>CM053787.1:101639462-102209462 GCA_028749045.1 Cupressus sempervirens
TCGTAGCCCTATGGCATTTAGTGACCCTTAGGGACATTCCAGTTCGGCATGCCCGAGAATGTTTGAGTGCTAAAGGGGATAGGAGAAGGTTGGGGATAGGGTTTACTTGGCCACTCAGAGCTAACAGAGTAGACAGTTTGATCCCATGACCCTTTTTCCACTAAGTTGCAAATTTGAGCAACTTTTACAACTTTCAATAATGCAACTTTGCACAAAAAGTGCAATTTTTACATTTTTCATTTGATTTCAATTCTACGACATGGAAAAGGTTTGGCGATAGTAAAAATAACTTATTTCCAAATGCTTAACCCTTCACCAATTCCCAAACTCCTGCAAAGTTGTCAGCCATTTTGTAATTTTGCTTTGACAACTTTTGTAATTTTTTCCAATTTTTGACAACTTTTGCAATTTTTTGCAATTTATCCTTCTACACCCTTCACCTGGGTCAAATCAATCAACTTGGGACCCTGATCCTTCTTTTTCATTCAAAACTAGATTAGACATAAGACTATGTTCAGTCTAGGGCTTGTTGGTAAAAATAGGTTCCCTACTCCTATAACCCTAAAAAATTTCCATCTCAAAGACCCCTATCCTAACTTGCATTCCACAAAGTGGCATTGAAATCCCATGGTGGATTTGCAAGTTAGGAGGCCATCTTGCTGAAACCCTTAGATTTAGGGTAAATCCAAGTAACCTTAACAAAAACTACTATAACTTTTGTTCTAAATAAGATAAAGTCTTCAAACCAATTGAAATAGAACACTGACTCAATACTCTATCCAACCATATGAAACTTGTACCACTACCAATCCATACAGGGTGTACAAAATTGAAAAAATAGAGAAAAAGGTAGAAATTTTTAGTTTTATTCGCTAAATGTTTTTCACCCATTTGTATAATGACTTTCTCCACTTGTGGAGACCTTAAATAAATGTCTTCCAACAGTTACAACTTCTATTTGAATAGTTGGAAGACCATACAACTTCTTTTTTAGTTTGAACACCAATATTGCAAAAATTGTTGTTTAGCAACTTTTTGCATTTTGCAACTTTTTTGCTTTTTGACAATTTTTAACTCAATTTCCCCCTAGTTCTTTTAAAACATTCCAAATGAAAAATATGCACAAATGGTGGCTGTATGGAATATGCACAAATGAGTTGGCATCTCCATGTGACAACTTTGCTGCATTATGAAACTCGGTGATTTACATGCATTGGGGTTTGAACCAGTAAGTGAAACTCAATAATTTACTTTCCCTTGTCCTAATCTAACTTCTCGATGCTTTGTTTTGGTCCTTTCCATTAGATTTTTGGTACTTCCTTCATTAAGGTGACCTAATTGAAGGAATTAGGCCTATAGAACAATCCTATTTTGGGAGGCTTAAAAAAAAATTCAGCACTTGTCCTTTTGAGAATTTAACAAACTCAATAAAGGGGAAGGGTATTTAGAATGCTAATTGGTTTGGGAGGTCCTTTGGAAGGTTTCATACTTATTGCACATTTTTTCTTGGGATGGGCTAGTAGCCTTAATTGCTGCATTATCATAAAAATGCCAAGAAACCCATGTTTTAGTATTTTGTTTGGCCTTGATCCTTTGGTTTTACTATCATGTTGAACCCCTTATCATGTTGAGAATTCTAGTTTGTGAAAATCCACCATTCTTGGGTGTGGAGTCAAGTTGCCAAGTGTAAAGGTGTATGGATTTATGATGATCCATCATCCAAATTGAACTTATTAATTAAGGATTGCATTTTTATTTATAATATATCTATTTGTATATCTATTTAGTTATGGTTTGGTATCTTTGTCCCAAAAGAAAAGAGGGAACCTGATATATTATTCGTTGTTAAGAGAAGATGAGGCTTGGCATTATGATTGTCTCTTGAATGAGCGAGGGGGGGTGGGGTGGGAGAAAGAAGATGTTGAAATACATAAAATATATGTTTCTAATTTTATTTAATGATATACATTTCCATGTAATGGCTCTTTAAAGATTTATTTTCAACAATATAACCAACTTGCTATAATAACTTCCTAACTAATATTTTGTTTTTTTTTCCTTAAAATTAATCTATTAATTTAAAAAATTCCCCCCTAGTGTAGGAGCACCCCATCAAACCAAGGAGTCATAAGGTCTTCTCCTAGGAAAAATAATGGTTCTAAGGTCTTCTAGGCCTTTTTCAAACTTAATTTTAGCATTTTTGCTTATTTCTTGCAATCTGACCCTATTGTGTGAACCCTTGAGACCTTTGGTGTTCCTATAAATTGGTTGATTCATGAGGTCATAGGGGTCTAGTAGTCTCCTAGGGTCTCATTAGAAGTCATAGGAGGTGTTAGAATCCTTATAAGTCTTAATAAAGTCATAAAATGCAAATAAGTTGCATAACTAGAGCAATAATGCAACTTTTATGCAATAATTATGGTTTTTGTTTGTAAAGGTTCCCTCCAATAGTCACAACCTTTGAAAATTGGTTGGACCAATTGGAGGAAGGTCCTCATAAGCACTTACAAGTAGGTGGAAGACATAGATGTAAATTTGTCTTTGAACTCAATAAAGAAAACTATCATTTTCCTGCAAAAAGACTTTTTTTTGTACATTGTATGGATTTTACAAATCAAAGGGCTTGGAAAGTTGGATTTTATTGTAGTTTTCTGAACCACCTTTCAAATGAGCCTACTCTGAGCTCTTGAAATGTTGGGAGGCTAAAGTTATAAAGTTTTAAGTGAAAGTTGTTTGCAAACCCTCACTACCTAGGGTTTTGTACAAAAATGTTGATTTCTCCCATTTCCACCTTTGGAAAATTCTGATTTTTGGTGGAATGGGATGCTTTCCAATGTGCTTTAAGATTTTGGTGGTTTCTAGGCTGGAGATGATGGTGGTTGTATGGAATATGCACAAATGAGTTGGCATCTTCATGTGACAACTCTGATGCATTATTAAGTTCATGGATTTGCATGCTTGGGGTTTGAACCAGTAAGTAAAACTTTGGAATCTACCTTCCCTTATCTTCATATAACTATTGGATGCATTGGTTTGGTTTCTCTAACTTGATTTTTGGTACTTCCTTCATAAATGTGACCTAATTGAAGGAATTAGGCCTGTAGAACAATTCAGTTTTGAGAGGCTTATAATTGGTTCCAGCACTTGTTCTTTTGAAGGTTTGACAAAATCCATAAAGGGTATTTAGAATGCCAATTGGTTGGGGAGGTCCTTTGGAAGATTTTATAATTATTGTACCTTTTGTCTTGGGACAAGCTAGTAGCCTTAATTGTTGCATTCTCAATAGTGCCAAGAAACCTGTGTTTAACATGTTGTTTGATCTTGATTCTTAGGTTTTACTAACATATTGAATCCCTTATCATGTTTTTCAACTTTTTTTGTGAGGATCCACCATTTTTGGGGAGTTGAGTCAAGTTTGAAGTTGCATGGATTAATGTTAAGTGCTGCATTATTTGGACAGAACTATGAAATCTGAGTTTTAGTTGTTGTTGGGCCTTGATTACTGGGTTTTGGTGTTATGTTGAACCCCCTTAACATGCTAAGAGTCCTATTTTGTGAAAATCCATCATCCATGGGTGTTGGTTCAAGTTCCTAAGTGTTTAGTTGTATGAATTAATGTTGATCCATTAGCATTGTCATTGTATCATAGTGTAGAAGTTGGGTGTATGGTCTATCCTTGTGGATTGAAACCAGCATTTTTCTTATTCCTACCTAACCTCTGCGTCACCCACCCCCCCCCCCCCCACCACCACCACCACCACAATACATTAAACAATAATACAAGTATAACTTGTAAGGGTTATTGACCCAAATCTTTGAAGAATTTTATGAATTTCCTTCATCAATCCTCCTTTCTATCTCAATAAATATTAAACTAATCACATGAGTAGATCTCTTGATAGAAAAATCTAAAGTTTCTTTCACAATATAAAGTTAATTTGACTCCAAGAGGTTTCTAGGTACCAAAGCCCCAAATTGTGCCCTCTTTCCACTTTCCAGTAGGCCTAAAAGGAAATTTCTTCCTAAATGGGTTTAGAACTCAACTTTCCTGATAGAAAAGATTTCTATGGACCTAATCCAACAAGAAACTCCAAATTTTGAAGTTCTCCAACACCCAACAACTAATTTGCATAATTGTTACCAGCATTCCTAATAGGGCTAATCCTAGCTTTCTCGGTCAAACTCCCAAACCTTTAAAAGTACCACAATATCTTTTACCTTCTTTAGAAACCATTCAACCACCTTTTAGGGATTCCAAAAGATTAAACTCGAACTTTGTTCCAGCACCAACTTACACCCACTTTGAGTCATAGACCTAATTGGCCAGATTAGGTTGGGTTACAAAGGAAGTATGAGAAAATGGGTTCATAGACCAAGCTTTACCCTTTACAACTCTTCTTCAAATCCAATTAATCCTCCTACACCCTTCATCTAGGTCAAATCAATCAGTTTGGAAGCTTGAACCTTCTTTCTTCTTGAAATCTAGACTAGACATATGACCTTGTTTAGTTTAGGGATTGTTGGTAAAAATAGGTACCCTACTCTTATATTTTTGAATCTTTTCCATCTTAAATTAACCTCTCATAACTTTCATTCCCCAAAGTGGCATTGAAATCCCACAGTGAATTTGCAAGTTAGGAGGCCATCTTGAAGAAACCCTCTAATTTAGGGTAAATCTGACCAACCTCTACAAAAATTGATGTAACTTTTGTTGTATGTAAGATAGAGACTTAAAAAAAAAAAAAATGGAACACTAACTCAATCCTCTATCCAAAAATATGTAACTTTCACTACTACCAATCCATACAAGCCATACAAAATTGGAACAACAGAGAAAAAAGCAGAAATTTTGAGTTTTATTCAATGTTTGTTTTTCACATGTCCGTATAATGGGTTTCTCCACTTGTGGAAACCTTAAATAGATTTCATCTAATGTTAAAAACCACTTTTTTAATGGTTTTGATGAGTGTACAACTCTCTAATAGTTTGACAACTTATTTTGCAAAAATTGTTGTTTAGCAACTTTTCTTGCATTTTTGCGATTTTTTGCTCTTTTGACAATTTTTGTTCCAATTTCCCACCTATGCTTCTAAATCATTCCAAATGACTAATAAGGCATCTAAAACCTCCTAGGAAACTATAAATTCCCTATTCCTTCCTAAAACAACCTAGATTGACCAAAAATGACCTTTGGTTCAAATGGCATCTTGGCTTATAATGGCACCAAGGATTCATTTGACCTTACATGTGGTCTTGACTCTCAAAGTACAAGCTATTATGTTTCTAAGCCATTAATTTATTACTTTACATACAAGCTATAAGACCTCAATTTTTTTTAGGTTTTATTAAAATTGAGATTACTTTGGGTCTATAAATTGCTTGATCCCAAAAATAAACTTCTTTTAATACAGTTCAAGAATATACATTCATAATGTTCTTTTAAATGAAACTACTTGTGTTTCTCAACTATTACAATATGTTATTAAGCTTTATGGCCACAATTTTCATTTGCTAATGTTAAAATTAAGATTTATTTAGGTTTGAAAAATAGATTAAATTCAACTGTATGGGTTTATAAATACATATTCACAATGGTTTTTCAAATGGAATATATTATGTGTTGTAGAAAGTGAGGACTAAGGTTTTAAGAAAGAACATAAATGCTATTTGTCCTCTCTTTTAATACAATATCAAATTTTTATTCTCAAAATTGTAATATATTAATGTAAATAACTTTTATTTCATTTCAACTACTAGAATAAGTCCATTAGTACTTATGGTTTTGTGTTTTTATTTAGGAAGTGTTTGACTAGGATAGATGAGTATAGATTACTAGATGGAAAATATTAAAGTGGATATGTGTGATCTTTCAAATGCTATCAAAATGCTCTAGATGAACCCATAATCATCCTTGGAAATGAAGAAAAAGGATATTCCTCCATTGTATTAAGCATATGGATGGACATACCACTATGTTTGAATCTTTAGAATTTATAGTTTGGTCAACTAGAATTGCATATCAAATGGTTTGATCTAGCCCATTTAACCCCTTGTTTATCTTTTTAAGAAATAATAACTCTTTATTAGATGGTAGTTTATGATGTTGGGAGGAAGATCTAGGGTTGTATAATAATAAATGAGTCATCCTACATCAATATGTTAGGCATAATCAAAGGATACTTTAGCGTCTATTTAACACCTTAATCACAATAAGGAGAGGTCATATATAGTTGTTAAAAATGGTGTAATCATTAATAACCATTCATTATGAAGGTTGAGTTTCTACACTTTACTATAGCTAATGCATTTATGCAAGTACCAATGACTACAATATTTTATGTGTCATTATTATAAGTGGTTGTGTCATCAATAAGAAAGAACTGGTCTAGCACACAAGAAACAAAATTAAAACTATCCCACATACACACAAGAGAAGAAAAACATGAGAAATCCCTCCCTTTGATCAAAAAATCTACACATCAAGGCTACATCAACTTAGGAGTTAGTCATAAATTACTTGGAAAAATGGCTCCCACCCATGACGTTTTTGAAAATTTTCCTCATGTCTATGATGCTTCAGCTCCTACTCACTATTCCTATGATGGTGTGTGGAAGGATCATGGTGTGGTGGCTATCTCTACTGTACCTAAGCTCCTTGTAGAAAATATTGTTATGGCTTCCTCTATCAGGGTTCCTAGGCCTCCTCCTACTATGGTTGTTGCTAGATTTGATGTTGTTCCTACTATGGTCACCTCTCCTACCATTTCTCGTGTGGTTGGAGGTTGATCTACTATATCTTATGCAAATGTAGTAGCTTTTGAAGTAGGTATTTCTTCACACACCCACCCACCCCACCTCACCTAGTTATTGATCTCATTTAGTAGACTCTTTTAGTTTTCTCTTGACTACACAACTACATGTCTACTATGGTCAATATATCTACACTTCATAGTTCTTATTTTTTCTATGAGAAGATTTGGTATTTGAATCTCTATTTTGCACTTCTTTTTTAATATCATTTTATTGCTTAACTGAATGGTACCTCAAAATCATAGTATGGAATAATTTCAAAAAAATTGACATGGAGATATTTAGTGTGCACAATCTAAGAAACCTCTTTAAATGTATTTTTCATTGACTATCTTTAGGGATCTAGACATGCTTAAATAAAACTACTAAGTTCCACTCATAATATTTGGTTTCATCAAGTGTTGACATTATTACAAACAACATCCCAAAAATATCAAAATATCAAAATTCTTTTGGTTCTCTCAACTTATATATTGGCTGATCAACATTATCCTTAGAGAGAACTATATCTGTAACTGTCCCATTATCATCAGATCGAGACTTTTTTTCCTTCTTACTTTTTGATGATTGTGATCCTCTACAATCCTAGGCATAAGATGATTAACACACAATGGTACTTGAACAAAAAGCACTAATAAACATTGAGGATGTGAATTTATAATATTGTTTCACAAATGATTTTGGCATCTCACCCTTTATCACTGGTGCTTCGACTTTATTAGCCCTCTTCTTTGGTGACCTGCAAATGAAGAATTAGCACAGTAAAAAATCTAAGATAAGATTAATCCACTAAAATTAGAGAATGAAAAAAATTGAATCTAGCTTTTCATTAAGAATTATCCATTTGTACAAATCATTGCTTTCTGAGTTGTATGATAACCCTTTCTTGATGAGTATTGGAAACTTCTCCCATTGTATCCTTGCTTTCACCAATTTGAAGTTTCTGGTCACATGCACACAATCATGACTTTACATCACAAAGTATTCACATTCTAACAATTTTCATGTTCTTTCATTACATTTTGATCTAAACAACAAATTCTAAACATTCACTTATTCAAACGACTAATCTAAAAATGGGTCTTATTAAAGAATCTAATATAAATTCAAATAATGTATCTAGATCCTAAAAAAATCAAAATATAAAATCTGTCATTTAAAATTATCTCATCACTTACACATAATAACAATACCCAACTTCTCATGTGGACAGTCTTGGGGGAGAGGTTCAACATTTTATTTTGATCCTGAAATTGATCACTCTTTCTCTCTGTCCCTCTCTCCCTATTCAATCTAATGAGCCAACTAAATCTGCTCTACATTTTAATGTCTCAAGTATTGTCTCATGGTCTAACTTGTAAACTCTCCAAAGAATCTTATTATGTGGTTTTCCACCATATTTTATCAAGTGAACATTTGATGTGACAACAAGGTTTTAATAATGAAGAATGTTCCTCTTTGTTTGCCAATCCTTGAATAACCACAAGTTAGGGTTCTTCATAGAATATCATCTAAGCCATGTGTTAGTTACAACACCACACTGACATGGTACTCAAAACCTTCACCATCTATAACTGAGTGATCCAATTTTTATTTGACTTGGACACAATGACACAAATAATAATATGTCCCTTCTTCATTGTCTTCAAGTGCAATAATAGAAAAAACATGGCCTACAATGACAAATGTATAAAATGTGATCATTAATTGAAAAAATACTTAGGTAAAAGTTATAAAGTTACATATTGAAATTACAAAGATATATATATATATATATATTACCAGGTTGCACTAGATCAGACAAGCAGTCAAAGTCAATAGAGGAATCCATCTCTACCATTTCCAATGCTTGTGGGGGATGATAGGTGTCAATTGGATCCAAAACCCATATATCCCATTTGTCCACCCATTCAGTTGACTCACAATCATCCCAATTTTCCTCTATACATGATGGACAATAGTATACCATTTTTCGTGTGTGGATACTCCATGAACCTACATTAGAACTTCTAAAAGAGTGCAACTCACTGGATCATTTTAGTGTGCAATAATTCTAATATGGTGCAATGATAGTACTATCTATCAACCAAAAAAATATATGAACCATAGACTCACCTCCCTTACCTAGACCCATTGTAGCGTTACACCACTGCATGATGGATTTTGCATCTATTAATATTGCTCCATCTTTTTACTTTAGTTCTTCATGAGCCAGGGCTCTTTTGATGCATGCGCCTTCACCATCGTGCTCTCCCTTTCGATGACCAGCCTCTATGAAATTCTACATTTATTGAATTCTACACAACCTGTGCATCCTGCTCAACCAATAGAACAATTGTGCATTCTTGAATTGAGATGCTCAATTGTCTAACCAAATAATGTGCTAATGATATGTTATGCTCTTGTTAGCCAAATCTCCATAAAATAGTTGAAAACAACCATGTACAAACTCTGTAGAATGTGATTGATCATCGCTGATGTAAAAATGGTACTCCATCAAAATCTTCCTGTCATCCTCTATACTTGTAGGTGAATGCATGAATGTTATGTGAAAAAATATGGAAACCTATTGAAAAGTATAATACTTTGCTTGCACCTCATTATGTGGTTGTAGTGTGTAGTTCTCTACGAAATCTACAATAGAAACAATGGTATCTAGTGGAAATGTATCCTTGCACAACTTGAATTGCAAATCCAACCATCGAGATCTATGTGTATGCATTGCATACTCATAAATAATCTTTTCACAAAAAATCTTCATGAACTCCTACACTAGAATCTTTTCAATGACTAAATCACATCTTTTACCCTATTTCCGATCTTTTAGAGCATATGTCACTATCTTAAATTTTTTGTAATCTACTATTTCATGTCCAATTGCATTTGTACTATCCATATGTTGACAAGTTGATAAAAGTTGCAAAGAACTACAAAATAAGAACATACCATCCAAGCATGATGTCTTGTAAAATTGTTGGTCATCCCCTATTTCACATAAATGTTGGATATGAATTCCCTTGAAGATCTTGGTGGCTCATTCATGTTACAATCCTACAAAACAAACTCAGAATGCAAAAACACACATATATGCCTAAAAACATCAAAATGGTTAGAAAATTCAATATGTATCCTACAACAACAAGTTGTGCATGTGTGATTTATCTTCACATAAAAAGGTTTACCCAGCTCAAAAAATCTTTGACTTATTCAAATTTGAGGATACATACCAATAAATTTTGCAAAAAATTGTGTCTAAGTTGAGTCCAAAAAATGTTTCGCATGTGGGTCATGATTTTGGCTACCAATCCTCCTTCTTACAAAATCTCTTTGATTAGGGGAAACACGTGATATTTTTTCAAAAATCTTCAATCAATGATTTCAAAGCTTCACTAATTTCTTTATCCTTTCACAATAGTCTACCACTAAATGTCCATAACTCATTTTTAGTTGGATTTTCCAATCTCTCACACCTTAGCATGGCTCTCCTTAGAGTATCTCTACCAATTTTTAATGTTTTGCTTGTCTTTCTCATGAGTTGAGATTTTTTCATTTGGCTACTTACTATTGTTGATGTAAGTACTAATCTTGTGATATTACTATCTTTGGTGTGTTATTTAGAACCCACTTTGTCATAAGCACTCATTAGATTCTTCACAATACTTTTTTCATTTGAATCATCCATCATTCTTAGCCGAAGAATCTTCATGATAGGCCTAAATTTAAAATTATTTATCATTTCAACAAATAATTGGCATTGACTTGTAATATTTAATCCTTCAAAAAATAATCTCCACATACGATTTACTTTTCTTTGACAAGTGCGCTTGTAATCTTGTCATGCATTGATTTCAAAATGTTAGTATCAATATCAATCAAATATTTTGGTCTTCTAAAACAAATTCTACAAGGTGTTATAATCTCTTCCATTCCCTCAAAATTTTGAACATCAACATAAGGTTGACTATATTGCATACCTTGAACCGAAGATGATGTGCCTTGGCAATAAGATGCAAAAGATGGAATATCACCTACTTGATATGTTGATGTTGTGCCTTCAACATGACATGATGGAGTGTGTACATCATCGGATCTACAAATTAGTGTCTCTTCAATATTAGAGGATGATATGACTCCAACATTGGAAGATGATGTAGCTTCACAATTTAATTATCTTTTTTAGCGTAATAGTCTCATTCGTTCTCTTTGTCTTTCCAATTCTTCCTCTTTGTTTCTTTGTACCAGTGGTTCTTGATCCTCTTCGAAAGTCAATTCTTCATTATTGATTTGCAATTTTCTTTTCTCATGTAGTAGTTTCATTTTATCTCTTTTAATTGCCAAATCTCTCTCCCTATCTTCATTTGTTTGAGTTTTTGGTTTCTTCCTTGGCATGATGATGATTTCTACATGTCAAATTATTCAAACATCTGAATTACTTACAATGTGTAAATTACAAGTTATTAAAATACATCTAAAAATTATAATTATTTGAATGAATACACAATATATATCAAACAACTTGTCAAATTTCTAACCATTTTGAAATAACATTTCATTCAAACATACAAATTTCAATAAATTCACTATATATTAAACAACATGTCAAATTATCATCAAATTTTTATCTATATATCAACAAACAATATTTAAAAAGGATTACACTAACCTTTTCCATACAAGGAATATTCAAAAAGTCTTCAAATAGCATTTTCTATGTTGAAACCCATGATTTCTATCAAAATAACAAAATGCACAATAGACCAAAAGTAGAGAATGGATGAAATGGGCCCCAAAGTTGTTTTTTGACCATTTTTGGGTGATTTCACATAGTGCATATGCACTATAGCACATACACACTATAAAGCATGTATGCACTATAGTACATATGCACTATGTCAAAACACATCCCTCTCTATCCCACCAACTCTTTCTCCCTACTCTCTCTCTCACTCTCCCTCTCCCATCACCTACTCTCTCTCACTCTCTATCTCCTACTCCCTCTCCCATCGCCTACTCTCTACCATCCCCTACTCTCTCTCTCCCCTCTCCCATCCCCTACTCTCTCTCTCACTCTCCCTCTCCCACCACCTACTATCTCTCTCACCCTCTCTCCCCTCCTATCCCCTACTCTCTAGATCTCTCACACACACTCCCATCCTCCCTCTCCCACTGCCTACTATCTCTCTCTCCCCCATCTCGTTCTCTCTCTCCACCACCTCCTACTCTCTCTCCCATCCCCTACTCTCTCTTACACACACTCCCATCCCCCCTCTCTCTCCCTCTCCCACTCCCTCTCCCACCACCTAGTCTCTCTCTCCCATCCGCTACTCTCTCTCTCTCTCTTGGGCTACTCTCTCTCTCCCCTCTCCCATCCCCTAAACTCTCTTTTATAGATACACACTTCCATCCCTCTCTCTCTATCCTCTCCCATCCCCTACTCTCTAAATCTCTCACACACACTCCCATCCCCCCTCTCTCTTGTCCTCTCCCACTCCCTCTCCCACTACCTACTATCTCTCTCTCAAGTTCTCTCTCTCCCTCTCTACTCTCTCTCTCCCTTCCCCAACTCTCTCTCAATCTCTCCCATCTCCTACTCTCTCTCACACTCTCTCCCATCCTTTCACTCTATCTCTCCCATCCTGTACTCTCTCTTTCTACCACCCCCTACTCTCTCTCACTCTATCCCATCCTTTCACTCTGTTCCATCCCTTACTCTCTCTCTTTCATAGACATATAGACACACTCACATCCCCCCTCTCTCTCTTCTCTCCCTTCTTCTACTCTCTAGATTTATCACACACACTCCCATCCCCCTCTCTCTATCTCCCTCTCCCTACTCTCTCTCACTCTCTCCCATCTCCTACTCTCTCTCACACTCTCTCCTATCTCCTACTTTCACTCTCTCTCTCCCATCCTATTCTCTCTCAGCTACCTCCTACTCTCTCTCACACTCTCTCTCATCCCCTACTCTCTCTTACACACACTCCCATCCCCCTCTCTCCCTCTCGCACTCTCTCTCCCACCACCTAGTCTGTCTCTCCCATATGCTACTCTCTCTCTCTCTCAGGCTACTCTCTCTCCCCTCTCCCATCACCTAAAATCTCTCTTTTATAGATACACACTCCCATCCCCCTCTCTCTCTCTCTCCTCTCCCATCTCCTACTCTCTAGATTTCTCACACACACTCCCATCCCTGCTCTCTCCTCCTCTTCCACTCCCTCTCCCACCACCTACTATCTCTCTCTCAAGTTCTCTCTCTCCCTCTCTACTCTCTCTCTCCAATTCCCTACTCTCTCTCTACCACCCCCTACTCTCTCTCTCACTCTCCCATCCTTTCACTCTATCTCTCCCATCTTGTACTCTCTCTCTACCACCCCCTACTCTCTCTCACACTCTCACATCCCCTACCCTGACTCTCTCTCTCCCATCTCATACGAGCTCTCTCTGCCACCACCTACTCTCTCTCTCACTCTCACACTCTCTCCCATCCCCTACTCTCTCTCTCTATCTTACACACATTCCCATTCCCCCTCTCTCTCTCCCTCTCCCACTCCCTCTCCCACCACCTACTCTCTCCCCCATCCCCTACTCTCTCTCTCCCCTCTCCCATCCCCTACTCTCTCTCTTTCATAGACAAACACTCTCCCATCCCCTACTCTGTCTCTTTCATAGACACACACACTCCCATCCCCCCTCTTTCTCTCCTCTCCCATCCCCTACTCTCTAGATTTTTCACACACACTCCCATCCCCCTCTCTCTCTCCCTCTCCCACTCCCTCTTGCACTGCCTACTATCTCTCTCTCAAGTACTCTCTCTCCCTCTCTACTTTCTCTCTCCCATCCCCTACTCTCACTCTCTCTCTTCCATCCCCTACTCTCTCACACTCTCTCCCATCCCCTACTCTCACTCTCTCTCTCTCTGCCACCCCCTACTCTCTCTCACTCTCACACTCTCTCACATCCCCTACTCTATTTCTCTTACACACATTCCCATTCCCCCCCTCTCTCTCTCTCTCTTGCACTCCCTCTCCCACCACCTGCTCTCTCCCATCCCCTACTCTATCTCTCTTACACACACTCCCATTCCCCCTCTCTCTC
The DNA here is from genome assembly GCA_028749045.1 of Cupressus sempervirens. Taxonomy (NCBI): domain Eukaryota; kingdom Viridiplantae; phylum Streptophyta; class Pinopsida; order Cupressales; family Cupressaceae; genus Cupressus; species Cupressus sempervirens. The sequence goes on from CM053787.1 coordinate 101,653,368, forward strand.
CATCCCACTCCCTCTCCCATCGCTTACTATCTCTCTCTCACTCTCTCCCACTCTACTCTCTCTCTCCCATCCCCTACTTTCTCTCTTATATACACTCCCATCCCCCCCCTCTCTCCCTCTCCCACTCCCTCTGCTATTGCCTACTCTCTTTCTCTCACATCCCCTATTCTCTCTCTCTATCTCTCTCCCCTCTCTCATTCCATACTCTCTCTCTTTCACACATACACCATCCCCCCTCTCTCCTCTCTCATCCCCTAATTTGTCTCTCACTCTCTCTCCCTCTCCCACTACCTACTCTCTCTCTCACTCTCACTCTCTCCCTCTCTACTCTCTCTCTCTCCTACCCCCTACTCTCTCCTATCCCCTACTCTCTCTCTCTCTCTCTCTCTCTCTCTCTCACACACACACACACACATTTCCATCCCCCCTCTCTCTCCCTCTCCCACTCACTCTCCCATCACCTACTCTCTCTCCCATCCCTTACTCTCTCTCGAGCTACTTTCTCTCCTCCCTACTCTCTCTCTTTCACACACATGCACTCCCATCCTCCTCTCTCTCACTCTCCCTCTCCCACTCTATCTCCCACTACCTACTCTCTCTCCCCCATCCCCTACTCTCATTCTCTCTCTCCCCATCCCCTACTCTCAATCTCTCTCTCCCACCCTATACTCTCTCTGCCACTTGTACTCTCTCTCACACTTCCTCTCTCTCCCATCCCCTACTTTCAATCTCTCTCCCCCATCTTGTACTCTCTCTTTGCCACCCCTACTCTCTCTCTCACACTTCCTCTCTCTCTCATCCTATACTCTCTCTGCCACCTCTACTCTTTCTCACTTCCTCTCTCTCCCATCTCGTACTCTCTCTACCACCCCTACTCTTTCTCACTTCCTCACTCTCCCATCCCCTACTCTCTCCCCTCTACCATCCCCTCCTTTCTCTCTCTATCTCTCTCTCTCTCACACACACACATAGCCATCCCCCCCCCTCTCTCTTGCTCCTTATTTGCATCTCTTCTTCCTTCTCTATGCACTATTTAGGTCTCAATAGTGTGTGTGCACTATAGCACACATGTGCTATTGAGACCAAAATTTAAATCATTTAAATAGCATGTGTGCACTATAAGGCATATGCACTATTCAAAGCTTTGCATTAAAAGCAAGCCTAAGGCTTGGTTTTTCCTTGGAGATCCAACCCAAAGGTTTGGAGTTTATAAGTAGGTCTGAGATGTGTTTTTTTGCAAACATACAAAAAAAGATTGACTTTTCTTGTGTGCTCTCCTTTAAGATTCCTTGTGGTTGGGCATCGATAAGATCAGGTTACATGACATTGTAGGTCTTTGTGTTATCTATATAACTATATAATTTATTTTTAATTTGAACTATTTCAAGCCTTTCATCTATAATTTCTTTTGAATGTATGTTCATTTTCTGTTAAAAACCACCATGTACTAATTGGTTTATAGATTTTAACTCGTTCATCAAATTTTGCAACAACTTAGTTTTTTAGAAACCAGAGTCCATTCTACACACTTTGAAAAAAAAGTTTTGATTTTAGATTACTTTTCAATTATTTATATGGGCAACACATAGATATTTCATATTTTTGGGATGTGTCTAGTTAAAAAATTCATTAAAAAAAATACACATTATAAAATTACCAAAAAAATCTGGGATAAACTACATAGTGTTAAGTAACTTTTGACTAGAGTGATTAAAGAATTTCAAAAAAAAAAGTTAAAATTTTAAGGGGGCCACACTTTGTACTGTGTTATGTTTTTTTGGAATAAACAGTACCACTTTCTGTGGCCCCATTTTTTGAGAACCTAAAACTAAACCATTTTGAAAAAAAATTAGTTGTTTAGAAATTATATTCAAAGGACTATGACTTTTGTTTTTGTCATATCTTAAAATTTTGATCGTAACTATATTCAAATTCTTGTTGAAGTTTAGAAATTGCTGATTTCAGGAAAAAGGTGTCCACTTATACCCCCCTTTTGGCACCACAACTTGGTGCACTTACCCTATAGTCTATACAAACTTTCCATTTTCCTCCCTTCTTGGGTACTATGACCAAGGGTGAGACACACTAACTATTAGAGATGGGGTATATATAGAACCAGCATTTAATAGTTTTTGCAATTCATTCTTAATAATATCTTTTAAGATTGGGTTAACCCTCCTCTAAGGTTGTCTAGCAGGTTTGAAGATAGGACTAATATAAATCATGTGAATGCAAAGAATTGGATCTAATCCTTTTATGTCCATGTAATCCTAAGCAAATGCACTTTGATTCTCTAGTAGTAATAGCAATATAGCTTCTTGTTGGCAGTATGATAAGGCACTATTTACATTTAGTTCCTTACCTAGACTAATTTCCATCTTAATAACCTTACTTGCCATAAATAATTGGTAAATGGGAGAAGAATCCATCTCATGAGGTAATAATGAATGGAGAAACTATGAATCTTCTGAATGATATAGTGAATTCAAAGATGGTAGAATAGTTTCTAGGATACATTCAGCTTGAGGACATATTGGAGATTGTGTTCCATATTCATTCAGAATAATGGATGAAATGATTACATCTTCTTCTCAAGTACCTATGAATGATTCTCTTCTTATCATCATTAACCAATGGATGGAATTGGCTTCTAGATCATCATCACCCAAGTATGGCCAAACTACTTGGTCATCTAGTAACAATGGTCAAGTAGGGGAGTACAAAGTCAGGTTCTTGGTATGAACTCCATTGGATATTGTCATCTTCCTAGATTGGCAAGCTATATAAGCATCTATATTAGCTAATCATAGCCTCCCTAAGATTAAAGGATATCCTCACATACTATATTTTGTAGAGAGAACAACAAAATCAACCAGATACTCCTAGGAATTTAGGGTGATGATAACATCTTCTATCATCCCATCTAGTTTAATGGTAGAGCTATCAGCAAGATGAAGAATGGTGGGTGCCTTTCTAAGGCCAACAATATGTAGTCAAGAAAATACCTCCTTTTTCATGACATTAATAGATTCTCCTAGGTCAACCAAAGCATTTTGAACTTGGATGCCATGAATAGTAACTGTTACTACAAGACTCCTAGGGTCAGAGTATTTGGGTATAGCTAATTTCTCCAGCATCAAGTCAAACAACTCTCCTAGGACATGAATGGTTTTTGGATCTTTCTTCTTCCTTCTTAGCTACTTATTGCATGCTTCCTTAGGAGCTTTAGTATAGGTAGAGACTTTTTTAATGGCATCTAGCAATGGTATTTTTACTATCATCTATTTTAGCTAGTTAAGAAAATAAATGACTACATGGTTCTCCTTGTAGTAGCCTTGTTCTATAAACCTATGGGGAAATGGAGATTCTTCTACTATAGGAGACATATAATAATTTGATTCCTCTATATGTTTAGTCAAAGGATCCTCAGTTTTAGTTATTATAGGTTTTTGGGGTGCAAGAAGAGTGGTGCCTAATCTTAAGTGGATATCATTCAAGGAGATGGCATAGCTTTGCTATTGAAATTTTTGTTTAATATTTTTTGGATTTGAGTTAGGTTGATTTGGTAGTTGGGTCTACTTAGAAGGAGTATTAGGGGCTACAGGAGAAGGCATCAGAGCTTGTTGTTGAGTTGATGGCAATATGGATGGTTGACTAGATTGGGGACTCTAATTATGAGGTTGTTGCCAATCCTTCTAGGGTTGTTTCCAACCCTACTAAGTTTTTTTCCAACCTTGTTGGGGTTGCTTCCAACCTTACTAAGGTTGTTGCCAACCTTGTTGGGGTTCTTGCCAACTATGATTTCCACTGAAACTAGTATTTTGAAAAAATTTCCATTGATTATTATTATGATAACTTGTGGTATACCTTGTCTTTGAGTCCATGGCCTTCTTTGATAAATATAGAGTACCTCTCTATTTTATTCAATGGCTTTGAACTTGATTTGTATTGGTTGTCTCCATACTTGCAATAGACTTACATCTACAATGCTTTTTCTTTTATCTACAATGTGGAAGTATTTAGTCAACATGGCATCAACTTCATATTTCTTTCTTTGAGCCTGCATGGTGTCCAACTGAGTAGCTACATCATTAATGATCTCTTTCTTAAAGTCTAATAACAAATTAGATAACTCCATCTTGGACACTCTTGAATAGCCATTGGACTTATGTGGTAGGTCTCTAAGTCCCCTACCTTTCTTCATAGTAGCTTTGGAATAGTTTAGGCATATGCTCTATATCTCAGCCCAAGTCTTTTCAGTAATGTCCCCTCCTGCCATAAGGTCTAAAGCTTTAATGCTTCCTTCATTTACACCTCTCAAAAATAGATGTTTCTTTGACCCCTCATTCAATTGATGTTGTGTATTATGTTGTAGGTTGAACATGAACCGAGAAACATAGTCTTCCAATGTTTCATAATCCTTTTGGAACATTTTTAAAATGTCATCCCCATTTAAATCCTATCCCCTATAGTATTCCTTATACTTTGTGAGAAATAAATTACTCATTATAGGCCAATCTGCTACAACATTGGCACCCAACCCCATGAACTATCTCAGAGCAACTTCTTTAAGGGTAGAAGGAAACAACTTCAATTTATGGGCATTATTTGTATAGTCATAGCTTCTAAATAGTATGTCAAACTCAAAGACAAAGGTTTTAGGGTCTTCAATAATCAAGCCATAAAACTTTGGAAGTGTAGCAGCAGTTATATTTTTCAAATTTTGGCTACTTTACTAAGGAGGGATAGGAAAGGGAAATGTTGGTTAAAGTTGAGCCATTCCTAGAGGAGGTACTACTAATGATACTTGATATATAACAAGAGCAAGTGGATTATATTGGTATTAAAGTTCAGCAAAAATATCATTTAGATTTAAGAATTCATCAGAGGATGATAGTATTCATTCTTGAGCAGCAACGAATGGATTTTCAAAAGGTTCTTCTTCATTCACACTATGTGGTTCTTCAAGTTCAAGATTAAAAATGTCTTCCTGAATATTATGGGGAAGAAACCTCCCAAAGTAGCCTCTTCTTCTACACATGCAAGATGATAATGCAAAATCTAATCTAACATAATGACTTTAGGGTTGAATTAGATTGACACCTTCCCTAGAAATGGCACCAAAAATGGTTGGTTAGCTAAATACCTTAGTAATAAAGGATTGTACATCCTTCTACATTGACTCCATGACTAGATAGAATCATGTATTTTACTAAGAATAACATACTGAATTCATTTTATTTTTCAACTCAAGATCATAAGCTTGAGAGGGTGGCTACAAAGTATATGCTATGAGTACTCTTTAAGTCATTACAACTTACAATAGGAAAGAAATGTTGATAGGAATTGAAACAACATCTACCTTAAAGTTTAGAGTAATTTTGTAAATATTAAATCTATTTAAACACCTATGCTATAGGAATAGTTAAATGATTTTTTTATTAGTGGCTACAGGAACAACAGAAGTCTACTTTGCAAGGAAACAAACTAAGAAAGGAAATATATTCTAACAAAGGAGTTCACTCACTAAGTGGGCCCCCTTGGATGAGTGAATAAAAAAAAATCAAGTCTGGAGGTGGAAACTTGAACTATGTATTCTATTCATTCATAATAAGGAATTACATTTGAAAACAAGATTCTATTCTATTTCCTTCTACTCAAAACTAGGAAAAGATCAAAATCAATAATCAATCATCAATCCCCTTTTCAAGGTTACAGAAGAAATTATTTAAAGGAAAACTTTAATGGCCTCCTACTCCTATGATCACTTCATCAATTAGGATCAATTATAGATTATAAAGTCTACAACAAAAATACTATTAACTACATCTTAACTCTCCCAGGATGATAGCAGGTTGAGGAAGCTATCTTCATGCACCACCATAATAGAATTTGCACTATGATCTACTTACATGGCAGTTCATCAATCATCTGGTCATCTTTGACTTAGCGTTGAAATGTTGTCTTCAATATGCATGACAAAAAACACCTAAAAAGCATTAAACTCAACAACTTCCACATGCATGCATTCATTTCATCATTAATTTTAGAAATAGTATAATGTTCAAATTATCACTCTTGCAAATCCTACAGCTATAGGAAGGAACTTACCCAACATCGCATGGATGAGGAAATATTTATCAACATTTAATATCCTTCATTAAACCATAAAAAACCATAGATTCAAGAAAACACAACATAATTGATCAATCTATTCTTCAATCTTCATGTCTTAACATATAGATAGTATATTCATAAAACATAAGTTATTTTTCTTAAACCATACAGTCTTAAATTGTTTCTTGCAAGATAACTATTAAAAAAACAAGATAAAAAGTTCTCAAAATAATAGCCTTTTAGAGGCTCATCAACTATCTGATCCAATTCTTCTTTTATGGTGTGCTTCCAATAGTCATCTTTGCATGCCTCATCTGCATTCGTTGTTTCTACTTGAGATATCAAACATAGTTCTCCATTGATTCTACTTCTTTTCATCACACCTTTATCTTTTTTGTCGATGATCTTCTCTAGTGGATGACTCTGTGTCATATTCTTAGTAGAAGTAGGAGTTTTTATCTCAACTCTTAGCTCTAATGTTCTAGCTTCTAAACTTTGTTCCTACCTTAGTTCATCTTCATTTAGCAAATCATTGTTAGCCTCAAAGAGCACTTCATCATTCTTTAGTTTAGAAACAACAACATTCTCATCATCAAAATTGTAGTCAACTATTCTTTCTTGTATCCTGAATTGCTCATCAACTATTGCACTTGCACTTTCAACAATAGTCTTAGTTCTCATATTATAACATCTATAAGCTCTAATTTTCAATGAATAACCAAGAAACATACCTTCATCACTTTTAGCATCGAATTTACCAACATCATCATCTCTTTTGATATAACACTTACTTCCAAATATTTTTGAATGGTTGACAAATGGTGAATGACCAAACCATAACTCATAGGGTGTCTTGCTCATACCTATTCTAATTTGTACTCTATTCATAGTTTAAATTATTTTATTCATAGCTTCTCTCCAAAATATCTTGGATACATTATTCCCAACTAACATAGCTCTTGTTGCTTCTTCTATGAACTTGTTCCTTGTTTTAGCAATCCCATTCTATTTAGGAGTCTTCAACTCAACTCTTTCTTCTACTCTAGGATTGAATCTTTTCTCTTTAATCTGATTCCCATTCTATAAATCATATCTAATAATAACTTCCACATTTTTATGGTTAGCCTTTTCTCTTCTAATAATTTCTCTTTCTTAACCAATTTAGGTTCATTATCTTTATCATAATAATCATTCAAGAATCTTTCCATACTTGCTTTAAATTCTTCATCTTCATCAGAAAGTGAACTCTTTCTAGTTTTCCTTACTCTCTTAGGGTATATAGATGAAAAATGACCAAAATCATTACATTTCCAACAAGTAAAAACTTCCATACCTTCTGCCTCTCTTTTCATGAGAAGATCAATACCTTCCTTGATCTTAATGTCTTGTTCGGAACTCAATCTATCTTTACTTGTGCCTCTATCCAAAAGCTCAATGTTCAATTCTATTTACAATTCTGATCTCTCACCAAGAAGCTCTATCTTCTAGGTGATGAAATTTCCTCCATTTTATTTAGTATTATTCTTTCTAAAATAACTTGCCATTGATCTCCCAAAGTTGTTAAGCCTTATCTTCAAGGACCTGATGCTCTAATACCAATTGTTAGGAATAATAGTACACCAAGATAACTGAGAAGGGGGGTTGAATAAATTATCCAACTAAAACATTTATCAACCTTAATTAATCTTAACCATGTAACCAAAGTAAACAACAACCATACTAAGATGCACATACACAATTACACCAGATTTGGTAACTAAAGAAACCCTTGATCAGAGGGAAAACCTAGGTGGGAATGATGCCCACAAAGATATACTGATATATATATATATATATATATATATATTCCTTGTTAGGAGACTTTGAATCCTTTTTAGAAGATTTCAACCTTGTTAGAAGATTCCAACCTTGTTAGGAGTTGTGTCAACCCTGTTAGGAGTTGTAGAAGGTAGAAGGACCCATTGTCCAAATAGCTTCTAGGGAAAGATCACTAAACTCTACTATCCAGCTGATCTCTCAACTATTCCTTGTAGAATAATTATTCATACTGTGCTTTTTCCTCTTTCCTCTATCCTATCAACTAGGCCAATCACTGTTAAACCTCATAGACAACTTCGTCAATTAAGTTTTCTCCAACTTCTCTCTGCTCTTCTTATCTTCACATATCAACTTGATTACTTAATGTTCATATCTTCTCTCCTCTTTTCACTCTTCTTACTTTTTTCTATATCAAAGGAAAATTTCCTTCCTTTATACTAAGTCCATAAAACAATTCTATTGAGTTGGCTATTACACCTTCTTGATTAATTATTATAGCACCTCATTAAGAACACATTTTACTTAGTGATAACATCAATCTATCACCTTGTAACTTGAATAACTTCTTATATGTGTAATATTATGATGAGTGATCTTAGCCATGTCATCAACAAAATGTCTTCTACATGCCTTTAACCTCACTTCTCAAAATAACAAATCTACTAAGAGATATAAAAAGTTTACCAGAACATGCTTCAATAAAATCTATCGCTAAATAGTGTTCACCAAAACTTGCATAACTTCTTCCAAACTTAATATTTTTGTACCTAAGGTTAGCTGCATATACTAGACACTCAATAGTATCTCACATTAACCTCACTAGTGAAAACACTCAATGATCTACCTATACCAACTTAATCTTTACCGTTGTTCTTCTATCACATACCATAGAAAATTACTATATTGACATCAATGAAAAACATAGTCATGAATGTAACATATCATCATGATAATGATCTAATCATGTTTCTACAATACTCCCCCCATAGGAATATCATTATCATTCATGCTTCCAACAACAACATCATCAACAAGTATTCTCAGATGATGAAGATAAGATGTGCAGCATGATATCAGATGTTGAACCTATGAATTTGAGAAAGATATCTGAAGAAGAAATTGATAGAATAATTTCTAAGATGGTGGCTCAAGTTTACAACACATATAATTTAAGAAATAGGATAGTGAACAATGTTTTTGGGAAGGTAGTAGGTGTTTTCATTAAAGGTGATCCACCTCACAATCGCTGTGTGATAATCATTCCCAAAGCCTCACTTAGGAATATTTTTTTCAATCTAAGGATTACTTCTCCCACCATTAGGTGCATTTAATCTATCAACCCAAGGATGTATACTTGAAATGGTCAATACGGTATGTGCACTAGGTTCCTTGAAGAGTCATTATTCTTATTCTGCAAGAAAGTAAAACAATTAACTCCTTACTAAAATGAATGCTAGAAATGCAACTCTATGCTAACCTATATTTCAACCTAGACCATCCACTATAACTACTCTTGTAGATGTTGCAGGAACATTCACAAAGTATGATACTGCAAGAAGAAACTATAACTTCTATCTGAAATATTGGAAATGTTAGAAGTAAATCTACACTACTTTAATAAAATCCACCTCCCAAGTGGGCCCCCTTGGTTGGCTTCTACTAATATACTAACACAGAATGTAAACCAAGAATTACTTCATTATATTTCAAAGACTCCTTACATAAGAACAATACATAAAACTATAGATAACCTACTACAAGATTCAACAATGTTTTTCCATAAATTTTTCCCAACTTCCTTAAACTATTGATCCAATCCCTATAAATAGAGGATCAACACTTAATCTAAAATAGAAAATAAAACAAGCTGACTAAAGATCTATAGAGAAGAAGAGGGAAATATAATAGCCCACAGAATAAGCAATAAAGTTTGGGTGACCAATTCAACACAATAGTAAACACAGAGGGAATATAGCAACACTTCATCCCTACATTCTTAGAATAATGGCTCCTCCTTTGTAGTAGTCATGTCTTCTGGTGCCATAATGATTCCTCTCCCATAGTTGGGCCTTGACCTCCTTCTTGAATGTTGTCAACCTCTCTCCAACTTCTTCCTTTCCTAGCAAGTTAGTTGTAATGCAGAGATATTTACGCAAATAAGAATAATCAAACTAAATCTAGATATTAAAACATGCATTCTGATGGTTATATGAAATATTGCATTATATGTATAATATTGGCAAAATATGACATAACTATCTACCTATAGTTTAACAGTTCTATCTAGACTTTATCATAATTTCAACTGGTTATGAGTTCACAAATGTCTTGGTAGTATTAAAAATGGAGTATTAAATTTAATATAAAATAGAGGCAATAATTGGCCTCATCAAAATGCATAACCCATAAGATGAATGATGGTCATAAAGAAGAGAATCAAGTGCTTGTAAAAGTTAAGGATAGTAAGGCTAAGAAATGGGAACCTAAGAAGAAGGTTCAAACTCAAGGTGCAGAGATAGTCAAGATAAACACAGAAGAAAAAAAGTCAAATCTTGATGTTGTCAAACAAGTGGAGGAGCATGTTGTTCAAGTACAAGCAACCAAAGGTAATCTATGAAAACCTCTTTTTTATGATCATGTTGATGTGATTTCCATGTTATCATATATTAGTGTCAAAGTTCCCTTACCTAAAATGTTTAGGATAAGAAAACATAAGTGTAAAGCCATTTCTTGGTTAGGTGGGATTGGAAATAGTAATGCCAGTGATAGAGAGTCATCAATAAGGTAGGAGGTACCACTTGTAGTAAAAGAAAAGGAAGACAAAGGAGTCATTTCCTAGATACCACAAATTTATTTGGATAATCTATGTGTAGCTTATATAGAGAATATATACCCTTTCTTCCTTAGCTTGATGATAAATGGAAAGACCTTTAAAAATTGAATGATTGACTTGGGAGCTTCTAATATTGTCATGCCATTTCAATCATGGAAGATCTTGGTCTAAATTTAGATACAAAGTAGGGTAGATGTAGAGCTATGGATACTAGAGAAGTCCCTATTATTGGTACCATTAATGCATTACCTTTCAATTTAGCTTCTTATCCTGATGTCGAGCTGACCACGGCTATCCTAGTAGTTGATATTCCTCCACAATGTGGAATTCTACTCTCTAGAAAATGAAGTATCACAATGGGAGGTAGCCTACAATGTGATTTTTCTTTTTCCACATTTCACACAGGGGACAAGGCCATCAAAGTTGATAAAGAACAAAAAGTTATTCACTTAATTGAGGAAAACATTGATATAGATTCAACATATTTTCTAGACATAGAAGTAAATAATTTTAGAGGTGAGAGTACCATTCTAGAAAGTGAAAGGACAGCCCCATTGATTTCACAAGAGTTAGCAAAATGCATAGATTCTTAGAATCTTTGGACAATGTATTTTAATGGGTCTAGTTCCAAAGAGGGGTCATAGGCTAGAGTAGTTTTCATCTCTCTAGAGAAGAATATATTTAGATATTAATTTACCCAGAATTTTACTTGTACAAATAACATAGAAAAAATGAAGCACTATTAAAAGTGGCTACAAGTCATGGTATTAAAAATTTTCATGTTATTGGTGATTTTGAACTAGTTGTGTCACATATTAAGGAGACATATGCATCCAAGAACAAGAGGTTGAAGAAATACAAAAATGATGTATGGGATCAGATTGAAGTATTTGATGCTTTTGGAATATCTTGGATGGATAGAAATAATTAAGAAATGGCTGATCTACTAGATAACATGGCCATTAAGCCTAATGATATATCATTTGTTGGGGTTTCAAAGATTGAAATGTAGAACATGCCATCAATTCCTAATAACATAGAGAATTGACAGGTATTGAGGATGATAATATATTCTAAATTTTCTTATTACTGAATACAAATACTATGTCTATGAGTTAGATTGAAGCACATTGGTTGAGAAAATAGATGGAAAGAACACCATCTTTGGCCATGAGATCTTACAGCTAAAAAAAAATAAAGTTCCCAAGTGACTAGTAGTGCTGGAGATTATGTTTGATAATCAAGATAGAGTACACCTAGAGACCAAGGAAAAGAAACCGTAGGAGCTTGAAGAAATGAACCTTGGAATAGATGAGTCTCCCAAGAAGGTTTAAATAGGTAAAACTATATCTCCTACCATTATAAAGTCTTTCATTGATTTGCTAAGGAAATTTAGACATGTTTTTACATGGTCATATGATGACCTTAGGGCTTATAGGGAAGACTTTTTTTAGTATGTTATTCCATTAAAAGAAAATGTCAAGCCATTCAGATAAAAACAAAGATCTATAAACCCCACATTAGCCCCCAAAATGCAAGAAGAGATTATGAAGCTTAGGGACAAGGGAATTATTAAACCTATAAGACATTCCTCATGGGTATCAAACCAACTACCTACTAGGAAGAATAATGATGACATTAGGTTGTGTGAAGACTTTAGGAATCTAAATATTGCTTCCTTAAAAGATAATTATGGTTTGCCAAAAATGGATGCTATGCTATAGCAAGTCAGTAGTTATGAATTGATGTCCATGATGGATGGTTTTTCTAGATACAACCAAGTGTTGGCTTATGAGAAGGAATAGTTTAAGATAACCTTTACAACTCCATGGGGGACATATGTATATATTTAAATGCCTTTTGTCTTGATAAATGTAGGGGATACATTCCAAAGAGCCATGGTTGTTGCATTTAAAGAATATATAGATAAATTCATGGTTGTCTACCAAGATGACTTGAGAACTTATTCCAAGAATGTTGAAGACCACTATAGACATCTAGAAAAAATATTTTTAAAGGCTTTGGAATATAGAGTTTCATTAAATCCAAGGAAATATACCTTTGGGGTTATAGAAGGAAAATTTCTAGGCCACAGTGTTTCTAAAGAAGGAGTCAAAATTGATCCAGAGAGGGTTGCAACAATAGATAAAGTCCTCGAGCCAAAAAAATTCAAGGGTATTCAATCTTTCTTTGGCCGCGTCAATTTCTTAAGAAGGTTTGTGACCAATTTTTCTTAGATTAGTAGACCTATTTCTAAAATGCTTAAGAAAGGGGCAATAATTAATTGGGAAGGTAAACTTTTAGTGGCTTTCCAAGAAATCAAGGGTGCAATAAAGAATTTTCCAGTGATGAGGACACTAGACAATGCAAAGCCAATGCACATATTTTATTTTTCTTCCTTCCACACTATTATAGCATTTTTACCTTAGAAGAATGAAGAGATATTTGAAAAACCTATTTATTTTTTTAGTAAGTCACTCCAACTTGTAGAACTAAAGTATGAAATCAATGAAAAATAAGCATATACTCTTGTGAAAGTTGTTAAATATTTTAAGTACTATTTGGCAGGTGCCACTTTTATAGTATTTGTTCCTAGTGATGTTGTAAAGGATATATTTTCTTAGCAAGAATTGTCTGATAGGAGGTGCAGATGGATTAATAGAACCCAAGAATTCAACATTGAAATCCAAATTATAAAATTAGTGAGACGTGAAGGATTGGCTAAGTTGATGGCTCAATCAAATTTGGATGCCAATTAGATAAATGTTGCAGATGAATATCATAGGTCATATGCTTGTGATATGGATGAATGTGAGTGGTATAAGAATGTTATTTACTATGTGAAACATATGGAAGCTCTATCCCATCTGACTAGTAATGAAAGAAGATCTATAAAGATGCAAGCTATCACGTATATTATTATTGGTGGGAATCTCTGGTCAAAATGTTTTGAAGGAATACTGTTTAAATGCATTGATCATAAAGAATCAAAAAAAGTACTTCTAAAATGCATTCAGGAGTATGTGGAGTTCATTATATGGCCAAAAATACTACTCATAAGGTGATGAGAGCTAGATTTTGGTGGCCAAGCTTATTTAAGGATGTCTATGCCCTAGTTAGAAAATGTCATCCCTACCAAAGGTTTGCTAGTAAGTTGAAATTCTCTAGAAATATTCCTTTAAAATCAATAGAAGTACAAGCACCTTTCTAGCAGTGGGAAATGGACTTCATTGGTGAAATAGAAAATAAGTCTAGTACTAGTTATTCATAGATTTTAGTAGCAATAGATTATTTCACAAAATGGGTAGAAGCCATTCCTACTAGAAAAGCTACTAGAAAGGTTGTGAATAATTTTTTGTTAAATAGTATAATCACCAAAGTTAGATGTCCAAAAAGGATTGTGACTAATAATGCCATTTCCTTCAGGTTAGAAGAGTTTATAAAATTTTGTGACAAGTATGGTATCACTAGGTCAACATCATCTCCCTATCATCCACAATGGATTGGGCAAGAAGAATCTATGCACAAGAGTTTGTTAAAGATTATCAAAAGAATATTGGATGGTAACAATAAGGCATGGGATTCCAAGCTACAACTGGTAGTTTGGACTAATAGAGTGACAATTAAGAAAGAAAAAGGTGTTTCACCTTTTGATTTGGTGTATGGAATTCAAGCAAGAATGCCTTAGAACAACTTGAAAGGTCTATATAATTACATCCAGATGTATGTTGAGGATATCATAGATGACATGCAAGAAAGGATAGATGAATTGGTAGGATTGGTTGAAATCAAGAAGGAAGCTTCTGCAAAAGAATGCTAATTTGTAACTACAGGAAAAATATTTATGTGATTAAAAGGCAATTGCAAGAAAATTTGAATCAGAGTATTTGGTATTAATGTAGAATGCTAGAATGGAAGACAAGGGTAACCCTATAAAATTTTACCCTATTTGGCTAGACCTATATTTGATTCATGAGAAATGGGGAGTGTATATGAGAAATATGTTAGCAAGTAATACTAATCTATCCAAAAACAAAAGCATTAACTAGCATAAAAACCATAACATATATGAGAGACAAAGTGAAACCCTCAAATGAGAATATGAGCCATGGAATGGCTCTCCCAATGAGGATGGTCACTTGATTTAGGGATGAGTCTAAGTAAAAGATCAGTATGTATGCTCAAGGCTTCTCAAAATAGCTTCAATGGAGATGGAAATGGAAAATTGGTAGCTTGAGAGCTCTTAATTTGGCATTATAAGGGTATGGTTGATGGCTTTTGGTTCTCAAACTAGCATTATAACTTTGGCTTAAAGGTTGTGATGAAATGACTTGGGAGGGGATTCAATTTATAGGCTAAGGGCTTGAGGGGTGGAGGGTTAAGATGCAAGGATAGATGAAAGCTTAAGGAGGGATAGGATGCACTCAAAGGGGAGCACATGGATTGTGCGTGTTTAGCACCAATCAGGGAGTGACACATGTCATAGGGTGAGTGGATGGAGGAAAGGGGAAGGATGAGTCAACAAAGGAGGCTCAAAGGATAATATTTTCATAAAGACCCTTCATTATTGCTTGTAAGAGCTTGTAAGAGTCTTTATAGCTTTTGTAAGAGCATTCATTGTTGGGTGGTTGGGATATTTTGGAGGGAGTTGAGATTGTTGACTTTTCTTGGCTTAGGAAAGTCTTAAGCTTGCTTAGGGAATGTGACAACATTAGGGGGTGGATTAGGCTTGGGTTTAGGATTAGATTAGGGATATTAGAGATTTTCAAGTGGATGACATTCATGAGGTTGGGTGAGTTAGTGGCTAAGCTTGGTTAGTATGGGTGGATGGGGTGGATTAGGCTAAAAAGAGGGTTTAGGGATAAGTTTGAATGAAGAAGACACAAGGAAGATGTTTTAGCAACAAGGTTGCCCCAGTCTCAGATAAGAAGAGGAGAGACTAGACTTAGAGATGCCCCCTCAAGAAGGTGGTGGGGAGAGAATAGTGAGGCTCGATGACTTCTTGAAAAGTACAAAAAATTGAGATAAGCAGAGACACAGATTGGCAAAGAGGAGGGGCTGAATTAGCTCAAACTCTCACTACGGGAGAATGATAAAGGGAAATCAGAGGCACAATAGTAAAGCAAGCTTAAGACTTTCCAGGATTGGGGGGAGGATGGAGGAGAGGAGCACTATAAAAGGAATCCATGGTAGGGAGATGGATGATGGAATGATAAAGCTGATGCAATAGGATTTCAAAGAGTTAGATTGGCGGAAGATGGGTTTCGGAGATCCCTAGGACTAGGATTGTGGATCTCGAAAGATGAGGCTTGGTGGATTGATTTGATTGGTGGATCCCTAAGACTAGGATTGTGGATCCCTAAAGCTAAGTGTGAGGAGTGATTCAAAGAGATATTGATGCATAAGCTAGGGGAGGAGTGACAGATGCTGGAGATGGATGGGGGATAATGGAGATGAAGGGAATCCATTGAAGCTTTTTTGAGGGGGGGGGGGGGGGGGGGGATACTTCAAAGAGAAGTACCACCATGTAGTTGAGCACTAGATTTGCTATAGGACTATTGGTTAATTGCAAAGGTTACCAAGAACATCAAGTCCTTTTCACCAACCATCCAAAGGACTAACGAACTGACTCAAAAAAAACATGCAAGGATTGCCCCAGTATCACACATGAATCCCAGGGGAAGCAATGTGGAAACGACACTAGGTAACCCACAAGCAGAAAAAGAAAACAAGTGAAAGACATGATCAAGACCTTATGCTCTGATTGCCCCATTTGCAGCATACCATGATATGGAAGATCGTGGCAACCTTGAGGAGGGAACAAGGAGATTGCTTGGAAAAGATATTTCAAGACCCAAAAGGGAAGATTCCAAATCAAAAGAAAGTGAAAATCCAAAAGAGAGTCATTTGCCAAAGAGATGGGTAGGGCAAGGTACTAACGAACCAAGCACAAACATCAGGAAAGCTATATCCTACAAGGATCTATCAGAAAGCACCTAAGCTGATGGATCTGGATGAGTGATGCGTTTGGCAAGCTGAACTAAGAAGGATAACACTTTGGTGATAGGAGATCTAGCTAAAGGATGCATTGGAAAAGCTAACCAAGATGTGCGATGTTTGCAAGATGCTGATCAAGGACAAACTGAAACAAACGCTAGATAGATACAATGGTACTAAGCTAAAGAGGATGTACAAGCTGACGAACCAAGTTATGTTACAAATATACAAGTTTGTTCATGTTTTGGTTTTTTGTGAGATGGAAATGTTTATGAAGGATGGGATGTCTATAATAGTTGATAGGTGGATAGGTAGATGGTTTGCAAAAAGCTTAAGTGAAAATGGGGTTCTTTGTGTGCATGTGATAGGATACAAGCTAGGATACAAGATTATTTATAAGCTGGAATATGGTACAATCTTTGGACAAGATTTGGACAAGATTTGGATATACAAGCTATGATACAAGGGATGATACAAGATTTACAAGCTAGGGGACAAGATTTACAAGCTTTGGTACTAGATTTACAAGCTGTATAGGAGGTATTTACAAGCTCCATTAGATTTTGGATATTTGGTTGGAACACCAAGGGAACAAGCAGGTGTTTTATGGGATGGTGGGTGAATGGATAAGGGATAGGATAGTGATAGATAATGGATTAGTCTTAGTACACAAGGTGCCTGAATTACCAAGTTTTCACCAAGGTGCTTGAATTGCCAAGTTTTCACCATTGGACGCTTATTTCTCTTTACTATTTTTTTGTATTTTTCAAAAGCTGGGTATACCAGGGATCTTCAAGCATATAACTTCTTGAGATGAATGATGTTAGTAGGATCATTTAAGAGTTCTCCTTCTGGTCTAGATAGTTGATAGGCTCCAAAGCCAAAGGATGCAGTGACAACATAAGGACCAAGCCATGTAGGTTCAAACTTGCCTTTCTTTTCTTAATCTGCTTGGACTTTCATGTTTTCTTTGAGGACCATGTCACCTGGCTGAAAGTGTCATGGGAGCACCTTCTTGTTGAAATTCCTTTTGAGATGAGTTTGATAGACTATGAGATGATCATAGGCTTATTGTCGCTTCTCGTCTAAGAGATCTAGTTGGGTGAGTCTGGCGACTCTGTATTCTTCATCTGATATTTGCCCCTGCAAAGATATGCGCAAGGAGGGAAGTTCAACCTCTATGGGTAGTACCGCTTTGGCACCATAGACTAGGGAGTATGGAGTTGTGCCTTTGGATGTACAGAAGGAAGTTTGATAGGCCCATAGGGCTGGATTTATTTGTAGGTGCCAATCACGGCCGGAATCATTGACAACTATCTTTAGGATTTTGAGGAGGGTTTTGTTAGTTGCCTCTACCTAGCCATTACCTTGTGGGAAATATGGGCTAGAAAAGTGGTGATGGATGTGGAGGGAAGTGCATAATTCTTCCATGTTGAGATTTTCAAAGTTACCTCCGTGGTCGATGAAGATGGTGGATGGGATGCTGAAGCAGCAAACAATGTGGTACAAGATGAACTTGGAGACCTGAACTCCTGTAGCTGAGACTAGGGGGACTATTTCCGCCCATTTAGTGAAATAGTCTGTAGCTATTATTATCCATTTATGTCCATCAGATGAAAGGGGTGTGATAGTTCCAACTAGATCAAGGCCCCAACAAGCAAAAGGCCAAGGTGGTGCAATAGGCTGTAGATCCTGTGCTGGAGCATGCACAAGATTTACATGCTGCTGAAATGGGAGACACTTTTTGACAAAGTCACAGGAGTCTTCTTCAATGGTAGGCCAATAGTAGCCTGCTCTAAGGATTTGTCACGCTAAGACAATACCACTCATGTGGGCACTGCAAAGTTTGGAGTGTACTTCTTTTAACACCATCACGGCCTCGTTTTGGTCTAAACATTGAGAGAGAGTATCGTGATAACCCCGACGATATAGAGTATTGGCTATGATAACATAGCGGGATGATTTTTGAATGAGGTTCTGGCATTGGGTACGTGTGAGGTGAGGGGATATGATACCATTGTTAAGGTAAGCGTGAATCTCATGGTACCAAGGGGATTAGGGACCAACCAAGATACAAACATGGTTTGAATCCTCATTCGCATAGGCAAGTGTGGGGAGATGCTCGACTAAAATTCATACTGTGTAGCTGCTTGGAGAATTTCCAAGAGTGAGCCGATAGTAGCCATAGCATCTGCTACTTTTTTCTGTATTCGAGGCACTTGTGTAAACTGGAGCCTTGTAAAATGCTGAGTTAGCTGATCAACTAGCTCTTTATAGGGTAATAACTTTTCATTTTTGGTTTGATATTCATTTAGGGCTTTCTTGATGATGAGCTGAGAATCAACAAAGATTTGTAACTTAGTGATGTTCCATTCTACAGCTATCTTTAATCCCGCTATGAGAGCCTCATATTCAGCTATATTGTTGGTGCTAGGGAATTGTAGCTTGAAGGCTTTTGGAATGTAATCCCCTTGAGGTGTGACCAAAAATATTCCTACCCCTGATCCATGAGATGTGTATGAGCCATCAAAATAAAGTTTCCATGGGGGTTGTTCTTCAATTAGACAGATATGCTCATCTGGAAATTCTGTGATCAAAGGATAAGCATCTATTAGAGGGGCATCAGATAGGTGATCTGCTATAGCTTGCCCTTTGATTTCCTTTCTGTCCATATACTGGATGTCAAATTCACTAAGGAGCATAACCCATTTGGCCAAATGGCCTGTAAGTGCTATTCTGGAGAGCATATACTTGAGAGGGTCGATCTTGGAGACTAGTTGGATGGTATGACTTAGCATGTAGTGGCGAAGCTTTTGAGTTGAGAAAAAACCTATCAAAAAAGCTTTTTCCATAGGAGTATAATTGAGTTCATAACCAACTAGGGTTCTACTGATGTAGTAGATGGCTCTTTCTCTGCTGTAGTCATCAAGCTGTGCTAGAAGTGCCCCTAGAGTAGTAGGTGTTGCTAATATGTACAAAATTAGGGGATGACTAGGAATTGGTGGAACAAAGATAGGGGGATTGATGAGATAATACTTAAGATGGTCGAAGTTGTGCTGACATAAAGGATCCCACTTGAAGTTCTCATCCTTCTTCAGTAAATGTGAAAATGGTGTACAATTATCTGCAAGCTAGGAGATGAAGCGTCGGACAGATTCAAGCTTTCCCTGAAGAGAGAAAACTTGTCATAGTGTCTGGGGAGGAGGCATGTCTAAGATAGCCTTGACCTTCTTGGGGTCAATCTCTATACCTCGTTTAGACACTATAAAGCCTAGAAGCTTGCCAGATGTGACCCCAAAGACACACTTCTTGGGATTTAGCATGAGATGATATTGGGCTAACCTATCAAAGACTTTCTCTAGGTCAGCAAGATGATCCATGAAGGTGTGAGATTTGACTAGGATATCATCCACATAATCTTCCAAAATGCTATGGACAAGATCATGGAAAATGGCTGTCATAGCTCTTTGATAGGTAGCCCCAGCATTCTTTAGGCCAAAAGGCATCATGTTGTAGCAAAAGGTTCCCCAAGGGGTAGTGAATGCTATCTTATGTTGATCCTCTTCTACAATCTTGATTTGATTATACCCAAAAGAATCCATCCATAAGGGACAAAATTTCATGTCCAATTGTAAGATCTACAATCATATCTATGTTGGGCAAGGGAAAATAATCCTTTGGACAAGCTTTGTTAAGATCTCTGAAATTAGTGCAGATTCTAATGTCACCGAAAGGCTTAGTGACAAGGACCATGTTGGAGATCCACTCTGAGTAGTTGATAGGTTAGATAACCTTAGTAGCTAACATTCTTTCTAATTTAGCTTTGACCAGTAATACCACTTTGGGGTGCATTTTTCTAAGCTTTTGTCTGACGAGCTTGATCTTTGGATCGATTGCAAGATGATGAACTAAAAGCTTTGGATCAATTCTTGGCATGTCCTAATATGACCATGCAAATCGGCCAATATTCTCTCTTAACACGTCAAAGAGGAGGTTAGCTTGATCTTGTGATAGGGATGCAGCAATGTGAACAAGTCTGGGGATCTCTAAAGAATCGATGTTGACTTCTCTAGTATCCTCAATTAGAATAGAAGACACCTCTGGTCGATTATCTTGAGGAGGTAATGCTAAATCCTCATGTTCTGCATGTGGCTCTGGATGTTCTTGCTGAGGGGTTCTCTTCACTGCCTTAGCTAGTCTTGGATTTACCTTAGTTCCAGTTTTGGGTGTATCGGGACTAGGTTGGGGATTTTCTCCAAAATACCGCTTGGGATCTAGCTTGTAGATATAGGTAGAATCTGGCTTTTTTTTCTTGTGAGGAGTTTCAACTCCCATGAATCTCAGAAGTGCTTCCTCTAATCTGAACTCATCAATGTGTATGACACTTGGTTGGTCCCAATCTATGAGTTGTGGATGGGCGAGTGGTAGGTCAATGAGGTGGATGGATAGTTCTTGGAGAATAGAGTCTCTGAGGGAGATTTGGTCTAGGATATCGTCGTAGGCTCTCTTTTTAACTTCTTTAGGAATGTCTTCAATTTTGACAAGGTCACAATGAATGTTCAAAAAAGCGTGACCATCTGTATTGGTGCCCTCAGTTGTGGGTATGCCAAAGCCAAGACCTGACTTCGATTCCCACTTGTGTGCGTCGATGGGGCATTGCATGCCTCTTTCTTCTGGTCCTAGACCACCACCTTGATAGTTCCATTTGTTAGTGATGAGCTTATGTTCTTGGGGATACTTCTAGCTGAAGTGATCAAGGAGTGCTTGATTTCATTGAGGTGTATCCTTATGTAACCAATTGTTGATATCCAGAGTGAGCTCCTCATGAAGAGGGATTTTTGAGGATACAAAGGTTGTTGGGCCAAACTATTTGTATCAAGAAGATGGAATCTCCTTGGCTTTGTGATATGTTGATCGTCCATGGGCATGTGGATCAAGTGGGAGTGCCCCGACAACAAATGCATCTGATAGACTATACTCTCCACAGCCTTTGTTATTGATCTTTACGGTAGACAGGGTGGAGCTGATGATGGTTTCTAGGTCATTACAAGTGTGGGACGAGTTGGCGATGGATGTGTTGATATCAATTCTAGGGCAATGGTTTGTATATGAAGCTTCAACTGCATTGCAGTAAGCAAAGGGTTCTGGATTGGCATGGATGGTTACCTCAGTGCCTTGATCGAGAAATTTGATGCACTGATGGTAAGTGGATGGAATGACTTTCATGGCATGAATCCATGGGCAACCAAGGAGGATGTTGAATGGTAGGTTTAGATCAATAACATGGCAGAGTGTTTCTTGGATGACTGGCCCAACCTTGATTGGCAGCAAAATAGTTCCTTCTGTGGTTCTTTCCAAGTTGTCATAAGCTTTGATGGTGATAACCTCACTGATGATATCTGCCTCAGTATACCCAACTTTTTTTATGAATTTTAGGGTGCAAATATTCAAGGCTGATCCATTATCTATCATTACTCTTTTCACAGCAAAATTGGATACCATGATGGCTATGCGAAGCAGAAGGGTGTGATCTGGCTCAACCACGGGTATGTCGGTGGGTTTCAATGATAGGGCACATGAGGAGGATAGGTGTCTAATGAGATTACAAAAATTAGTAGTGTTGATATCTGAAGGGACACGAGATTCTATGAGAGCACTATCAAGGATGTTTTTGTACATAGGACTAGTGCGGGGAAGGTCTAAAATGGAGATTTGGGTTCGC
The DNA here is from genome assembly GCA_028749045.1 of Cupressus sempervirens. NCBI lineage: Eukaryota > Viridiplantae > Streptophyta > Pinopsida > Cupressales > Cupressaceae > Cupressus > Cupressus sempervirens. Next base: position 101,675,855 of record CM053787.1, read on the forward strand.
ATGTTCCCAAGGTGTTCCAAGATATTGTACTGGCTTTTTAATGGAGCTGATGGTGCTAGTGAAACTGGTGGGCCTCCGATGTTAAATCGCGCTCTTTGAGTGGTGACTGCACACTCATTTTTTGGTCCTCAAATATTAATAACATTGACAGAAGGCTCTTTCTTGGATATACAACCTATAAGGCTACCATAGTCTATATAGGATGAAGTGTGGTCATTGTTCTTCCCATGTTGTTGGTTTGGCTGGCAGTTGTTGGTGTTGTTGTTGTTGTTTTGGATAGGTGCTTTTCTAGGATTGTTGTGAGGAGGAAAAGCATTTTGATAGATCTATAAGCCTGCATTGGGAGAGGTTTGGGCACCAACAGTGATTTCCTTCCGATCAATGAGGTCCTGCACATAATCTTTCAGTTTCATGTATCTGAGGGTGGTGTGACCTTTTACCCTATGAAATTTGTAGTACTCATTGTCTTTGTACCATGCAGCTTTGGATTGGCTTGGGTCAATTTGTTGGGTAGGAGGAAATTTGATGAGTTTTTCCTTGACTAATTTCTCAAAAATGACATCCAAAGGTTCACCAAGGGGTGTATAATTTCTAGGTGCAGGTTGGAATCTAGGCTTTTGTCCTCCAGCTACATTGATGGCATTAGCTTGATTGCTAGACCCTTGGAAGTGTTAGATTGTGGTGACTGATCAGGAAAGTACTGTACATACTTCATAAAAAAAAATTTTGGAAGTAGCCGACATCGACATGGTAGCTGACATATTATGGCCGAAATATGGCCGACATGTTATAACCCTAAAGCGGTTTAATACTTGTATAAAAAGGGCTTAGGGTTGGGTATTTTTGATATGTGGTGATACGAAATTGGTTCTTGCGGTGGTATTGAGCTGTAAGGGATTACGGATTGTAATCAGGTTGTAATCACTGGATTGTAATAAGATCGGACTTGCTGTTTGGTGGACATAGCCCAGGGATTGGGTGAACCACGTTAAATCTTGGTGCCTTGTGTTCATTTCTGTGTGTTCTATTATTTTCTATTATTGGTTATATTTGCATGTAGTTTTTATTTCTGTCCGTGGTTTATCCTAACAAGTGGTATCAGAGCCTAGTTGTTTCTCAGTTATCCTCTGCAGGAAAGTCTCACGGTTAAGTGGGAGTCTCACGGTTGAGTGGGAGCAATGGCAGATGATGGTAAGCTGAGGGTTGATAGGTTTAATGGGCAGAACTTCCAGTTATGGAAGATGCAAATGGAAGACTATTTATATCAGAAGGATTTGTGGAAGCCGTTGGAAGGAAAAGCCAAGAATCAGGGAACTATGTCAGAGGCTGAATGGGATCTTTTGGACAGAAAGGCACTTGGAAGCATTCAGTTATGCTTGGCACCATCGGTGGCATTTAATATTACAAAAGCAAAGACGACAGAAGATTTGATGAAAACCCTAGCGACACTGTATGAAAAGCCCTCCGCTTCAAATAAGGTATTTCTCATGAAGCGTTTATTTAATATGAAAATGGCAGAAGGTGGATCTGTTGCAGATCATTTAAATGACTTTAATACTATTACTAGTCAATTATCTTCTGTGGGTATCAATTTTGATGAAGAAATTAGGGCTCTCTTGATTTTGTGTTCTTTGCCTGAAAGCTGGAATGGCTTGGTAATGGCGGTGAGTAATTCTGTTCCTGGATCTAGTACCCTAAAATATGATGATGTGATCGATGTTATTTTAAGTGAGGAAACTCGTAGAAAATCCTCAGGTGGATCTACATCAGGAAGTGCTTTAAATGCACAAAGCAGGGGCAGAACGACTGAAAGAGGAAGTAACTCTGGAAATCGTGGGAAATCAAGAGGAAAGTCAAAGGGGAGGAGGTCTCAATCGAGAGGACCAAATGATTGCTAGTACTGTGGGAAACCAGGGCACAAAAAGAAAGATTGCTGGACTCGAAAGAAAAATGAAGGAGATAAATCAGATGGAGACAAAGAGGCAAATGTGGTAAGTAACAAATCCGAAGAGGATGCTTTGCTTCTGTCTTTAGAGAGTGTTGATGATTCATGGGTTTTAGATTCAGGTGCTTCTTTTCATGCTACACCTCATAGAGGTTATTTCATTGATTATGTCCAAGGGGATTTTGGGCTTGTTTATTTGGGGGATAATGAACCCTGTCAGATTGTTGGAAAGGGAAAAATTAAGATTAAGTTGCAGAATGGGAATCATTGGCTACTACATGAGGTAAGACATGTTCCAAAACTAAGTAGAAATTTAATTTCAGTAGGGCAACTCGGTGATGAGGGTTGTGTAGTTACTTTTAATGATAAAAATTGGAAGGTTTCAAAAGGTTCCCTTGTAGTAGCAAAAGGTGTGAAAGTAGGCACCTTATATCTTTGTACAAGTCATATTGTTCCTTCTACTTTGATTGTTTCAGAGAAAAATGAATATTCAGGAACAATTACTGCAGATGAGCAGGGAGAACAAATAGCTGCTGTGGATTCTGATACAGCGCTGTGGCACAATAGACTTGGGCACATGAGTGAGAAAGGCATGAAAGTACTTCATTCAAGGAAAGTTTTACCAGGTCTAAAATGTGTGAATATGGATTTCTGTGAAAGTTGTGTGTATGGAAAACAAAAGAGAGTGAGTTTTGTAAAGACAGGGAAGGAAAACAAAAAGGAGAAATTAGAACTTGTGCATACAGATGTATGGGGATCGGCTCAGGTATCTTCCCTTGGTGGCTCTCATTATTATGTTACATTTATTGATGACACAACTAGAAAAGTATGGGTTTATTTCCTTAAATAGAAATCTGATGTATTTCAAACTTTTAAGAAATGGAAATGCTTGGTTGAAAATGAGACTGGTAAGAAATTAAAATGTCTCAGATCTGATAATGGTGGTGAGTATTGCAGTCATGAATTTGAAGATTATTGCTCCACTAATGGTATTCGTAGACAAAAAATTGTTCCAAGGACTCCATAGGAAAATGGAGTGGCTGAACGCATGAACAGGACTATAATGGAGCGCGCAAGGAGCATGAGGTTGCATGCTAGGTTGCCCTTACACATGTGGGCGGAGGCTGTCAATACTACAGTATATTTGATTAATAGAGGTCCCTCTACTCCTTTGGGCTGTGGTATTCCAGAGGAAGCATGGACTGGTAAGAAGGTGAGTTATTCTTTTCTCAAGACCTTCGGTTGTGAAGCTTTTGCTCATATAGACTCTGAAAATAGAACCAAGCTAGAAGCTAAATCAAAGAAATGTGTCTTTGTTGGATATGGCATTAATGAATTTGGTTATAGGCTTTGGGATTTTGAAAATCATAAAATTATAAGAAGCCAGGATGTCATATTCAATGAAAAAGTGTTGTACAAAGATCTGTTGCAGCAACATGAGAAGAAAGAAGATGATTATGTAGTGCTGGATGATACTCCAAAAGCTGATGTTCTAGCCATTCCTCATGATGTGCAACAACCGCAACAACAAATACCACATACACCAGTGAATGTTAGACGGTCAACAAGACCAATTAGACCTCCACAAAGGTTTTCTCTCTCTTTGTATTCTATTTTACTTACTGATGCTGGTGAACCTGAAAGTTATGATGAAGCTGTGCAGGTGGATGCTAAGATTCAGTGGGAGTCTGCAATGAAAGATGAAATGGACTCTTTGCTGAAAAATAAGACATGGGATTTGTGCAAGTTGCCTGCAGGTAAAAAGGTTTTACAGAATAAATGGGTTTACAGGTTGAAAGAAGAGGACGGAGGTAAGAAAAGATTTAAGGCCAGGTTAGTTGTAAAAGGATTTGCACAGAAAAAAGGAATTGATTTTGATGAAATATTTTCTCCTGTTGTTAAAATGACTTCTATTCGTACTGTTTTAAGTCTTGTGGCTACTGAAGATTTGTATTTAGAGCAGATGGATGTTAAAATAGCCTTTCTTCATGGTGATTTAGATGAAGAAATATATATGGCTCAGCCATAGGGTTTTGAGGTCAAAGGTAAGGAGAACTTAGTGTGCAAATTGAAGAAAAGTTTATATGGCCTGAAGCAAGCACCTCGGCAATGGTATCTGAAATTTGACAGTTTTATGCATGAGCATGGATATAATAGGTGTCATTCAGATTACTGTGTTTATTTTAAGAGGTTGGATGATGATAGTTACATTATTTTATGTTTATATGTTGATGATATGCTTATAGCTGGGTCTAACATGGATCATATTAAGGGGCTAAAACGCCAATTAGCACATGCATTTTCTATGAAGGATTTGGGGGCAGCAAAACAAATCCTTGGTATGAAGATTTGCAGAGATAGGAAGAACAGAACATTGACGCTATCTCAAGCTGATTATGTTGAGAAGGTGTTGCAACGTTTCTCTATGGAGAATGCTAAAGCTGTCAGCACACCTTTACCTGGTCATTTGAAATTGACTAAGGAGATGTGTCCCAAGACACAGGAAGAGGAGGATAAGATGTCCAAGGTACCCTATGCTTCAGCTATAGGAAGTTTGATGTATGCTATGGTATGCACTAGGCCAGATATTGCACATGCAGTGGGAGTTGTTAGCAGGTATATGAGTCATCTAGGTTTTGAGCATTGGAATGCTGTCAAGTGGATTCTCAGATATTTGAGAGGAACATCCAATAAGTGTTTACACTTTGGGGGCTCTACTACTGATTTACAGGGCTATGTTGACTCAGATTTGGCTGGGGATATTGATACCAGGTGGAGTACTACAGGTTATGTCTTTACTGTTGGTGGGGCAGCCGTGAGCTGGGTTTCTAGGCTACAGAAGATTAATGCTCTCTCCACTACAGAGGCAGAGTATGTTGCTGCTACAGAGGCCGCCAAAGAGATGATATGGCTTCAGTTCTTCTTGGAAGAATTGGGACATCCTCAGAAGGATAATTTTTTTGTTCACAGATAGTCAGAGTGCCATTCATCTTGCTAAGAATTCAGCTCTGCATTCTAAGACCAAACACATACAATTGCGGTACCATTTCATTCGGTCAGTTTTGGAGGATGGACAGTTAAAGCTGGAGAAGATACATACCAATGAAAATCCAGCAAATATGTTGACAAAGGTTGTCACAAGGGAGAAGCTGAACTCCTCTTCAGCTTCAGTTGGTCTTTTAGACTAAATGTGAATAAAAGAACAGCAGAGTCCAGGGTGGTTTGATCCAGTGGGAGCCCCATGCGGTAGTTGTATTGCTACAGGATCAGTCTCCAAGTGGGAGATTGTTGTTTAGTGTGGAGCCTGATCAGTCCCCAAGTGGGAGATTGTTAGATTGTGGTGACTGATCAGGAAAGTACTGTACATACTTCATAAATAGCCCCGAAAAAAAAAAATTTTGGAAGTAGCCGACATCGACATGGTAGCCGACATATTATGGCCGACATATGGCCGACATGTTATAACCCTAAAGCGGTTTAATACTTGTATAAAAAGGGCTTAGGGTTGGGTATTTTTGATATGTGGTGATACGAAATTGGTTCTTGCGGCGGTATTGAGCTGTAAGGGATTACGGATTGTAATCAGGTTGTAATCACTGGATTGTAATAAGATCAGACTTGCTGTTTGGTGGACGTAGCCCAGGGATTGGGTGAACCACGTTAAATCTTGGTGCCTTGTGTTCATTTCTGTGTGTTCTATTATTTTCTGTTATTGGTTATATTTGCATGTAGTTTTTATTTTTGTCCGTGGTTTATCCTAACAGGAAGTTGGGTCTTGGATTGTGGTTTTGATAGCTTTGGTTATTTTGTTGTTGGTAGTTGATAGCTTGCTGATTGTTTGGTTGATATGGTGGGTTGGACCAGTTTTGAGAAGGACCAACAATATTCACATGTCTGGTGTCAGTGATGCCATCTGTTGCCACGTGCTTGTTTTTGTTCCAATACCTAGACTTGTCATTGGAATGTGATTGATTTTGGTTGGCTTCCTTGTAAATCTTGACCACACCATCTTTAATGAGTCCTTGTTCAACGATCATTCCTTTCTCTTTGATGTCTTTGTAGGTCTATAAATAGTTCATGGTCATGTGGTGAGCCAAGCTAGGATGGGAATTATCAATAAACATTTTCACCAAATGGCGCTCTGGCAAGGTGCAAGATATGTGGGTGGTAAGGGTTTTCCATCTTTGCAGATATTCAGGAAGGCTTTCTCCACCTTTTTTCTTAGTGTGGACAAGATCAACTACTGATAGCTCTGTTTCAACAAGATGGGCATATTGGGCTACAAATGCCTCAGATAATTTAGCAAAATTTTTAATTGTGCCATATGGTATTCTATAAAACCATTCAAGAGCTGGTTTGGCCAAGCTTTTGGGAAAGAGACGCAAGAGGAAGACATCATCGTATGCCACTTCTTGATAGTGCATGTAAAATTCTTTGATATGTGTGATAGGGTCTCCTTTTCCTCTGAATTTGTCAAATTTGGGTGTCTCAAAATGCTTGGGAAATGGTGTCTTGGTAATGGCTCTATCAAATGGGTAAGGACACACATTCTCAAACTTGAAGGTTTTTGGATCATTTCCCTCTTGGATGTTCTTCAAAGTTGTTTTCATGGCTTCCCATTCTGAATTAATGGGTGATGGCTGGGGTGCCCCCAATGTAGGAGTGCCTTGAGGTAGGTATGTGCTAGATGGGGCAATGGAATATGGATGGCTTTGAGGTATGGGCTGGTAGGGATTATACATGGCTTGGGCAACTAAATGGTGGATGATGGCTTGCTGAGGTGGAGGTGGCACATATTGCTGCAGTTGTTGTGAGGCTTGCTACTGATATTGGATTTGAGGTTGGGATTGAGGAATGTAGGCTGGCTATGGGATAAATGGATTGCTTTATGGAGGTAAGGTATAAGATGGTTGTGAAGCTTGGGGAAAGGATCGAGGAGCTTTTGGAACTTGGCTATGGATTTGAGGAGTTTGACCAATATATGTGGGTTGTGCCCCCATTTGGGAAGGTGTCTGCATGGAAAAAGAGGCCAAGTAATTGGTGGTTGGTGGTGGTGCATTTCCTCCTAGAAGTGGCATAGAAAAATAGTTGGTAATAGGAGGTAATGGATTGGTTGGTGGTGGAGGTGGTGGGAATTGAAAGCTAGGAAATGGAATTTATGGGGTTTGATAGCTTGGTGGCTAGATTTGAAAGCTTGGTAGAGTGGTGGCAGGAGCTTGGGTCACTTGAGAGCTGGGCAGAACATTGGTAGTAGCTGGTGGGGTTTGATATCTTTGTGGAGTGAGGGTAGTAGCTTGTGGATTTGTGGTTGATGGCACTGAGCTCCAAGGACCTAGTGGAAATGATCGAATTGTGTTGTGAGCTAAGGCAAACAAGCTGGGGGTGATGAAGGGTTGATTACTTGGCCCCATGGGTGGCATCCCTGTTGTATATTGTTGAGGTTGGCCAAAGATGCTAGCACTGATTTGGGAGATGGGTGGATTTGGAAGGCTGGGTTGGAGAGCAACAGCAGCAATAGTGAAGGGAGTGAATGGTGAGGTGTTTTGGGCAAAGGGGGTTTGGGATGGAGTGGTATGGACCAATGTTGGAGTGGTGGTGTTTGGATTGGCTTGTGGAAGGGAGATTTCAACTTGAGTGGAGGTTGGTATATTTGGGTCTGTTGGATCATATGGGGTAGATTGAGGCTCTTCTTTTGGCATATATTGAGGATAATTTGAATCATAAGAGCCTATGGGTGGTGGGAGTTGTCCAAACAATCAGTGAGATGGCTCTAATAGGGGAGGAGGTCTTCCAAAGTTGAAGGCTCCAATGTTGTCCCTTCAAAAGTTAGCCATGATTGTTTCCTTGTTTTTTTCTATAATGGCATTCACCAATACTGCATTTCCTGGTTGGTTCATGAAAGCTTCAATCTCAGTAGGTGATGGTATGGTGTTCTCTGGGCTGAAAGATGGTTGAGTGCTCAATGGGAGCGATGCTATTGGATCCAAATGATAGGGCTCCATTGTTTCCCTCTTCTTCTTGCCTAAGCGAGTGACGGGTGGCATGAGAAATGCAGAATGTTTCCTAGGTATGAGATGCAACAATGTTGATGGATGCAAAAGGGGAAGGATTTTCTATGAAAATGATCTCCTAGGTTGAGGCAAAGCTATATGACAAAACCTAAGGAGGGCTGGGTTGGGGATTCTAACTTCAAAGATATGTTGCCAAAGCATGAAAGGTTTGCTTTCCTATGTGTAAGCTTTGTGGTGATTGTGTCAACTTAAGGATAAACTGATGATCCTTTAGGAAGAACACGAGATTGACCACTTGTGGATCCCAACCTTTAGCTCAAGGTGATGAGGGATGACAAGTGACAAAGCTAGATTACCCTAGACAAAGCTCTATCAAAGGGATAACCTTGGTGAGATTGGTGGATTTGGAAGATGTTAGGAATGGAAAACTTTTGGCAAAGTGACAACAATTTTGAAGGCTTAGATGTGAAGATTTTGATTGCTGGCTATATGGTTTGATTCTAAATGAGATGGATGAGCTAAAATTCTTAAGGGGAAGACTAAAAATGGTTGGATTTCCTACAAAGATGACTCTAATGCAAAAGTGAAGCTTATGCAAGAAGATGTGGAGAAACAAGGGGGTCTAATCATAGAAATCATGCCTAGTTGGTAAGGCATAAGCATTGTTAACTCCTAGATGTTGGTTAAATTGGATGGTGCGATCTAACTAGGCATCTTGAAGGGCCTTGTCAGCAGCTTTGTCCTCTGCTTTGTGGAGTTTGGCAATTTGAGGACTTGGTGTTAGTTCTTTTCTCTTAGCTGAAAGTTCTTGGTATGCCTGAGATGGCTTGAGTTTAACATTGTGGAACTTTTGTTTGGGTTTGGGTTGCTCTGACATGAATTCCTAAATCTGCTTAGCTTTGAGAGATCTTGGTTGTTTTGCTTCAACTTGTTCAACTTCTGGAACAGGTAGTGACTACAGTAAGTATGCCCTAAGCTAGGATTGACCAAGTTTGGCAAACATTCATTCAACAAATTTTTAAAAAAATCAAGCAATAGATAGAAACAACCAGATAGAAGTTTTTGATTCTCAGAATGTGATACTTGCACCAAGGAGTGTGTATGTTCTACAAATGTTTTGATCAGTCACCTCAAACACATTAACATCCTAGATGGTTGTCTACAAGGCTGAAAGTTGGTTTAGCTAGGGAGTCCTCGATAACCCAAGGTACGTGAGGCCCAAATTTGAAGATAAAACCAAAAATATGCCACACAACCGAGAGGAGCGGTAACCCACTTCTCCTCTTTCACTTCTCAAGGGTGTAAAGTTCCTTAAGGCTTAGCCCGAGTGACAAAATTTTGATCCCAAGAGGTGTCTTTCGATTCACCTCCTGATTCTTATACTCTGTCGGAACGCTGGAGTTGAGGTCATCCCAAGGGGTGATGAAATCCCCAAGCAGGCCTCCTAAAAAGAGAAACAAGGTTTTGGATCCTAATCTTATGCACCCAAGATGGCCTCGAAAGATGACAAGGGGAGAGAAGACTTGGATTACCTTGGGCTAAAAAACACGCTTGTTCTTTTACCAACTGACTCTTATGTGTGCTGATGTAGACTTTACAAGCACTCATTTTTAAGAGACAATGTTCAATTCCAACTTTGAAAGGTGCCAACAAAGCAAAATTGAGCAAAGAATGAATACAAGTAGAAGAGTTAGGGTCAACAAAAAAGTAAACCCGCACACTCGGAGGCCCTCCACATCAAGTATCAATTAATTTCCTTTAAAGCATTCAAGAGTTGGTGTGATTTTGTTTTAAGCCCAAAACAAAGATGTGTGAAACTCGATTGTCAAGCGCACACCCAAAGGCCCTCCACGTCAATAGTTGTTCAATTTTAGTGCCCAAACTTGAAGTGTGATCGATTTAATCTAGATTTTTGGTCATTTAAAAATTTTGATAAAGTTAAAGCAAACGTTCAAAGACCAAGTGAGTGAGTTAGATTGTGGAACATTTAACACCTTTTTCAAGTAGACCCTGTAGACACCTAAAAATCTTTTAGAAAATAAAATATTTTTATTTTCTGAAAAAAGTCCCTGATGACATCATCATTTATTAATTAATTAACTATTTTATTTATTTATTTATTTTTATGTCATTAAATCCCTTTATCTTAATTAAAAATATTTAATTAAGGAATCCCTCCCAAAAATGTTTAAATCTTATTTAAACATTATTTCTTTATTTATTAATTATTTAATTAATAAATTGACCAAAAAATCCAAAATAAATAAAAAATTTATTTTTTGCCCAAAGCTTGGCCAATTTCCTTAAGACCACTAACCTCTTCCAAAATCTTCTAATCCTTCTTTAATTTTGATTAAAGGCTAATCCCATCATTTCCTACCCCTAATCCCAACTCAAAATATTTAATTAAGATTAAATATTAATCCTCATGTTTATTAAAAAAGTTTTAATAAATATCTCCTCAACCCAAACCCTTGAAATAAATAAAACTTTATTTATTTTCTAAAAATCTAATTTATCCTCATCCTAGGAAGTTCTAGACTATTCTAGAAAGTCTTTATCCTCATCCAAAGTCTAGACTCTTCTAGAAGATGTCTTTAAACCTAATCCTAATCCCCCCGAACCTTGTCACATTCTCTAAACATGGGTTAAAACTTACTAACCCAAGCCAAAGTTAACAAATATCTCCTCTTTCACCCACCCTCATTAAATGACATCCACTTGCCTATCCCTAAGCTAATCCTAAACCATCCTAATCCATCCTCTAATCATTTGCACAATCCTAAGCAAGCTTAAAACCTTCCTAATCAAGCCCAAGTCAAAATTCCTCTCATCTCCTTCAAAATATCCCAACCATAAAACTTTATGAAGTCCACTAGGCCATAAATGACTCTTCCAAGCCCTTTTATTGCTCTTACAAGCCATTATGAGGGTCTTTATGAAGATTTTATCCCTTGAGCCTCCTTTGTTGACTCATCCTTCCCCTTTCCTCCATCCTCTCACCCTGTGACATGTGTCACTCTTTGATTGGCTGTAAGGAAGCACAATCCATGTGCTCTCCTCTCATGCAATCTGAGCCCTCCCTGAGCTTTTTCTCATCCTTGCATCTTAGCTCTCAATCCCTCAAGCCTCTTTCTTATAAATTGGATCCTTCCCCTTTGCAAAATAACACAATCCATGAAGTAAAGTCATAATGCCATTTTAAGAAGCCATTTTACATCAAAACCATACAATCACACCCAAATTCGAACTCCATTTGAAGCCCTTTATGAAGCATAAGTTTGAGCACACATCCTATCTATTTAGACAAAGCCACTCAACAAGAGAGCTTCTCATTGAGAGAGCCCATTAATGGCTCATATTCTTAATTAAGAGCTCATCATAGTCTATCTTGAAGTTTATGAATTTTTTTTAGTTTGTAGAAACTTTATTTAAATTTAGTTTCTATTAGCATACTAACATTGCTCATCTACAGACCCATCCCCATAAATGGCGTTGAGATTGCAACCAATGGTTGAATTGATGGGTGATTAGAAAAGAGGTGAGTCCAAGGAACTACTCAAATTGATTTTTACAAATTTGTATTTAACTTAACAAAGTTTCTTAAATGTCCAAAAATCAAACTTTGTCTAAATTGCATGTGGAAAAGAGATTTGTTTTGTTCAATTTTAAAAGCTCCAAATGAAGTGTTTGATATTGCAATGGTTAATTGATCCTTGGCATTCAAGATTGAGTTTTTTTTTTTAATCATGCATTCTAATAAAAATGTGTTTAACCATTCAAGTTCATTCCATGAAAAACCTAAAAAACATGATTAAATCCCATTGCTCCAACCTGCAATAAGACAAAAAATTAAAAAAATTGATTAGTCACCCAAAATCTTAGAAATCGAAAGCTTAACTATGGGAAAAAAAAAAATTAACTTTTTTTGTTGTTTTTCCTGTTTAAAAATTCTTAAAATGGTCTAAATCCTACGGAACCACTAAAAGTCAAATTTTAAAACAAAGTACAATAGAGACAGGTGAAGACAACAGTTCATCAGGCACAGACGCCAAACTATGGAGACGTTGATTTGCGGAGACGCTAATCTGTGGAGACGATAGAGAAAGAGGCAGAGATGACAAATTAGGTTGGCGGTGGCGTAGATGATAGTTTAGGTTGCGAAGATGACAGTTTGATTGGTGGCGGCAGCGAAGATGACAGTTTGACTGATGGCGGCAGCGGAGATGATAGAGTGTGTTTTGAATAAGAAAATTGGCTAGGTGGAAATGATGGTTAGAGGTAGAGACGACGATAAAAGCCAGACCGAGATGCTAAAACTCGAAGATTTTGATCTGCACAGACAACAGAATTCACTTAGGAGATGACAATTCCGAATTCGGAGATGATAGTCATCCAGTCGGAGATGTCGATCTACGGAGATGACACTGCGCAGAATTTGGTTTAAAACACTCGGATTTTTTTCAAAAAAATTTTGAAATTTGATTTTTGAAGCTTTTTTTTTTCTCCTGAATGCTTCCTTTAACCTGCAAGAACAAGATTAAATCCTACAACACACTCAAACAACAAGAAACATTAGATTATTAGCAAAAAACAATATATAGATAGAAAGAGATGATTAAATGACCCATAGTTGGGTCCTACCGGGCATGCCAAAATGTATATGAGAAATATGTTAGCAAGTTATACTAATCTATCCAAAAACAAAAGCATTAACTAGCATAAAAACCATAACATATATGAGAGACAAAGTGAAACCCTCAAATGAGAATATGAGCCATGGAATGGCTCTCCCAATGAGGATGGTCACTTGATTTAGGGATGAGTCTAAGTAAAAGATTGGTATGTATGCTCAAGGCTTCTCAAAATAGCTTCAATGGAGATGGAAATGGCAAATTGGTAGCTTGAGAGCTCTCAATTTGGCATTATAAGGGTATGGTTGATGGCTTTTGGTTCTCAAACTAGCATTATAACTTTGGCTTAAAGGTTGTAATGAAATGGCTTGGGAGGGGATTCAATTTATAGGCTAAGGGCTTGAGGGATGGAGGGTTAAGATGCAAGGATAGATGAAAGCTTAAGGAGGGCTAGGATGCACTCAAAGGGGAGCACATGGATTGTGTTTGTTTAGCACCAATCAGGGAGTGACACATGTCACAGGGTGAGTGGATGGAGGAAAGGGGAAGGATGAGTCAAAAAAGGAGGCTCAAAGGATAATATCTTCATAAAGACCCTTCATTATGGCTTGTAAGAGCTTGTAAGAGTCTTTATGGATTTTGTAAGAGCATTCATTGTTGGGTGGTTGGGATATTTTGGACGGAGTTGAGATTGTTGACTTTTCTTGGCTTAGGAAAGTCTTAAGCTTGCTTAGGGAATGTGACAACATTAGGGGGTGGATTAGGCTTGGGTTTAGGATTATATTAGGGATATTAGAGATTTTCAAGTGGATGGCATTCATGAAGGTGGGTGAGTTAGTGGCTAAGCTTGGTTAGTATGGGTGGATGGGGTGGATTAGGCTAAAAAGAGGGTTTAGGGATAAGTTAGGGGTTATTAGCTTTGAGGGTTTTATTTATCAAATAGATTTATTTAATAAATGAGGATTTTGGAATTAGATAGAAGAATAGGATTAATTGATAAATAATATGTTATTTGATTTATCAATTAGCATTATAGATGATTAATTAAATTAATTAGCTAGGGGATGGAAAAGGATTAATTAAATAGAAATTTAATTAATGATGCCTTTATAGATAACTAAATAGGATTACCAAAGTGGTGTAATCAAATTTAGGTTTCTACAGGGAGAAGACTCATATCTTGTCAAGGAATTATTAGGAAATATTCTAGAATTTCTAGTTCATGGATAACTCTTGAAGTACTTCTATTGAAGGTACTTTTTTTTCATGAATAGTAGTTTAGGTTTTTAAAATCTATAAGCCCTTGTATATATGTTTTTGATGTAGAACAAGGCCAAAGAATCACCAAAGGTGATGTCCTAGACCCCAGCAAATAACCACACAATAGAAACAATACAACAATCAATAATAATAAAAGATCTGATACCAAATCACCACTCTTTATTCATAGATATAATTAATTGCATGCAATATGCTTGACTATAAGGCCTTTTAGGTTAGCGAAAAATACAAATAGTAATTACAACATTAGTTATGCAAGATCCTATAAGATCCAACTTACAATCTTAATTCTGGCTAGTCCAGATCCACAACTGGATAAGAACACCAAGAAGAAATCAAACTTGTACCCTCAATTCCACCAAGTAATCCTCTAGTTCTCAAGCCATAGCTACTTGCTCTTCAAAAATCTCATCTACCCTTCATCCTCTTCTGCAAGATCAAATGAATGACTTAAGGACTCCAAAAAACCCTTATTTATACCCAACTAAGCCACAAGTTAGCCTAGTTCATTACAAATTAAATAAATCCCTTACATTAAATATATATTGAGCCATAGTTGGCTACAACAAAAATTAAGTAACCCTACATAAATTAAATTCCAAAAGTTGGCTCATAGACAACTTGGCACCAACAAGAACGAAGACCAAGCCAAGCATCAGAAAGACTAGGTCGAGCATTAGCAAATTTCCAAGCATTATCGAGCTCCTAAACATTGCCAAGCTCCTAGACCATGCTGAGATCCAATACCATGTTAAGCTCCCAAACCATGCCAAGCTCCTAAACCATGTTGACCTCACAAACCATGCTGAGCTTATTAACCATGTTAAGCACTAGTATATCAAACTCCACAAGTTTAAGACAAAATCCCTCCAAACATGTAGGATTGCAAGTAAGCCCAGGATGCTCCTACATCAGACACCCCAGATTTAAAAAAATGTTTTCAATAGATGGAAGAAAATCTTCTAGGATTCAACATATAAATCCCAAATTGGTTCTTCACATACATATCCTCCAAGTCTTCAACTTGTATACTCTTTCCCTTGTTCTTCTTCGATTTCTACATGTCCATCCTCAGTGTGCTACATGTCCAATTTCCATACTAATCTCCAACCTTCTCAAAATCTACCAACTTGAATCGGCTACCAATACTCAGGTTCCTCCTACCAAGCTCTTCATTCTACAAAGGAGTTAGGGAAAACTTTTTGCCACCTTTCTTAATAGTAAACACATTCTTGACACAATCATGCATAGCCCTGCAATCATACTACCAAGTTTATAAGAGAAATATGTTAGCAAGTAATACTAATCTATCCAAAAACAAAAGCATTAACTAGCATAAAAACCATAACATATATGAGAGACAAAGTGAAAACCCTCAAATGAGAATATGAGCCATGGAATGACTCTCCCAATGAGAATGGTCACTTAATTTAGGGATGAGTCTATTTGATAGGATTTGGGATATATTCTCAAGCTTCAAACTAGCTTCAATGGAGATTTTTGGTATTTTTGGTGTGGATGCATGCAAAAGTATGGATTTGGCTTCAAAATGGCATTATAACTTTACTTGATGGATTGTGATGAAATGGCTTGGGAGGGGATTCAATTTATAGGCTAAGGGCTTGAGGGATGGAGGGCTAGGATGGAAGGAAAGATGAAAGCTTAAGGAGGGCTAGGATGCACTCAAAAGGGAGCACATGGATTGTGCTTATTTAGCACCAATCAGGGAGTGACACATGTCACAAGGTGAGTGGATGGAGGAAAGGGGAAGAATGAGTCAACAAAGAAGGCTCAAAGGATAATATCTTCATAAAGACCCTTCATTATGGCTTGTAAGAGCTTGTAAGAGTCTTTATGGCTTTTGTAAGAGAATTCATTGCTAAGTGGTTGGGATATTTTGGAGGGAGTTGAGATTTTTTACTTTCCTTGGCTTAGGAAAGTCTTAAGCTTGCTTAGGGAATGTGACAACATTAGGAGGTGGATTAGGCTTGGGTTTAGGATTAGATTAGGGATGTTAGAGATTTGCAAGTGGATGGCATTCATGAGGGTGGGTGAGTTAGTGACTAAGCTTGGTTAGTATGGGTGGATGGGGTGGATTAGGCTAAAAAGAGGGTTTAGGGATAAGTTAGGGGCTTATTAGATTTGAGGGTTTTATTTATCAAATAAATTTATTTAATAAATGGGGATTTTGGAATTAGATAGAAGAATAGGATTTAATTGATAAATAATAGGTTATTTGATTTATCAATTAGGACTATAGATGATTAATTAAATTAATCAGCCAGGGGATGACAAAGGATTAATTAAATAGAAATTTAATTAATGATGCCTTTAGAGATAACTAAATAGGATTACCAAAGTGGTGTAATCAAATTTAGGTGTCTACACCAAGATCTACCAAGAAACACATGACAATTGTTCATGTCTTCAATATTACACAATACTTGATCCTTACACTACCCAATTTGGAAATCAGCAAGGCATTTCTCCCTCACTTCCAAAGCATACTCACCTTGAAACTAGCCAATCCTATAAGGACAAGGATGTCTCACTCTCTTCAAACCAAGTTTCTAAACCATCTCCTTGGCAACAAGGTTATTAGTGCTACCACCATTCACAATCACATTGAAAATTTTACCACTAGACTTACAATGAGTCCTAAACAAACTAGTCCTTTGACAAGAATCTAGAGTCCTCTGACCAACTAGTCCTCACCAAGCTAGCAAAATCTCTCCTTACTCAAGTTGACTATCTTGGACTGCAACCTCATTCACAATAGCAGCTTTCCTACCATGAGGACATTCAAAATATCAATACCCTTCTTCACCACATTTGAAACAATTACCACTAAATTCACCTCCACTTGTCCTTATCTTTTGATTAGCAGGCTTTGGTTCACCTTCAACATTTAATTTAACCTTTGCCAAGTTATCTTGTTTTTTCTTCCCTCTAGTATTACCATGAGTTTTCCTCTTCAACTTATCATCTTCCTTTAGGGCATACTCATAAGTATCCTCAACTAAAGAAATATTCAACATACCAACCTCATCCTGAATATTAAATCTCAAATTGTTAATGTACTAAGCTACCTTTTCCTTTGACACTTCTCTATGAATAGACCAAATAGTCAATTGTAGAACTCATCAGTATAATCCTTCATAGTCATATCTTTCTCCTTCAGATTCTAAAACCTCTTAAACAAATCAAGTTCATAATTAGTAGGAATTAACTTAGCCTTTAGTTTAGTCACCATAAATCTTCATCTAGTAATGTTCATTTCACCTTCTTCTCTGTTTCTTTATAGTTATTTCCACCAAAGAGTAGCATGTCCTTTCAAATTAGTTTGTGCCAACCTCACTCTAAGTGGATCTTCAATATCCTCAAGCTCAAAGTAGTCTTCAAATTCATTAATCCAATCAATCATGTCTTCAAGAGTAAAAGTAACTAAGAAATTAGAAACCTCCATTTTATACTTCATCTTTTACTGAGATCTGGGTCTAGCAAACTGACCAGCCCTATTTCCAATATCCGTCCACATGATCAGTTTTTTCCTCACCACTCAATCTAGCAACTTCAAATTCTTCAGCAACTTCCTCATAACTACCTTCAATACCAAAATGCCTAGGTACACCACCTAAAGCACTCACAATTTCAGTAATCATGTCACTCTTCATCAATGCAATCTCATTTCTAAATTCTATTCTAATCTTCTCCAAGATCCTTTCCTCCAAAGCATCACTAAGATCATCAATTTCCCTAGGGTCAAATCTTCTTGGAGGAATCTTCCAAAAAATTTACAAACCCTAAGCAATAGATCCACAAATCCAAAAGATCAATTTGCTCCACAAGATTAACCTTCACTTCTTGTCCTGGTGCAAACTACCTCAACTTTGGTAATCTACCCACACACTCAAGAAAACCTCACTCTGATACCACTTGAGGTAGTGCATAGTTGATTAATCCCCCAAGGAGATGTCTTAGGCCCCAGAAAATAACCACATAGTGAAGACAATATAACAAGCAATAACAATTCAAGATCTGATACCAAATCACCACTCTTTATTCATAAATATAATTGATTACATGTAATATGCTTAATTGTAAGGCCTTTCAGGTTAGGGCCAAATATTAATAGAAATTACAATATTAGATCTACAAGATCCTACCAAATCCAACTTATAATATCAATCCCAACTAATCTAGATCCACAATTGGATAAGAACACCAAGAAGAAATCACACTTACACCCTCAGGTCCACCAAGAAATCCTCTAGTTCTCAAGCAATAGCTACTAGCTCTTCAAAATTTGCATCTACCCTTCATCCTATTCTCTAAGATCAAATGAATGACTTAAAGACTCCAAAAGACCCCTACTTATACCCAACTAAGCCACAAGTCAGCCTATTTTATTACAAACTAAATAAATCCCTTACATTAAATATATATTGAGCCACAAGTTGGCTACAACACAAATTAAATAACCCTACATAAATTAAATACCAAAAGTTGGCTCATTGAAAATTTGGCACCAACAAGAACCAAGACCAAGCTGAGCATCAGAAAGACTAAGTCGAGCACCATCAAATTCCCAAGTATTTTTGAGCTCCTAGACATTGCTAAGCTCCAAGACCAACCAAGATCCAAGACCATGTCGAGCTCCTAAACCATGCTGAGCTCCCAAACCATGCTGAGCTCACAAACCATGCCAAACTCACAAACCATGTTAACCACCAGTATCTGCCAAACTCCACAACTTTAAGCCAAAATCCCTCCAAACATGTAGGATTGCAAGAAAGCCTAGAATGGTCCTACATTAGTTGTTCTCTATATATGTTTTGTGCTTTTCCTTCTATGTGTGTAGCTCTTTGAAAAACTTATCAATCTTTCCAAGTATGTGGTCTTCTTGAACTAGAGATTCCAAATCCTTATATGGATGCTAGCAATCTATTATCTCCAGATAGAGCCACTGTTAGCTTAGATCTTCACCATGGTAAAAATGCTAATAACCTATTGCGATAATCCATTTTTAAAATTTTGCACTTAGGGTTTCTATGTTTTTATTACATATTTTTTCCTAGAAAAACCCTAGTTTCACATTTTTATGTTCTTTTCATGTTTTTCCCTTTTAATTATTTAAATCAATGTTCTAAAATTATCATGCTCTGAAATAAATTTGAAATTCTAAGTGGAAACCCTATGACCAAGGATTATCTCTCTATCACTTCATTGTTAATCCTTTAGCCTTTTTATGGTGCAATGGTGTGACTCGATTAATATGGTAGTGTTCTCAAGATCTCCATAGTTATTGTTAAATTTAGGACCAAAGTAGACAGTAAGGAAGGCAAGATCTACGGCCTGTGTTGTCTCACAAGCCTATAGGCTTTGTTTTGAGAGACAACATGATGGTGGCATGTGTCTCACTCTATGTGAGAGGGTTTTAAGTGATGGTTTATGCATGAGTATTTTCTATGGCCAAGATTTAACCTTGAACAAATTGTGACCACCCATCAACTCATCAGAAGGTTAGAAGATTAACAACTACAAATGAAATTTGGGTTAGTTTTGGCAACATTCAATTTGTATTCACATATTCTTTAGAAAGAGGACATGTGGAATACTTGACATAACATCTATTTTGGAATCAACATCATTTACAATGTTACACACCATTTGATCAACAAAGATCGAATGGCCCAAATCCTATTTTGGGCCTAAATGTTCAAGGACAATAAGTTTTAGAGAAAGTCTCTAAAATAATGACACTTGTCCATAGTCAAATCCATTTTGAGCTAAATCTTAAAAGAATAAAAAAATACATGGAAAGTTTTTGGAAAGAAGGCACGTGCCATACATCAAAAAAATGTGCAACCACCACATGGCATGCACTCCAAGATAGATGACTGGCATGGACCAATCAATGACTGACATGTGGTAGCCTAAGATTCAATGAGAACATGAAACTTGGCATGGAGTTTGAAGCCTAGCATGGATCTCAAGGTAGGAGAAATGGAAGAGGATTACATGTGTCGTGACATCGCTATGTCATAATGACATGGAGAGGTACTAACTAGGATAGTGACATAGTGACTATGTGATGTATGTCCAAGGTGAGGCTAGTCAATCCATAGTTTTCCAAAGGGGTTGAGATTGTTTGAGATGCCAAGTGTTAAATAATGATTTTTCCCTCTTCAAGATCATCTAGTTTTTAGGAATTTTTTACTGATGTTGATTAGATCATAAATTTACAAACATCATTATGTCATTAATAAAAAGTTGCATGGTTTTTAAGTATAGTGACATAATGATTGGTTAATACGTGTCCCAAATTCTATATCCATTACATCAAGGATGCTGATAAGATGGAAGGTTTCCAAATCTCACAATGCAATTGGTTTGGTTGTCATGTCAGGAGACAAAATGTGAGTCAACAAATGAAATAGATCAAGTACATTAGAGTTTTATAGATCAACAATATTTTTTCAAATTTTGATACGAAACATGCATACCTACTCCCTATAAAGAATTTATGAAAATTGAAGTCCTCTCATGTGAATTTATGTAGAAAATGTAATAGAAATTTGACATTTTATTTTTCAAAGGAATTGCTAAAGAGCCTGAATACAGTGCCAATGGAAGCCAAGTTCTATACAAAGAAAAATTGTGAATTATTGCAACAAGGAGTTGAAGAATTCAATCCCAGTAAGTAATTTTCATTCCCCTCAAAGAATTGATTTTGGGATTTCTATGTCAGGACTGTACCTATGGCATAATTATAGGCATCTGTATATATATATATATATATGAAAAGATAAATTCCAATCAGGTCCTTGTAAAACTAGGGTTGTAGTCAATAATTTCTTAAGTTGCAGGAAGGTTTCATCACATTCAGATGTCCAACTAAATTCAGCTTCTTTTGTGAGTAACTTATACAAGGAACTAGCTATTTTTCTGAAATCTTTTATGAAACATCTGTAATATCTAGCATGACCTAGAAAAGATCTTACATCTTTTGATTTTGTAGGTATGGGCAATGTTTGAATTACCTCTATCTTAGCTGGATCCACTTGTATTCCTACAGTTGATATGAAATGACCAAGTACCACGCCTTCATGCATGAGCATGAAACACTTTTCACTATTAAGTGCCAAATTATGTTCTTGACACATTACCAAAACCTTTTTAAGATTTACCATTTCTTCCTCAAAAGTGACTCCAAATGTTGTGAATTCATCCATGTATATTTCCATACAATCATGTGATATATCAGCAAAAATGCTAATAACTACTCATTGGAACATTGTAGGAGCATTACATAGACCAAATGGTAAAACAAAGTATGAAAAAGTATCCCATGGACATGTAAATGTGGTTTTATCTTGATCTTCAGGAGCAATACTAATTTGGTTATAACCACTATACCCATCTAGAAAAGAGAAATACTTCTTTCCAGCTAGAGTGTCCAAAACTTGGTCTATAAATGGTAAAGGAAAGTGATCCTTTTTGGTGGCCTTGTTCAATTCCCTATAATATACACAAATTGTCTATTTTCCTCCCTTTTTAGGCACTATGACCAGGGGTGACACCCATCTACTATCAGATATAGGATAAATAAAACCAGTGTCAAGCAATTTTTGCAATTCAGATTTAACTATCTCTCTAAGGCTTGGATTTATCCTTCTCTATGGTTGATGGAGTGGTAGAAAGCCTTCATTAATGTATATCCTATGGGTGCACAATTTAGGACTCAACCCTTTCATATCACTATAGTCCCATGCAAAGGCCTTTTCATGCCTTTGAAGCAATTCATTTAACTGTTCCATTTGTGTGGGTGTTAATATGGGATTAACATGGAGATTATGACCTTTGGTCAGTTCAACAGTAGTGGTGGACTTTATCATAGCAGCTTCAAAGATTGTACTTGCTTCTAATTCACATGGTAAGAGTGGATAAAGAATGTTAGGTTCTTTGAGAAAAGTACAATTCTTATCACATTCTTCATATGTGATTAATTCTAACACAGAACTTTCAGATACATCTTTTTCTACCACACAATTGTTAGTGAGGATACTCTGAAGTATTGAATCTTCCTCTTGTAGTTTTAGAAAAGATTGTCTATGCAACATCATGAGCTGTACTATAGAATTTAACTCTTCTTCTTCATCCCCTAAATCTAGCCAAATAGATGTGCTCAAATCTAGTAACAGTTGTGCTAGAGGATATAAATCAAATTTCTTTGTTGCTTGGCCATTTGATATGCTCATATTCCCTAATATACAACTTATATTTGCATCAGTTATGGCTAACCATGGTCGACCTAGGATGGCAAGGTAACCAGATAGATTAACTTTGGGGATAAAATCATGAAGTCTATAGGATACTCTAGAGAATCTAAGGTTACAACTATGTTTTCTATCATCCAATTAGGAGTGGTAGTAGAACTATTTGCAAGTTGCAAAATTGTTGGTGTAGCCCTTAGTCCTTCTATTTTCAACTTCTTCATAGTATCCTTGGTCATGACATTTATAGCAGCACCAAGATCTATTAAAGCATTTTTAACAAACTGGCCTTTTATACGTACATTCACTACTAGACTTCCTAGATCAAAATATTTTGGTGTGATCAATTTCTCTAACATGATGTTAGCCAATTGTCCCACAACATGGATTGTGGTGGGGTCCTTTTTCTTCCTTCCAAGCTTCTTTAGGAAAGCATCTCTAATGGCTTTTCCATAAATTGGAACATCCTTAATGGCTTGAAATAGGGGTATTTGGACATGTATATTTTTCAACTGATCAACAATATCAAAGGGTTGTTCCTCTATTTGTTTAGGTTTATTTTGTATAAGCTTTTCTAGAAAAAGAGGTTCCATTGCTAGTTGAGCTTGGGTTGATGTGGTAATATTGGTTGGGTCAACTATTTTAGCAACTAAGGGTTTTGATGTTGTAGGAGGGTCTGGTATTTTAGTTATGAGAGGCATTTAAGGCATTGATAAAGTTGTACCAAATCTTAGATGTATATCTACAACACCCAAAGTGTAAGTAGGATGTTGCTGAGCATCAGCACTATATATGGGCTACTATGGTTGTTGGCTATTTGGGTTTGGTTGAGGCTGTGCAAGTAACTGTGTCTACTTTTGAGGTCCAAGATTTTTGGGTGGTGGAATCAGAGCAAGTTGTTGAACTAGAGGTGGTAATTGTAGAGTACCAATATTTTGGTTAGGCCATTGTTGAGATCCCCTCCATTGGTTCATAGACTACCAATTCCCTGAGGTGGTTTCCATTGGTTATATTGGTTCTACCAATTGTTATGTTGGTTCTACCATTGGTTACTATGTTGGTTAGGCTAGGGTGGTTGGGGATTCTAAGGCCATTTGGATTGTTGTGGGTTGTTTTGCTGAGCATTGTTCCAATTAGGTTTATATTGTGGAGGACCTTGGGGATTATGGTTTTGCCATTGATTACCATATAAATTTGAATTTTGCAAAGGGTCCTAAGGCATACCTTGACATTGGGCCCATGGTTGACATTGAGAAACAAAGAATACTTGCTCATCATCTCCATTTATCTTGATGTACTCAGTTGGAAGATTTTGGTTCTCCATGCTTGAAACCAGTTTACATTGGTAATCCTTCTTTTGCTTCTAGCAATGAGGATAGTATTTGGCCAGTTGTAACTTGGATTCTACATACTTCTTCTTTGCAATCACAGTGTCAAGATTTGTAGTGACATCATTAATAATGTCTTGTTTGAAGTCTAACAATAGGTTAGATATCTCAATCTTTGAAATGCCTTGACTGATTCCTTTAGTGATTATGGAACGAGGTCCTCGGCCTTTCTTCATGGTTGATCTTGAATAATTCTGAAATATCTTCTTAAGGTCTTCCAAGGAAGCCATATATACATCACCACTAGCCATTAGGTCTAGTGCTTCTAGACAGTTATCATTCACACCTCTTAAAAAGACTAACTTTTGTGAATCCTCGAACAACACATGCTGAGGGTTCTTATGTAGTGTATATAAGAAATGTGAAACATAGTCTTCTAATGTTTCTTCATCCTTCTGAGATATCCTAAAGACATTATCTCCTCTTGAACCAGATGCTTTACAATACTCTTTGTACTTATCTAGAAATAGAGTTTGCATTTCATCCCAACTTCCTACTGCCTTGGCTCCTAAGCCCATGAACCATCATAGAGCTGATTCTTTCAATGTTGCCAGAAAAACTTTAATCTTATGGGCATTAGTGTTGTAGTCAAAACTATGACAAAGTATGTCAAACTCAAACAAGAAAGTATCAAGGTCTTCAATTGCAAGGCCATAGAACTTTGGAAGGATAGTTGCAGGTATATTCTTAAGATTATCAGTATTTACAAAACTTGGAAGAGGAAATGAAAAAGTAGGTTGTGCCATTATTGGAGGTATTAGATTATGAGGTTGTTGCTAAAAAGGGACATTGTGTACTAGATGATTAACAACTGGTGGATTCAGTGTAGTGTTATCAAGAAAACTAGCCAAAACTTTAGTAAAAGGTTGAAGACCACTTGTATCTATTGGTTCAGCTCTTAATGATGATCATGTGGGAAAAATAGGGCTTGTGTCTTCAAAAGGTAACTAAACTTCTTCTTCTTCAATTTCTTCATTTAGATTAACAGACTCCCATGGAAGAAATCTTCCATATTCATCTCATCATCTTCCTCTTTGATGCATGCAATTAAACTTTTCACACTTGGTGAAAGAAGCTTCAAAAACTAGAAATTTCTAAAAAAAACTTTATCTAAGAACTATGACTCAAAAATGCTCCTAGCTTGACACCATCCCTGGCAATAGTGCCAAAAATGGTATGCCTCACAATAGGTGTATAATAGTCATGCTCTAGGCTATTCTTAGGAATAATATATTCAAACTAAGGACTATTTTTTCCACCATGAGGTGCATTTAATCTTGTCAACCCAGGGACATATACTTGAAATGGTCGGCACAGTATGTGCACTAGGTCTCTTAATGAGTCACTAAGCTTATGTTGTAGGAAAGTAAAATGCAAAGGAAAAGAACTTACACTATTGCTATAGGAAACTAACACACTTAACTCTATGAATACTAGAAATACAATGAAAGGCTAACAAATATTCCAACTTAGTTCATCCACTATAATTGTTCTCACATATGTTGCAAGAACATTCACGAAGTGTGATGCTACAAGAAGGAACTTACAAATTCTACTTGCAATACTAAGAATGCTTGGAAATAAATCTATTTTAACCTAATATAATCCACCTTCCAAGTGGGCCCCCTTGGTCAGATTCACTAAACTACTAACATAGGATAGAAGCAAAAAAAAAATATTTCATTTCATTTCAGAAATTCATTACATAACACAGAACTATAGAAACACGACTCACTGTAAAAGTTAATAGTCTATTCTCATAAACTCTTTCTTCTAACTGGCTAAACTAACACACTTCGGTCAATTCCTATATATAGGAGATTTGCATGAGAGAAAGAAGGAAAATAACAACTCAAGGTGGGAAGAAGAAATAACGGCTTAAGGTAGGAATAATAAAGTATGAACATCCACTCACCATAGGAATAAATGTAGAGAAGGCAATAAGTCTTCATAGCTCCTCCATACTCATTCTCATGTCCTTTGGAACTATTACAAATTTCCTCCACCATGGCTACATCTCAATGTTCTTTTCTCCTTAAATGCTATTGGTGCTCATCTTTGAATTCTTCCAATCACTTTTTAGCTTCATTGCTAACAAGTTAGTTATAATATAGAGACATGTTTTCAAATAAAAATTTATCAAATTAAATTCAAATATAAGAACACACATTTTGATAATTATATGAAATACTACATAATATATATAATACTAGCAAAAGATGACATAGTATCTACCCATAGATTTATTATAGGTTTCGGTAAACATAGGTCCACAAATGTTTTGACAAAGATAAAATATAGTATCAACAAAGTGTTTAAAAACTATCATGAAATAAAGGCAATATTTGGCCTCATCATATATAAAGGCAATTGATATGACTAGGAGTCAATAAAGAGCTAAGCATACCAACTAAGCACATGTCCACCAAGAGTGGATTATCCTCCATTGTGCATGAATGTATGTGCAACAAAGAGAGGATAAGAATGCAAAGGTGTATCTCATAAAGAGATGTTGTAGAAACCATGTGCTCAAATAAGTTGCTAACTCCTTTGTTGTCAACAAGACAACTCATTTGTCTATGCATATTCCTAAGTGTCTACATGAAAAGTAATATAAAAATGCATTATCCTAAGTAAACTTAAGTAAAGCTTAATAATAATTAGTTATTTACACTAACACCCCCACCTTATGTGCAACTTAGCGGAATGCACTTAAGCTCACAAAGCTAAATGCAAGATGCAGTGTGGGTCTAGGCTACTAGGCCATGTTAGGTACCCATGTACAAATGCAATGCAATGTAATATCTCTGAAAATGGAGAAAGAGGGAAAACCTCATGGGAAAACCCTCCTCCAAAAAGAAAGATGAAGAAATACAAGATGCATGCAAGGATGGAGTAATCAAGACCCCCCTAGTATGACATACATCATGCATGTACAAGCATATATCCCCCATAAGAAAAAAAACATGATGGTATCCCCCTGTATTGAATAATCTCCTGCAAGGATGTCATGAAGACAAAAACATATCTAATGCCTAGAAACATCATTTTTCCCTTTAAAAAGAAGATACACCAAGTATAGGTGTAAGTATACTTCCCATTGTGGATAGGAAGATGGATGAGGAATCCATATGTAGTATTCTATGGATGTTGTACTATGAAGTCTGCTCATATGTTGACAAGTCCTTGATGAATGTAGATGCCACAAGCCAATCTAGTGGATGCCCAAAAGAAGGTGGTAGAAAAGGTAGCATGTCCATGTATGAAAGTGAATCAAATTGTAAAGACAAGGAATCATCCTTATAGGAAGATATGGGAAGAGAAGCAATGTAGCCTCCCCTCAATGATGAATGTACACCCATGAAAGAAGCTCCTTGATGATTAAAGAAGTTGCACCATGAAAACTAAATGATGTTCCTCCTTGTAGGAAGAAATGGTGTCATAGGTGTAGTAGGTAATGTTCCCCAACTAGTAGGAAGAATCCTCAAAAGATATGATGTTTGAGGAAACTGGAATACAATCTCCAAAGACTGATATGTCTCCTTTGAAGTAAAAGAGTCCTCCTCCAACTATGGAAAAGAAGTCTCCACAATCATGTCAGTCTCAAAAGAAAGACCAAGTGGTTAAGGGCTAGAGTGTTCCCTTGCAACAAGTGAAGAAGAATTCTCCTCAACAAAGAGAAGATGGATGTCATCAATAATGTCTCCCACATTTTCAATGTAAGACTCCACAAACAACACTGTAATGTCTGGAAGGAATTCATCCCGTGAAGCTAAAATAGGAACACATGGTGTTTCTTGTTGCATTGAATTAGGAGCATCTATGGTTGGAATTGGATTAGTAGAAGCAACAGGAGCATCAAGAGGTATGATCTCAACTATAGTTGTAGGCACCACAACTGGAGTGACTAGAGGTAGAATGTCCTCTGGTAATGGAGGGAGTCATGGATCTCCATATGCTTCCCAAAGACACATCCAAATGTCATGAGGACTAATTGCCTTACATAGAGGAGAAAAAAATTCCTTACTCATACTATTATACATAAAGTGAAGAAGAAGAGAAAGATGTCCCCAATTAGTATTAGGTGGAAATATCATCAAATATAGATAAGGAAACAATTCCTTATGTTCTCTTAGATGATCAATCATTAAAGCACTCCATTTCTGATAGTTCCTTTTTGTCAATTTGAATCTTAAACCAAAGTGACACTTTTGACATGACTCCATGAGATCAATTGTGATATATTTCCACAATCCATGTTATTCTTATGTATGCTTCTGGTAAGATTGTGTGTCAATTTATGAGCATCAATGTTTCGGATCATACTCCATGATCCATCATCATTATTTTTCTTAGCTCTCTCATCCTGATGATGGATCATGGAGTGTGATCCTCAAGATCAAATAATGTATGCACCCCCAAAATGTTGGAAATAATCAAGACTAACAAGGTTACTGAGAGGGGAGGGGTGAATCAGTAACTCTAAAACTTTAATTCAATTCTGCATAATAATATTTTTACCATTCATCCATCTAATCTACTGTATGCATAAAAAGATAAACATTTGTAACACATGAACACACAGATTTGGTGACCCAAAAACCTTCCAATTAGAAAGTAAAACTAGGGTGGGTATGATGCCCAAAAAACTTCAATACTACAGTATAAAGTTGGCTGGTTAAGGCTTACAATGATCACTTCTGATGATTTGCCATGTTAGGAGCAAGTAGGATTGCTAGATCCACCTTGTTAGAGGATTTACAAACATACAATGAAGTATGCACTCTGTTAGGAGATTCACAAAAGACTGCTAAGTCTACCCTGTTAAAGGATTTACAAACTGATTCACCTATTAGGATGAAGCAGTGGATCTAGTTACAACTGATTTCTAATAAGATCCCTTGTGCTCTGATCACCTAATGTGATGGATATAGCTTTTCTGCATCAATTGTTGACCTTACTGTATTACTCTGTTCTGCTGGTGATTCACTTTTTCTCTTCTCAAAAATATTGCAATATATCAACAACCATATTCAACATCTCATTATTTCAAATGATATATACCATTCCAATAGTTACACTGGCAAGGTCAGCCAAACACAAGTGAACAAATATTACTAAGTCGGCCAAATGGTAGAAAACTCAGGTTCCACAAACTGACTTGGTGACCTTCTGATACTCAACATCCACTATAATACTCTGCATCATCATGCACTTAGTAAGAGTAGAGGTACGGTCCATACTAATCATTCTAAGTAGCTTGTAATTTAGTAACCATTGGTGACTCGGTGAATATTGTGTCACTCGATAAAAATTGAATCCATTGATAACCTTCTTCACTTGGTAAACACTGATTCCTTTGTTTACTTTGATCACTCGATAAACACTAAGCTCTTTATTTACCTTGATCACTCGATAAAAACTAAGTTCTTTGTTTACCTTGATCACTCGGTAAACACTAAGTTCTTTGTTTACCTTGATCACTCAGTAAACACTAAGTTATTTGTTTACCTTGACCACTCGGTAAACACTAAGTTCTTTTGATGACTCGATGAGCACTAACTGCTTGGTAAACACTGTGAAGCTTGGTAACCACTAACTACTTGGAGAACATTGTCTTGCTCGGTAACCACTATGAACTTGGTAAATAGTGTTGAACTGCCCATATGCTCAGCTTCCAAAGGAATGATCAGTATCAACTATTTACTTGCAAAATTTATAAGGTAACCGTTGAATGCTCGATGTGAACTGTAGACTAGGTGATGAGCTCAGTAAGCATTCAGAATCAAATAAGTGTTGTGACTAATGACAAATATATCATAATTCCAACAATCTCCCCCTTTGGAATTAGTGAAAAAAACACTTATGAGCCAAAACTTATATACAATATCTGACATATAATATATCTGACATACTGACAACTGATTCTGCTAAATATTCATGGCTTCCCTACATATGACTCCCCCATACAATATACACAAGGTATTTATATGAGTTATATGACTTTTATTTACAATATCTTTTCTTTTGTACATTTATCTCACCAATAACTCTTTCTGAGTATCTCTTTCTCCCCCTTTTTGATAATAATGCCAAAGAATTTTAAAAAAATGTATTTACATAGAAACACCAAAATGTGAGATAAACTCTGAATGTACCTGAAGAATGAGTTGTAGAGTCTTATCCCAATTCTCTTGCAGGATTTTGCATGTGGATAGAGATATTTGAACTTCTACAGAGAGTTCAATCACATAGTCTATAATGGAGAAATTGTTGTCATGGATCAATGTTTTTGAATGGGCAATGTGCTTCTACATTGTGTCCATGATGGGAAGGATCATATTCTGAATATCTAACAATGTAGATCAGATCCTTGACTCTTCTCTTAGCAATTCTGCTTGCTTTTCTGACAAAAATTTGATCCTGAGGTGATGAGATGAGGTTGAACTGGGGTCAAGCTTCAGGTTTTGTGCACTTGCCTTCAGATCCTCATCTATCTTATTCAATTTCTCTCTTATTTCCTTAGTATACTCGGTAACATCACAAAGCTTAGCAAAAAGAGATGTTATATTATTAAAAGAATTTTCAATACTGGCCAAAACTGTGGTTAATTCAACCTATTTTATTGCTATGTGCTGAGCAATGTACTCAAGCACCTTATTATCAAACTTCTTTTCTGCCTTCTCCATCAACTTTTCTTGACCAACAGTATCCTCATTGAATTTATTTACAGCCTCTTCTAACTAGATCAAAATGTGTTGAGTAGAATCTACATTAACACCTATAGCCTCTGTAATTATATTCTGGCATTCTCAATTATTTTATATTCCTTATCCCTTTCAGACCTTAGCTATTTTTGCATAGCCTTCATCTCAATTAGTTGACTAGCATACCTCATTTCTTCAATTGTAGCATTTTCATAGTCAATCTTTGGAATTACTATCTCAGTGTCTAGGTCAATGTCTTCAGGAATTTCCTTTCTAGTGATCATAAGTCTTAATGGTTGCTTTTGTTTGACTTTTGTGATGACTGGTTTGACCTTGGGAATAGACACAATAGTAGAGATGGAAGGGCTAGTAGCGAAAACAGGGATGCTTGGGGGTTGAGTGCCAATAGGAGTATATACTAAGTCAAAAACTAAAGTAATTGCTAAAAATGGTGATACACTCGATAATGCAGTATCTGAACTAATTGGGTTTGAAGTAGATGCAGATAATGCTGACAAAATTATAGAACAAATTGGAATTGACAAAATTGCAGAACTTACTACTATTCTGATTGGTGATGATGGAGCTAAGAAGGCTTGCTTGGTAGCTGAAGAAGAGAAATGTAGCTCAGTAGATGAAGTGGTAGACACTTCCATTGATGATACCTGGAGCTGAGATGTGGCAAGTGTAGATGATATATCTGATGTAGTTGTGACCAAACCTGCTAAAGTTGACTCCAACCTTGATGATATCATAGTTTTAGGTGGAGAGTGAGGAAGGGATGCAATAACTATTGCTGTGATTTTCACCAGATCATCTTCCTCCTTATGTGCCTCTTCAGCTTGTTCCTCCTTGTCTTCTTCCTATTTATCTTCCATCAGTGCATGCAGCTCTCCTGGTGAGACTGTGACAGATGGAGTGCTATCAAGCTCATCACCACTATTTCTATCATCATCTTTGATTTCTACTGGGTCTACACTAGGCTTATGTAGATGATAGATGTTTTTCCACATGTTTGTAGCATCATTTACAACATGTTCAATGTCTTTAATCAAAATCAAACAAGTGTGGAATCTGATCATCATTTTACCTTCATGGTTTTTTATTTTAGCTTTTACTTCTGCTCCAGTGAGACTTGGTTGGAGATACTTCAGAGATTTCTCATAAATATCTTTTACCATTTGGGTGGCTAACTCCCATCTTAGTTTTAATCTCTCTAGTAGTTCTTTTGAGATTTGAGAGGCAATCTAGTTTGGGGAGTATTTCCATTTACCCATCTTGCTGAGTACCAGTTCCTCAATCTGCATTTTCTTAGCATCAGTTCTAGTTTCAAATTTCAATGCTTTGAAATTTGTGATGCCATCTCCTTCCTCCAATTTTTTGAGCCTTTTCTCGAATGTGGGTGTAGGCCTGACTAGTATAGGTTCCTGCTTACCTTTCCTGGTTCTTCTGGTAAACACTGCAGTAGGATTCTTCTTAGGTTTGGTGATGATTACCTTGCCTTTCTTCTTTGGCTGTTCCTCTATAGATTCTTCTTCTCCTTCTTCTTCTCCTCCTCCTTCTTCTCCTCCTTCTTCTTCTTCACCTTCTTCATCTTCACCTTTTCCCTCGGTGAGCATAAGAGGACCGGTAGAAGTTTTCAATTTCGCTATTTTTCTCTTACCCTTACTTATGGCTTGTGGTAGCTTGATTTCAAGCTCAATTCTGGCCTTAGCTTCATCATAGGTTCCAAAAAAATTTTTCCTAGGGTCTACTAGCTCATTTACCAGTGCTTCTATAATGTCTTTGGCTTCATCAATATTTACCTCATAAGGAAGAGGTTTCACCCATGCAACTCGGGGTTTGACTGCCTAAATGTATACCTTGTCACAGTCAACCATGAAGCACACATCATCTTTGTAGTCCTCAACAAGCTTAAGAGGGATTCTAAATCTATTATTCATCCTTTCTTTGAAGTCTTCAAAATAATTATCCATAATACTATCAAAATTTTCACCCATCTCTGCTACAAACTCATTTATTTGATACAAAATTGGAATATCTTTTCTCCATACAACTGTACCTTTTGAAGGGAAAACTTTTGTACATAGAAAAATAAAAAAACTAACAAAGAACCAAATTTACAAGAGTTGGTTTTTGAGGTTCTTATACTGTCCATGTTTTTATTAATTTGTTTCAGCAGCACATCTGCTAGGTCAAACTCCGTGTTTTTCTTCACAACCTTATAGGCTAAATCTACAGCCTCACAGGGCACGCTATTCAATCTGCTAGAACTATACATCTTATATGTAATTAAATAAATTCTGAATCTTAGCTCTATATCAAATACATTATTAGGTTTTAATCCTCTGCCATCCCATTCAGCTAGGGTTAACTTCTAAAGTTCATCCCGAATTAGGGTTTTGGTGGTTTTTTATTTGCTTAACATTAGCAAACCCATGATCTTATGAATCATTTTTTTCATTATTAGGATGGGTTTCTCTAACCACATTTGACCATTATGCATATAGCTTAAAATGTATCTTATCCATTTCATTTGAAAGTTCCTTGGCAGGTGCGAGATATGAGTCAAACCTTTGGTTTCCAGATGTTTGAACTCGAGTTTGAAGGTTCCATCCACGCATAACTCGGCTAGGGAATTATCCATATCTAGTGTCCCTATCTCTTGAATAGTGTATTTTAAATGAGTATGAATGTCATTTATAAGTAGTACCTTGGTGGAATTTTTTATTGGGCTCCATGTGGGTCGAACGATTCAACTATGGCGGGAATGAGCTTGAAACTAGGTGTTTTCAATTCTACTCCCTTCACAAGCATTTCAGAGCCTCTCTTTGCCTTGCGGATGCCATTGCTACTCAGTGAGTGAATGATTTCATTAAAAAAATTCTTTTTTGGAAAATCACTTCAAATCACTTGAACTCACTTTCGCACTCTTGGAAACTCTTCGCTCTGTATATTCTAAATTTGTGGTAAAAATGAGATCAAATTCTTCCTTTTTGATAAAAAATCTGCCATTAATGCTCAAGTACAAAGGTAGCTGAGATGACCTAGGGTTTGTTATATAGTCACTGACTTACTCGGTAAACCTTGCAACTTGAAAAACAAACAAAACCTTTCACATTACCAACCTAGCTCGGTTAAGTCTGAAACCAACCTTGCTTGGTAGATGCACCACAGTGAACTATGTCTTGTATCTGAAATATTGATTTGTCATTTGCACTTCTACATTTTGGAACTGCTTTAGGATATTGCTTGAAGATGCAGTCCCTAGTCCTTCTTGATGAGTCTAATTAGAAATGGTGGAGTCACCCATTTCTTGAGTGACATTACCATCATTTGAACTTTCTGGCTCAATAGACTTAGAAATCCACTGTTGTCTCATCTGTTTTCAAATATTGTTAGCTCTGGCTTTCTTTTCATCTTCAACTCTTCCTATGTTCATGCAATTCTTGGATATATGACCAAGTTTGGTACATGTATAAAATCTTATAGTAGTATCTTTCTTCCTTAGGTGATGCCTTGCACAGTTTATTCCAATGTGTCCATATTCTCCATAATAGTGACATCTGCACCAAGTATTGTAGTCCCAACCAAATAATGCATTGACAATTTGTTCTACTAGATTGAATGATTTAGATCTACATTCAGATGCCTTATGACCTTGTTTCTTGCATTTGTGACATTTGCCTTCAAACGTTGGTTTTTCTTTGCATTCATTTGCTTTGTGACCATGTTGATTGCAATTGTAGCATTTACCATTGAATTTTCCTTTACCATTGCTCCAACATCTATTAGATGTATGACCTAACTTACCATAGTGATTGTAAGTAGGTTTTTTATTCTTTTGGGTACCCTATTTGGAAGATTCACCTTCTTCATTGTATCCAAGGCCTGCTTTACCTTTTTGTCTATGAAGATTTTGCTCATTTTGCAGATTCAATTGATCCATATCTGCTTGAGATTTTATCATCCTTAAATTGACTTGTTTTTCAACATTTAAGTCATTTTCCAAACTTTCATTTATTTGTCTTTCAGATCTCAGATCACTTTGTAAGCTTGTATTGATTTGTCTTTCAGTGATTAAATCATTTCTCAAACTTTCATTCTCAGATCTTAGATTCATAATTTCTTCATTTGCATCAGATAGTTGACCTACAAGATCTTCATGCTAAAGGGGTTGATTATTTCTTACCTCTAAGTCTTCATTTGCCTTGTTTCTCTATTCCAGAACTTCACATAGCCTGATGGATTGGATTTTTTGTTCTCTTTTGAGCTTTCTTACTTCTTCTTGTAGAGAACCATTCTTTGCTAGGAGTTCCTTGATTGCTTCATTAGCTTCATTTGAACTACTTGATGGTAAAACGTCTTCAATCCTTTCTTCAATATACTGATGATCATTCATTTGTCTTGCAAGTTCCTTCCTTCTTTTCAGGGATTGAGAAAGATGCTCCTTTGCTTCATTGAGTTGATTCATGGCCATTTCCAGATCTAGCTTTTCATTCTCAATAGATTTGTCAAGTCTGAATATCTCCATTGTCCTTGATCTTTGCTCAAGTTGTCAAACTTTATCCTAAGAACCACAATGCTCTGATACCAATTGTTGGAAATAATCAAGACTAACAAGGTTACTGAGAGGGGAGGGCTGAATCAGTAACTCTAAAACTTCAATTCAATTTTGCATAATAATATTTTTTCCATTCATCCATCTAATCTACTGTATGCATAAAATGATAAACATTTGTAACACATGAACACACAGATTTGGTGACCTAGAAACCTTCCAATTAGAAAGTAAAACTAGGGTGGGGATGATGCCCACAAAACTTCAATACTGCAGTATAAAGTTGGCCAGTTAAGGCTTACAATGATCACTTCTGATGATCTGCCCTGTTAGGAGCAAGTAGGATTGCTAGATCCACCTTGTTAGAGGATTTACAAACATACAATGAAGTATGCACTCTGTTAGGAGATTTACAAAAGATTGCTAAGTCTACCCTATTAAAAGATTTACAAACTGATTCACCTGTTAGGATGAAGTAGTGGATCTAGTTACAACTGATTGTTGATAAGATCCCTTGTGCTCTGATCACCTAATGTGATGGATATAGCTTTTCTACATCAATTGTTGACCTTATTGTATTACTCTGTTCTGCTGGTGATTCACTTTTTCTCTTCTCAAAAATATTGCAATATATCAAAAACCATATTCAACATCTCATTATTTCAAATGATATATACCATTCCAATATTTACACTGGCAAGGTCGGCCAAACACAAGTGAACAAATATTACTGAGTCGGCTAGATGGTAGAAAACTCGAGTTCCACAAACTGACTCGGTGACCTTCTGATACTCGGCATCCACTATAATACTCTACATCATCATACACTTGGTAAGAGTAGAGGCATGGTCCATACTGATCATTCTGAGTAGCTTGAAATTCGGTAACCATTGGTGACTCGGTGAATATTGTGTCACTGGGTAAAAATTGAATCCATTGATAACCTTCTTCCTTTGGTAAACATTGATTCCTTTGTTTACCTTGATCACTCGATAAACACTAAGCTCTTTGTTTACCTTGATCACTCGGTAAACACTAAGTTCTTTGTTTACCTTGATCACTCAGTAAACACTAAGTTCTTTGTTTACCTTGATCACTCGGTAAACACTAAGTTCTTTGTTTAGCTTGATCACTCAGTAAACACTAAGTTCTTCTGATGACTCGATGAGCACTGACTACTTGGTAAACACTGCAAAGCTCAGAAACCACTAACTACTTGGAGAACACTATCTTGCTCGGTAACCACTATGAACTTGGTAAATACTGTTGAGCTGCCCATATGCTCGATTTCCAAAGGAATGCTCGGTATCAACTGTTTACCTGTGGAATTTATAAGGTAAATGTTGAATGCTCGGTGTGAACTGTAGACTAGGTGATGAGCTCGGTAAGCATTCAGAATTGAATAAGTGTTGTGACTAATGACAAATATATCATAATTCCAACATAAAATGCAAAAAAAAACTTTAAAAATCAAAGAAACCCCCCCTTAATGCATGATTTGGCACTTTATATTTAGTGGGATTACAATGGCCACTTGCCAATTTAGGGCCTAAGTGGACTTTTGATTTTGTTGGTTACAACAACAAATATGAAGCTATATCAAACTCAACAAGACACAATACCTCTCAAGGATATAATTAATTACAAGTGCTAATAGGCCAAAATGTGACCAAAATTTGAAAGTACTATGTTTACTTAGAATTATTCCAAACTGATACTAGATTTGGAAAGTAGACAAAAAATCATGCACTTTCAAAAAAATAGCACCTAAATATATGTCCATATGAGCCTAAATGAAGCCTTTGAAGTTGTGAAAATCAAGATTGGCAATTTTTTGAAAAATTTAGGAATAGAGATCACAAATGACCTGCACCAATGTGTACATCATGAGATTTTACCCCAAAACAAAAAACAATTGCTCAAAAAAAGGAATTCGTATGAGGGAGATATCATTGTTTGAAAATCATCTCTATAATTATTTTTCCTGAATCACCATCGTCACACCTCCAAAAATCAAATGACTCTAGATTTCACCTCAGATGTCCAATTTTGATGAAATAAAAGTCGATTTGGGGGTTTTTTGACCTTATGAATGTGATACCAATATCTAATTTGCACTAGAAAGCTCCAATCTTGACTTGCAAAAAAAAAATCTCTCTAATGACTATGTAATGAAACTCCTATGGCTCTAATACCATGTAAGAATTTGGTATAGCTCTGATATCATGTAAGAATTTTCTTAAGACAATAATTCAATGCCAAGATCAAGAAGCTCAGTAGACAACACAAGAGAGAAAAATGATGATCAAATGAGAATGGATATTAGATGATTGGATATTAAATGATTGGATATCAAATAATTGGATAAATACATTATAGAAGTGCCTTGTATACAAAGGCAACTGATATGACTAGGAGTCAACAAAGAGATGAGCATACCAACCAAGTGCATGTCCACCAAGAATGGATTATTCTCCATTGTGCATCAATGTACATGCAACAAAGAGATAATAAGAATGCAAAGGTGTATCTCATAAAGAGATGTTTTAGACACCATGTACTCAAATAAGTTGGTAACTATTGTGTTGTCAACAAGACAACTCATATGTCTATGCATATTCCTAGGTGTCTACATGACAACTGATATAAAAATGCATTATCCTAAGTAAAATTAAGTAAAGTGTAATAATAATTAATTATTTACACTAACAACTATTATGTTGAGGAAACATATGATCAAGTAATTGGTTTATTAAAATTTTATGTAAAATGGGATTTATGAAAAAAAAGATTGGGTCATGCATTTCTAGATGTCAAAACAATAGGTTCACTTTCTTTCCTTCATTGTTTATTAAGAGACATGAGATAAAGAAATTAACATATTTGGATAATAACATTTTTCCCATGTTGAATGATAAAATAAGCAAGATAATATGTAATGATGGAAATTCTTTATTTATAGATGTTGTATCAGACTTGACAGAGGTCAAAAGATTCTATAAAAAAAATTATCTCTGAGGCAAAACATCTTAAGAATGAATGGAGATATATTACCAGAAAAGATAAATAAATCATCAGTTATGACTATCCTGGTGATTCAATGTATGGAAAATGTGTGGCCAAATATGTATCAACAATAGAATCTTCATAGATAGCAGTAGGTGAGAAAATAGAAGACAAAGAAACAACTATGAAAGAACTAAAGATTGTTGACAAAGGTTTTCAAATGATTGATGAGAAAGAAAGAAAAGTGAGTTCACAACTATCTTAAGAAACTAAAGCCAAGATAGAAGAGATGGATGAGAAGCCCTCAACCAACACAAGAAGTTAAAGACATAATACCAAAGGTGGTCGAGGAAAAAGACAATCAATTTCCTACTGCAGATATGAAAGAATCATATCAAAGCATAATAGAAGAAGAAAAGGTGGCCCCACAACTTGAAGAAGAGCAAAAGATGAAGACCAATCATTAGGTGTTGTGGAGGAGAAAAAATAGAAGAAAAAAAAAGAATAGGCCCCACCACAAAGTAGCAAATGAAGAAACTATTTTTTTATCAAGAAAAAATGCCACAAGTATTTTTAGATTCCTCGTGCAGTGAAGAAAATGACATTTTTGTCTTGTATGTAAATCTTTTGTTTTGGACAATTATCCTTTTCCCTCTAGATCTGAAGCTGGATGCAACTCATGCTTTATAAATGAGTTCCCAAGGCTAGAGGAAGGGGTCTAAGATTCATTTGGCTAAACTAAATTATGTTCATGTTTTGAATCGATCCATGTATACTGTTTAATTTTGTTCCAAAGTTTGAATGAAAAAGTTAACAGTTGCTAGTCTAATTGAGTTTTTTTTCTGATAGGGATTGTCATTAACTTGTATAAATTTCAAAGAAGATAATACAAAATGTAGAAATTTGGTTGTTCATCCTAGATCTTGTCTCTTCTTTTATCTCCATTTTTTTTTCTAAGATTTAACGGAAAAGTTTATTAAATTTCAGTTGTAATTCATTTTAAATTATATTTGAATTTACTTTTGCTAATAATCTAATGGGTTATGTAAATGCTTAATATAAATTAAAAGAACTTTATTGTTTTCATTGAAGATTTTGATAAGTATAAGATCTAAAAGTGAATATTGATAACCTTCTCACAAAGTGTTAAGATAGATCTAGAAGTAAATGTCTAATTTCTATGAGTTTATAGCCCAATAGATAAGGCACAGGTCATCCTTTGAAGTTGATCTAGTTTGGAATATCTTATGTGGTACAAAAATTCATATAAATCAATCATTTTAATATTTTTTGTTGAATTTTTCAAACATCAACCTGTACTTGATTCATGGAGTTCTAGGGTTTGATAAAAATAGCTATTTCTTATCTCTTTTATTATCCTAGAGTTAGAAGAATTAGGGCTAAATCATGTGTTATTTTGGGATTCATATTGATTTTTTATTTATAAAGAAATAAAGAATGAAT
Organism: Cupressus sempervirens; assembly: GCA_028749045.1. NCBI lineage: Eukaryota > Viridiplantae > Streptophyta > Pinopsida > Cupressales > Cupressaceae > Cupressus > Cupressus sempervirens. Next base: position 101,715,128 of record CM053787.1, read on the forward strand.
TCCTAGGTATACCCACCTAAATTTTGTAGATTTCAAAGTGGAGAGGACATCAGAGTCTTGTCAGTTGGTTGTTTTATTTTGCTTCTCAAAATGTCCATTATGGTCTCTAGCTAATTCCTTTGTTTTCTGATCTTGTAAGAGGTTGTTAAAATTTTGTCAAATCAAATCCAACAAAAGGATTTACTTTTAAATTAGAACTAGTAGATGGATATGATGAGGAACCACCTATCTATGAGTTAATCTTCTCAAGTGCTGAGAAGAATAGTATGAATGGAGCCATATCCTCACTCCCAATTAGTGTGCTACTTCTATAGGATGTTAGGGACTATCTTGAGATGAAGATAGTTGAAATGGGAAATTCATTGATCACAAATCTATACAAGAAGATTCAAGTGAAAAAGGCCTAAAAAGATGACCTTAAAGAGATAGAAACTAGAACCCTAGCTCATGCAATAAACATTCCAAAAAATTTCAAAATTAAATGGGTGAGAATGCTCGGTTGATTTCATGATGAGAACATGTGGTTGAATAAGCCATACAAAACCACAAAATAACTGATCAAGAGGGTAACAAGGTTGAGTATAATTAGAGAAAAGATTACCACCAAAGTACATACAAAAGTCAAAGTGGCTAGTCTGACTAGATGTCACCTAAATGGTAGGATGTGTACTCTAAAATATATCATAGATCAAAAGGTGTAGTTTGTAGCAAGGGTAATCACAAATTAACTTTACCAATCCAATCAAGAAAATAGTATGCCTAATGGAGAAGTTGTTAGAAAGTAAAGTCCACCAAGATACCTGAGAAGGGAGTGTGGGGGTGAATCAATTATTAGATCAATCTAACTTTTATAAACCTTATTAAACCTTAAATATGTGATCAATATAATCATAAACCATAAGAAGATATAGATACATAAAAGCACTAGATCTGTTAACTAGGGAAACCCTTGATCAAAGGGAAAACCCCAGTGGGGATAATACCATCAAAATGATGTATTAATAAATAAATTCCTTGTAAGAGGGTGGGCTCTATTACAAGCTAATGAAATACATTTAGTACATATCAGTCCCTATTAGGAGACTTTGAATCCTTATGAGGAGATTCCAACCCACTTAGGATTTATAAAAGGAAAATGGACCCACTATCCAAACAACTTCAAGGGAAAGGCCATTGAACTCACTATCTAGCTGGCCTCTATATTATTCCTTTAATGGAAATGAAATTGATCTCAAAAACTTGAACTCTTTCTGTATCTTTGTACTATTTTAATACCATATCAAATCCCTTTTAGATCTAAATACCAAGTCTCTAATTTTGCATCACAATGATTCCTTTAATTACTTACTCACATTTACCAACTTTGCACATTACTTTCACAATTCACACTTATATCTTTCATCACAAAGAAAATAACCTTCCTTTATCCCTTTTCCTCAAAATAATTCAATGAGTCAGACTTGAGGCTTTCCTAATTAATTATAATAGGACCTTATTGAGATAATACAATTCATTACATCTTTTCATAATTATAAAATACTATCAGCTCACAATCTTGACAATTTTTCACATGTGTGATCTCAGAGCTCACATACACATTGACGTCATGAACGGGATGTCTACTAGCACTATCTAACTTCTCTTGTCACAATTATATCCCTATTATGAGATACAATCTGAACACTAGAAACAAATTCTTAAGTACTCTATCAACACACTTTCTTCTATAAATCACAAATAACTCTCATATATGTTTGACTTCCTATATACACACTTTTCCATGTCATCAAGACATATTGTCAAATATATCCTCAACTGTGCTTGATCTCATCATCAATACTCAGTCTGTACAACATCATTCTATATTTGTTTCTCTGCCAATATTTACATAAACAATATTGTGTTGACATCAATAATAAATAGAGTTATGAATGTAACATGTTAATCTCCCAAATATTCTAGCAATACTTAGGATACTCCCCCAAAGGAATACCATCAACATTCATGTTAACAACCTCCCCCATTAGCATTGATAGAAATATATATGAAAAACATCTAAGTCCATGAATAAAAAATATAACTCTATTGTTGTTGATGCTCTCACCTTTTCAAATCCTCTTCATCAATCAAATTTGAAACTCTCAAGAACAACTCTTCATTTGTGTTTCCTCATGCTTACATGGATGGACATAAATTTTTCAAACTTATCTTTGGTGCAAGAGAGACTTAATACACTTATATGGTTTCTTAAAGGTCATAGGACTCATTAGATCATGTTAGGAATAAAGATTATTCATTTGACACATGTTGTAAGACCTAGTTCCAAGATTGGCATATTATAAGCCCTTGGTTAACTATTGGTCAAAGATGTCCAATACCCTTAATTTTAGGATAATTTTATGATTTCTCATTTTTTATCCATGTTGGATCATTTTGTTAAGTATTGACCATGATTTGGTCAATAATTTCAAAAGTTGTGCAATAATTATCACAAAGTTGCTAAAAAGTTGCCAAGCAACTTTTAGTAAGAACTTGTAAAATTTGTAATTTTCATTTCCCAATGGCCACATTTTCTTTGAAAGGTTTTTATTAATTTTTTGGGTTCCTACATAGCCATTTCAGGCAGGTGGTAGGATCATAATGATGTAACTTTTTCTTTGAATCAGTAAAATTCAATGATTTTCCTATAATTGTGATGTTGTAACTGGTTGTACAAACACATATGAACAAGTCAAGATTATTGAGTGACATATTTGAATTCCTTGATGAACCATATTTCCAATTCATTTGATCTAAGGTTCTAAATTCATCCCTAACTCTAGATATTTGAGTTTTTGTGAATACTACCATAGTTTCTTGTCTAGACCTAAGGTTTCATATTCAATTGGTTATAACTTGGGATTTCGCCATGGGAATATTATGGCCTCTCGTGAAATCCAAGTATTGATCCTATAATTTAATATTTACATGGTATTAGATACTAACTTGTAGGAGGCAAGAAGAAAACTAATGCCTTGGGCATACAAGACCCATGTGCATGTCTACACCGTGGAGCAGCAACTCCCATAACTCATTATAGAGAAGTCACCAAGAATTTAAATCTCATTTATAGGCTCAATTTGTGTACCCCTTCATGTTCCAATTATTAATTTGGGGTTTTTCCAAGGGGAAATTATACTTTGTTAGTGGAGGTCTAATATGGCTAGTTGTCTAGGAGAAAAAGTGTAGAGTGCTTGACTTGCCTTCACCTTAAAATCTTAGTGCTTAGGTATATTTTATAAAACCCAAAAGGGTATTCAAATTCATTAATATTCATAAGGGTTGTGTGGAATTTTCTCGTATTAGACTTATTTTTCAATTTTGAAGGGCTACGAGCCTAAGATTGGGATTGTGAAGCAACCATTGGAATAAAGTTGTATAGTATGGATTTTGTTGATCTTAGATTGGCTTTGAAAAGTGAGTGTCAACACACTTAAGCTATTTACTTTGTTCATGTTGAAAAAGTAGTACATGTTGAGCACAACATGTATATATTAGCCCATGCCGAATCATAGTGAGTGTTGAGCCACTCATGTGCTGAGTCACTCAAGTGTCGAGCAGACATTATATGTTGAGTGACATAGGAGCCGAGTGAATAGTGTATGCCAACCAATAAAGGTGTTGAGTTACAATATAAAGATTAGTGTATGCCAAGAATCAGAGACTTCAAATGCCAAGTAAGAAAATTTTGACATTTTTGTTTGTAAAGGCACAAACAACTATGTAAACTATTTTTGAGCTGACTTAAGATTGAATTTTGATATTTTGGAGATAAGTAAAAATTTCAAGTTGGATTCCCTATGCAATTACATGTAGCCAATTAGAAAATGGGAAGGATTAAGTGGAAAAATGGATGAATCTCATTTGTAGATTCATACCTAACTCTAAGTCACCTAAGTCTTCATAAGGAGGACAATACCTAAACTCTTTAGCAAGTGTGTAAGGTGTAGAAGGAGTGAAGAGAATAGTTTGCATGTACAAATAGAGCATTCGTGGTGGCTTAGAAGTTATAAACTAAAACTACATTTCAGAATCAGTTAAAGCATAACAAAGGATAGAGAAAAGGATACATCAAAGAGACATCTGATCAAGAAGGATCAAGAAGACATTGTTTAGAGGTAATCTGTTATCAATAAATCAAGTGCTAACTATAGGATCAAAGCAAAGACATTCTAACAGGTGATTTCAGAAAAAATCTTTTAATAGAGTGGTCTTAATAGGATATAGGAAATCCTTTAACAGGGTGCTTACTTAGTTGTGAGTTAAATTCCTTTAGCAAGGCACACTTCTAATAGGGTATTGAAATATTTTAACAAGGTGAAACCTAATAGTCTTTGTAAGCCTTTAATAGGGCAAACCTTACATAGGGTAGATCATGTCTCATGATCAAAATATTGTAACCTTCATTGGATACACTTTATTACTGTAGTAGTGAATATTTTTGGGTGTCATACCCACCCCATTTTTATCTTCTCACTTGGAGGGTTTCTGGGTAATCATATCTAGTGTCATATGTATGTGATTGCTTATATGTTTTACATGTTTTAGATGTACATGCATTACATGTTATTTCAGTTTACTCATTGAATGTATGAGATGAATGTGTGATGAAAGTTTTATGGGTCCAAGTTTAAACTACTGATTCACCCCCACACCCCCCCCCCCCCCCCTCCTTAGAATCTTACCTTTCTTATTGTAATTCTGATAAATTTATCCATCATCCCATCTTGTTTAGTGCCTAAATAGACCAGGTATTCATCCTAGAGTCACCCCTAGTCCTAGATTGTGTTTTGGGAAGTTTGTGTCAAAAGTTATCATTGTTCATAGTAAGCAACTAATCATTAGTTATCTTAGAAACTTGGGTTGTCCTAGTGATTAGGATTTCCTTATCTCGGTTGGGTTGTGAGAACCTTGAGCCATCCTTTCTAACACTTGTAATAGGTGTTTGGGCACATTGGCTTGGAATAGATAATTTTCTTACTTGATCCTTCAGTGTAGAGGATTTTGAGGACCAACTTCATTCTTTGAAGGCTTTGGATTGGGCTACATTATAGAAAAGTGGTATTAGAGACATGTCTCTTACTGAAGAAGAATACATACCTACAAGGGTTACAAAATCTAAACTTGCAAATATTATGAGGGAACATAGGGTAACAAATGTTGCATTGGAAAATAGGCTATGAGACCTTGAAAGTAAGATAGACAAGGGTAAAGAGGCAAATTTTGAAGATTAAAGAAATAAGGATGAAGATGGGCTTCAATAGGATGGAGAAGTACCTGTAGAGTAGAGGGACCTCTTAGATGCCATTAAATTTATGGGAAAGAGAACCATGGAAGAAAAGTTAGAACTGCCAACTTTTAATGAAAAAATAAATTCAAATTTGGCTTTAGACTAAATTGAGGCCTTAACAAGTTTCTTTGAATGTGAAGACATTCTAGAAAAGAAAACGGTAAAAATGGAAAATTTCAAGTTGAAGGGAGTAACCCTAACTTGGTGGAACTTCATCTAAATAGAAAGGGTGAAGAAAGGGAGAAGTATGATTTCATCTTGGAATAATATGGTGGCACTAGTCAGGGAAACTTATGTGCCTGAAGACTATGGGGTGAAACTCCATATAAGGAAGAGAAGACTTAAACAAAAAGACTTGGAAGAGTTCCTAAAAATTTACATGAAGACAAATGTAGTAGAAGATGAGGAAGAAAAACTTGCTAGATACATGAATGGTCTCAAGGTGCCCATTCAAGAGAAACTAAGCCTACATACCCCTACTTCTATGAAAAAAAATTATCTGTTAGCAATCAAAGTAGAGGAGAAGCGAAAGAGGAAACAAGACCAAGGAAGAATTAAAGGTAATGACAACAGCAAAAAAATTCAAAGGAAAGAGAAATTCTTGGAATAAGGGACAATATAGTGGCAACAAATATTCTAATCAAAGCCAAGGAGACAAAGAAAATGGTGAATAAAGTTTCAAAGGAGAATATAGAGGGAGAAGACCCTTTAATAGAGGCAGAGGAAGAGGAAATGGCCCTATAAAATGTTATAATTGTAACCAGTTGGGTCACCATGCAAGTAGATGCCCTAAGAAGAGGAATAACAACAATCAAGGGGAGAGAAGAGAACAACTCATTAAAGAAGACAAACATTATGACAATAGAGAACTAGAACCTGAAGAAGGAGCATGCTTGATGATGAGACATTCTTTTCAACAAGTACCTCAAACTCAAGAACCACCTCAAAGGAATAACCTCTTCAGGACTAAAGTCAACTTTCAAGGCAAGGTATGCAACTTATTAACTGATTTTGGTTTAACTAAGAATCTAATGTCTTCTGAAATGGTTCAAAAGCTAAGTTTTTCTAATAAGCCTCATCATTTTCCTTATCCTATCTCTTGGTTAACCAAAGGTCAGCAAACTTTAGTGACTGAACAGGCTTGGATAGAATTTTTCATGGAAGACTTTAAAGATAAGGTTTTTTGTGATGTTTTTGAAATTGATTCTTCCCACATCCTCCTTGTAGGCCCTGGAAATATGATGTAGATTCCACACATCATTTTAGGAAGAATACCTACTCAATAACCAAAAATGGAGTGACCTTCACCATGAAGACATTTCCTGATGCTAAAGTAGATAAAGAACCAACTATAATCACCATAGAGAAAAAGGAAATGTTGCAAGTCTTAGAGGAACTTGAGACTGAAAGCTTCATATTGGTTTCTAAGCCCAAGGATACCATAAGATCTGATGATAAGGATTCCATACCTGATGAAGTTAAGAATCTGTTAACCAAATATAATGATGTCACTTCTAGAGACCTGCCCAAAAGCCTCCCTTCCTTAGGAGAAATCAGTCGTCAATAGGCATAACACCTGGTTCCTCCTTACCTAATAAGGCCCCATATAAGATGAAACATTCTCAACATGCAAAGATTGCAAAATAGGTCAATGAACTATTTGAGAAAGGATTAATACAAAGAAGTCTTAGTTATGTGCAGTCCCATATGTTCTTGCCCTTAAAATGGATGGTAAATGGAGATTATGTATAGACAATAGAGCCATCAATAAAATTACTATAAGATACAGGTTCCCTATGCCAAGAATGGAGGATTTTCTTGATCAATTGGGTAATGCATGTTATTTCACAAAAAATGATTTGAAATTAGGATACTACCAATTAAGGATAAAACTAGGAGATAAATGGAAAACAAATTTTAAAACAAATGAAGGCCTTTTTAAGTGGTTAGTTATGTCATATGGGATGAGTAATGTACCCAGTACATTCGTGAGACTTGTGAATGAAATCTTCATTGATTTTATTGGCAAACTTGTTGTTATATATCTTGACGATATCCTAATCTTCAGTCATAGTAGGGAAGAGCATCTTGACCATGTTAAACAAGTTTTGAGGAGGCTCCTTTAGCACAAGTTAGTGCTTAACTTGGAGAAATGTATGTTTATAAAGAAGGAACTTGTGTTCCTAGGGTTTTTCATCTCATAAGGCACCCTAAAAATGGACCCTAAAAAGGTTGAAGAAATTGTCAATTGGCCACCACCAAAGAACCAAGGTGATGTTAAGAGTTCTCATGGTGTTGCCACCTTTTATAGGAAATTTATTAAGAAGTTTAGTCATGTGTGTGCTCCCATGTTGGACACTATCAAGGGTGGTAATAAGAAGACTAGATTTGTATGGACTAAAGAAGTTGCAAATGCATTCCAATACCTAAAGAACAAAGTGTTCCAATATCCAATCCTAGTGCTTCTTGACTTTAATAAGGTATTCACTATTGAAACTACTACAAGTAACTTGGAAATTGGTGCAGTCCTGAGAAAGAAGGTAAGGTTGTAGCATTATTTTTTGAAAAGTTAAATGATGCCAAGAAAAAGTACTCTACATATGATTTAGAACTGTATGCAATGGTGCAAGCACTAAAAAAATGGAGGAATTACTTACTCCCAAAAAAATTTATTGTTTATACTAACAACCATACATTGAGATTCCTAAATACTCAGGAGAAACTTGGAGTCAACCACATTAAATGGATCGAATGGTTGTAGTCATATACATTCAATATTAAACACAAAAAGAGGGTAGCAAAAAAGTGGTTGATGCCCTTAGAAGAAGGGTTGGTTTGGTTGAAGAAGTAAAACTTTAGAGTGTGGGGATTGATTCACTAAAATATGTGTATGCAGATGATCCATATTTTGGGGAAATTTTTGAGGTATGCACCAAGATGATAGGAAAATATCACATTGATTTTTCCAATTTTCTAATCTAGAATGGTCTCTTATTCAGAGGAGCTCAACTATGCATACCTAGGTGTTCCATGAGAATAAATATCATAAAGGAAAATCATTGTGGTGGCTTGGGTGGTCATTTTGGGATAGGCAAAATAACTAACCTAGTAAAAATGAGTTACTTTTGGCCAAAAATGGGTAATGAAGTCGAAAGGTTCATAGAAACTTGTACCATGTGTTAGAAATCCAAAGGTGTATCTACTAACCAAGGACTATACCAGCCTTTATCAATTCCCACTAGGCCATGGCAATCAATTTTAATGGATTTGTAATGGGTTTTCTTAGAACTAAATAGAGCTTTGACAATGTGTTTTTCATAGTGGATAGATTTAGCAAAATGGTCCACTTTGTTCCCTGTAAAAGCACAAATGATGAATTTGACATAGCATATCTTTTCTTCAAGCAATTAGTCAAAATTCATGACCTACCTCAAACAATAGTTTCAAATAGAGATGTTAAATTTCAAGGACACTTTTGGAGGACTCATTTCAAAAAGATAGGCACAAATATGACTTGTGGCTCTACTTATCACTCATAAACTAAGGGGCAAGCTAAAGTGGTCAATAGGTCACTTGGAAACTTCCTAAGATTCCTGACTAAATAGCATTCCCAAAGTTGGGACATCATCTTTCCTCAAGTAGGTTTTGCATTCAATGATTTAATGAATAGGTCTATTGGAAAAACACCTTTTCAAACTATTTATGGACTTCACCCAAATGGTCCATTAGATTTGGTGGAATTGCCTTTTGATTTCACAGTCAGTGCACAAGGTGAAGAATTGAAAAAAAAAATCACTAAACTGTAGGCAATAGTGAAAGAAATATTTCAAAAATCCACCATGAAATACATGGAATAGGAAGATAAGAGAAGGAGAGAAGTTCATTTCTAGGTTGGAGACAAGGTATGGGCATACATGAGGAAGGAGAGACTACCTAAGGGTAGATACCCAAAGTTTCATATGAATAAGTTTGGACCATGCTCCATCCTTAACAAAATGGGTGAAAATGCCTATGAAATTTCTCTTCCCCCTACCTTGAGGATTTCTCCTATATTTAATGTTGTAGACCTCACCTCTTACAAAGGTGATGTAGGAATAACAAATGTACAAGGAAAACAATATAAAGACAATGAAGACTATGTCACAGATATCCCTCAAAGAAAACTTTTTGAATTGGAAGAAATTATTGAGACCAAATTGCTGAAACAAACTAGAAAGACGAAGTACATGCAGTACTTAGAGAAGTAGAAAGGAGACCCAAATATAGATGCAACTTGGATGACAAAGGGTTAGATTAAACAACATGGTACCTTGGTTGAACAATTAACCTCAAGTAGTAACTTGAGTTCAAAACCTCAAGGGGAGTATGGTGTAGGAGCACCTTAATGAACTTATAGGATTTCTTAAAGGTCCTAGGAATCATTAGGTCATGTTAGGAATAAAGGTTATTCATTTGAGACACATTGTAAGACCTAGTTCCAAGATTGGCATATTATAAGCCCTTGGTCAATTATTGGTCAAAGATGTGCAATAACCTTAGGTTTTAGGATAATTTTATGATTTATTGTTTTTTATCCATTTTGGATCATCTGATTAATCATTGACCATGATTTGGTCAATAGTTGCAAAAGTTGCATAATTATTGCAAAGTGCTAAAAAGTTGTCAAGAAACTTTTAGCAAGAAGTTGCAAAATTTGTATTTTCACTTCCCAATAGCTGAATTTGGTTTGAAATTTTTTTTTGATGATTTAGGGTACCCACATATCCCTTTCAAGCAGGTGGTAGGATCATCATGATGCAACTTTTTCTTTGAATCAATAAAATACAATATTTCTCCTATAATTTTGATGCTACAACTAGTTGTATGGATGCATACAAACAATTCAAGTTGATTGGGTGACATATTTGAATTTTTTGATGACCCATCTTTCCAAAACATTTGATCTAATATTTTGAATCAATCTCTAACTCTAGATATTTGAGATTTTGTGAATATTGCCATAGTTTCTTGTCTAGATCTATGGCTTCATATTCATTTGGTTATAACTTGGGATTTCACCATGGGAATATGATGTCCTCTAGTGAAATATAGGTATTGACCTTGTATTTTAATATTTACTTGGTATTAGATGCTAACTTGCAAGAGGCGGGAAGAAAATTGATGCCCTAGTCATGCAAGACCCATGTGCATGTCTACACCGTGGAGTAGCAATTCCCATAACTCATTACAAAGAAGTCACCAAGACTTGAAATATCATTTTTACCATTCATTTTTTTATCCCTTCATGTTCCAATTGTTAATTTGTGATGTTTCCAAGGTGAGATTACACTTGCTTTGTTAATGGAGGCCTAATAATGCTAGTTGTCCAAGAGAAAAAGTGCAAAATGTTTGACTTTACCTCACCTTCAAATCTTGGGGCTTAGGTATATTTTATAAAACCTGAAATGGTATTAAAATCCATTAGTATTTATAGGGGTTGTGTGGATTTTTCTCACTTTAGGCTTGTTTTGCAACTTTGAAGGGTTGCAAGCCTAAGATTGGAATTGTGAAGCAACCATTGGAAGAAAGTTGCATAGTATGTATTTATCCATCATCCCATCTCTTTTAGGGCCTAAATAGACCAGTTTTTCATCCTAGAGTCACCCATCTTCCTAGATTGTGTTCTAGGGAGTTTTTGTCAAAAATTTGCATTGTGCATAGTAAGAAACTAGTGATTAGTTGTCTTAGAAATATGGTTTGTCTTGGTGATTAGGATTTTCTTGTTTGGGTTAGGTTGTGAGAACCTTGAACTATCCTTTCTAACAATTATAATAAGTCATGTCATGGAAAATTGTAGTGACTTCTCTCTGATAAGTAGCACCAACATTTTAAAAATTGAATGGCATTACATTCCAACAGAAGGTTCCCCATGCACATGTAAAAGTAGTCTTTTCTTGGTCTTCTAGCACAATTTTTATCTAATTATAACTAGAAAACTCATCCATGAGAGAGTACATCTCATATCCTACTATCATGTCCACTATAATATCAATATTGGGAAGTGGAAAATCATCCTTAGGACATGCTAAGTTGAGATCACAAAAATTAGTACAAACTCTAATGGATTTATCATGCTTAGAGATTGGAAAAATGTTGGATATCCATTTAGCATAATCAATTGCACAGATGAAACCAAATTTTAGAAGCTTCTCCAGTTCAACTTTGAGGAGCAATGAAACATGAGGATGCATTTTTTGAAGTTTTTGTTTAATTGGTTTAATACCTAGTGTGATGGACAAATGATGCATAATGAGATCAAGATCTAGTCCTGGCATGTTAGAATATGTCCAAGAAAAATTTATCTTCTTCTCTCGGAAGAAGGCAATGAATTCTTCCTTTTCTTCAAGAGACGGTGATTATGCTAGATGTATCATATGACGATGTTTTTCTGTGCCTAGGTTGATTGGCTATGTCAGCTCTATCAACACTTATGATCTCTCTTGAAAGTGACTTGGAAGTGTATCAAATATCTCATCCATAGGCACCTCAAAGAGGTTTTCACCCTTGGATAAGTCTTTTGATTTTAATTTTTTGGGTTTTGACACTGCCACAATGTGATTTTCACAATCAAACCTTCTATGTTTTTTCTCTTTAATTTTATGATAGATATTTGATGTCAGCTTCAGTCATGTTGATGATTTGTTCACTGGTGGAAGATGTTATAGGTTTGACAATGTTCAGGTAGCAGGTAAGAGCATAGTCATTCTGGAATGTGGGGACTTCACTAGATGCATTAGGATTTCAGTCTATGATCTTGGGATATGTGAGTGAAAGAGTAGTGGTAGGTTCAATTGCATTCATGGTATAGTCATTGAATGCTTGGACCATAAATTTGAGACCTAGAGTGGCTTCATCCACAATTGTGTTTGAATGCCTTTGAGTACTAACATCAGCAACTAATGACTCAAGGACACCAATTGGAGCAAACTCATATGACCTAACCCTAGATGTTTCACCCACCTCAAGTTGGTTTTCATAGACATGAACTTGGTCAATGTCTTTATTTGTAGTCACTTCTGAAAGGGAGTCAAACTCATATTCCTTATAATTAGTGCTGCATGGTGAGAGGTTGTAGAATTCCCCAACAATGATGGGGACATATTTGCCTTCACCATCTAGATTTTTACAAAAGTACTCAACACATAATGCCTGACTAAACTGTCCCTTTTCTGAAGGAGCACCGTGTGGACCGGTATTGTCCCTAGAAGAATCACTAGTGTCACCCATAGTGCTAACACATGGCACAAATTCATCTGGCTCAGTAAATAATTTAGCAAGGTTGTGAGGAATAGGATAAGAATAAGGATCCTCATTATTGAAATTATCTTCTGGAACATTTGACTCAACTTGTGACTCATTTCTGGATAAACTTTCAGACTTTGGCATGAATTTGTTAGCCCCTAAATGGAAGTGAACCTTCTTAAAGCCTAGACTAGATGTATCCCTATTTCTTTGAGCTATTGCTTTGATAGGATCAACTAGACCATTTTTATTGCACCCAATAGAACCAATTCCCTTATAGCCAAAATGCTTCATGAGTCTAAGACTAGGGCCATATTTCTCAAGAGTGATCTCATGGGCTTGTTCTGTTAGGTCTATTGGAGTTTCTTCTTTGTAAAGCTATGCAAAAATGGCTCTATTTTTTCTTTCATCCTCTAAGGGGATTATAAACTTAATAAAAGTGCCATTATACTTGGTTTGAGGTGTCAACACAGATGGTTTCTTTGCCTTAGATGGTCTCCCATAATGACGAGGAGACTCAGGAAGAGATGTTAATGACAACACTAGTTCAATATGGTACTCACCCATGCTAGTTTCTTTCAGCTTGAATGACTACTCAATTTTTTTTAGCTTTTTGTCATGATAATCAATAGATCCCCTATTAGTAGGGATGAAATTTTGAGCAGCTTTGAGCATATTATAGTTGTAGCTAGTACTAGTAGGAATAGTGACTTTAGAGCCATGAAACGAGAATTTGATGCATTGATGGTATGTGGAGGGCACAAAACACATCTCATGTATCCATGGCCATCTTAGAAGAATGTTATAAGCCAAGGGAATGTCGAGGACCTGACAAGTGACATCCATTTCTATAGGAACGATGTGAAGGGGCAAGACCACAAGACTAAGAGACTTTCATTTGACTTCTTCATACACTTTGATAGTAATAATGTGGTGAGGATCAATAAAGTCCTCAGAATAATTTAATTGCCTAAGTAGAGTGGTAGAGAAAATGTTTAGCCCAGTGCCATTATTGATGAGGACCTAATGAACATGTGTATGATGTATCATGACCTCAATGTGTAGAGGTTGATTGTGTGGATGACTTAATGAGTTATCGTCCTACTCAGAGAATGACATAAAGTAAGGTGAGGTCAAGTGACCTACCATAGATTGAAATTGCTCAAGATCAAGATCTTGATGAAAATTTACCTCAATGAGGGCTTTATCTAGAATCTACCTATGAACAGGCAAGATTTTAAGTAGCTCAAAGATTATGATTTGAGCATTAGTTCATTTTAATTGATGGAGAATACTATAGCCAATTGCTGCTAAATTTGTTGCGAGTTTTCCACCTTTTCTAGATGGACTGGCAAGGGTTTTATCTTTATGTTGTTCAAGATTAGGAGCAAAAGACACTGGGCCTTTGAGCACCAACTTGGCACAAGAGTGCATAACAGTGTTGGCACAGTGTTGTGAAGATGTGTTATCTATTGTGTTGGAAGTAGGGCCTCTCAAGAAAAATGGTGTCTTGGGTTTATTGTTATCTTGCTTGCCCTTAATGATAATGATGTCATAGTACTCAAAATCTATAGGTTCAACCATATTTATCACATTGTTGTCATTAGATTCATTGACCTTGTTGTTAGGTTTTGGTTTTGAGCTCTCTCCTTTTTCATATGCTGGGAAGGGCTCTTTGAAAGCCTTTTGATATGAGTTCTTGTTATGTCTATCTACCACAATGTCACCATCATCAATCATGTCCTAGACTTTGTGATGAAATTTTATGCAATTGGTAGTTTTGTGTCCCTTATTTTGGTGGTACTCACAGAATGTGGTTTCATTCCACCATGGTGGGCATGGTTGCGGATCATATTTTAGTTTTCTCTAGTAGACAATTTACAATCGGTTTGACTTCCACGTTTGCATATATAAGGATGATTCACCAATGAAATTCAATTTTAGTTGTGATTTTTATTATGAATCAATGGTATATTTTCAAAATCACCTACAATGCATACATACTCATTCTTTGTAAAATATTAATGGAGAATTAAGCTTCCTTATGTGGTTGTAATCTGAAAATATAATACAAGCATCATATTCTATCATGTAAAGAAATGATTGAATACCAAATCTTAGTGAAAGGCACAAAGATTTCAGTTCTAATGAGATTGTGAATTTCCCCAGTGAGGGAATAGTAAGGTTATTTTAGTAAGTTCTTGCTCCCATCTTGATCAAGAATTTTTTTGTGAAACTTTTAATTACTGTAAAAATGCCTCCTAAACAAGATTTTTCCAGAAAGGTAGATTACCAATAGAAGAATGTTCATGATGACTTCCTTGAGAAATTTGATGGGTCAAAAAATGATGCACCACAAACAAAAAAGGTTTGTCCCTCTCACTCCATGATTGAAGCTAGTTGAAGGTTTATACGATAGGGGAAATTGGACTTAGGATGCAGTGACAACCAAGAATAGATTACAACTTTTTAAGAAGTGGTTTTTAGAAAGAAATATTTTCACTCTCCATGGAAATGTTTGGAATTTTGATCTCAAAAAATTGGTGGTACCTAGAGTTTTTATGGATTCAGACCTCTTGACTTTGGTTTCAAGCATGTATGATCTAGTTACTAGGAGTGTGTAGGGCATAAATGGGGATTTTCTCATAAAAATAATGCCCAAGGAGATCAAAGAGATTTTTGGGATGGATCAATTTTATGAATACCATGAAGCTATTGATTTCAAGAATTGGAGAGAATATATGAGGCCTAGAGGGTTTACATCAAACAAGAACCTTTGAGGGAACATTTTCTAGCTATTGGAACTACAAATTTTGTTAAAGTTTCAACCCTAGAGCCTTTTAAGAAAAAAAAAAATTTAATTCCTACTTTGCACATATACATGTCTTTATGTAGGGTTTTTGGGGAAGATGAATAAAGATGTATGTTTGTTAGATTTATGTATATGATGGTGCAAACTTCTTGTTTGGGAGTTGATGTTATTATTTATTTTGCATCATTTTTAGCTAATAAAATTCATAATGGATTAATTGGAACTGCAAAGGGCTGAGTAGAGAAAGCTTTGGGATGATATTCAATCTTGATGCACATGTTCCTTTTCAAGGGAGACGCCTATTTTGGAGAAGAGATGCAATTAACAAAAGAATATGAGGGAAAAGTTCTACTTGTCCAATTATAAAGTGCAGACATGTCATGGGATGTGAATGAGGCTAATTTTATTAGATTTGACAGATATTTAGCATCAAAGTTGAGGGTATTATTTTCTAGTGATAATCCAAGGATTTCAAAATTATTGTTTGAATTTATTAGATCTATGGACTCCACTACTAGACTAAAGGTCTCTTACAATTGGGTAAATATCATTCCTTATCCAGTTTCTATATTTTTCAGAGATATGGGTACCAAGGTACCCCTCATGTTTTACCATACCAAGTGCCTCTAAAGGTGGACCCATTGAGATTTTATAGAAAATTAGAGGTTTGGAGGAAGCTAAGTTAGTAAGAAGTTCTAGGGGTACAATTTTTCCCACATGTATTGTTGCCCATTAGTTTATAATTACAAAAGGTGAATGGCTCTTCTTTTATAAGTTATTAGATCCCTATCAGATAGCAACATCTTGTGCAAAATTTTATGACATCGAGGGATTCGATAGAATGTTCAAAAAGAGAACAAAGGAAAAGCATCATAATCATAGATTCTACTACCCTGAGGACATTGTTGTTAGAATCTGAAAAGATTAATAACCCAGAAAACTAGTGCAAAGAGTAAATATCTAAACTATGAATGCAAATGATACAAAATCAAAATAGCATCATAGAGTTAGTCTCCAAGAGAGTAATGCAAATGCTGGAAGAAAAATAGCATTAAGAGGATGCAAAAATAAGAGATACAAATACAAGCCAAGTAGCATGCTTATATAGGCTAGGAAGAGGGAGGAGGTGGCAACACCAACCAATGAGGAGCGACCATCTATCGGACTAAAGATAGCAAAGTATCTTCCCAAGATAGCTAATGGATGCTCACATGTAAGAAGATGACACCTCACAACCATTCACCTAATAAGACATGCTTTATTAACCTAAGAGAGATTATTAAAAGTGTAGGAAAAACCTAGCAAAATAGGAAAAATAAAAAACTACACTAACACCCCCCCATAAGCGAAGCTTAGGTGGATGTAGAAATGGGTCCCGGCAAGTCAAGCCTGATGAGGTACCCATGTACATAAAATTCCTCCAAAAGAGAGAGAAAAGAGACTCCCCAAAGAAAATTAGGACTCCAAGTGAGAGGAAGAGGCCCCCCCAAAAGATGTAGCATCCTGCACCTCCAGCAAAGCTTGCAAATTTTGTCCGGTAGATCCACTTACATCGAACAATTTTTCTTCCCTTAGAAAAAGGGACAAGATCCCAAGTGTGGTTCCTCATCAAGGAACTATACTCTTCCTGCATAGCTATATCCCACTCAGAAATACCAGAAGCCTCATGAAAGGACTGTGGATTTGAGGCAGTAGCAATGAAGATATGTAGCACATCCTGGAATTGTGAACGAGTCTGCTTGGTGTCTGATGGATCTCCAACCCAGTCACCTACAAACTGCAAGGTCCGTCTAGCCCAAAGTAGACCAGAAGATGGAGAATCTAGAGAAGAATCATCAACCTGTAAATGATGACTAGGAGAGGAAGGAGGTGACTCCTCTGAATCACTCTCTGCATCAAAAGTGGAGGTAGAAGACTGCTCAAGTGAATCTGACCCATTAGAAGATCTATCATGTATTCCAAGTGACTCCAATGTCAAAGTAGAAGGCAACCCTGTGACCATGCTCTGCTGGTTAAGCTGATGCAAGTAGTGAAAGTTAAGATGGCTAAACCACTCATGCCATAATCTGCTCATATCATTAGAGTGAGTGAGTGAAATAGTCAAAGGAGGATCAGGAACAAAGTGAGAAAACATATAGAGTCACGACTGATGATCTGCTCTCCCAACTGCAACTGTAGAATCATTGTGCAACTCACATATCTCCACTGAACTAGGAGTGAACTCAACCCGCTTGCCTAAACCCGTGTGAGTGATCTAGTCTACCGATTGGAGATTAGTTGACAATGAGGGTACATAAGGAACATCATGGAATGTACCATCCCCTACATCAACAGACCCTCTCCCACACACCTCAACAAGAGTTTTATCACCCATCAAAATAGAAGGCATAGTACACGGCTCCAAGGATGCAAGTTCTTCCTTAGATGAAGCCATTTGGTGTGAAGCACCTGAATCAAGAACCCAAGTGGATGGTGAGGAAGTGACTGCAAAAAGGGCCTTGCCCTTTCCTTTCCCCTTGCTATTTTCTTTTTCCTTGTTAGACCCTTCATTAGAACTTTGTTTGATAGACTCAGGAACACTGATATTATTCTTCTCAAGAATGTATGTCAAGTGATCAAGTTGTTTCTGCAAACATTTATGTTCATCATGACCAGGTCTGTTACAATAGGCACATTTGACCTTTTCTTTCTTAGGCTTATTGCCCTTGGAAGATGGTGTATCAATAGTTGCTTTTGAAGAAATCGATATCTGATCCTTCTTCTCCTCGCTATTCTTTTGTTTCTTATCCTTACTATTGTTGTTACTACTTTGTCCTTGTTGTTCTTTTGTGCCTTGGTTGGCAACCAAGGCATGTGACTTAGAGGACTTAAGAATGCCCATCTGGATTAGCTTGTCCTATTCTTGAGTGAGATTGACAGCAAAATCATCTAAAGATGGCATGGTGAATTGAGTACCAAGTGCACCCTTAGTAGCATAGAAGGTAGAAACAAACACAGAATATTCTGAACTTAGCTTAGAGAGAATACTAAGAATCAGTTGTTCATCTTTCTTTTCAATTCCACATTTTTTTAACTGCAGCCTTAGTGATTTCAATTTGGTGAAGAAATCTTGAATTGTGTTGAAATTGCCTGGACTCAAACTAATTAATTCATATTCCAACATATGACCCCTCATTGAATCTTGTGTGCCAAATAGTGTCTCTAGCTTTGTCCATACTTCATTTGGTGTATCCAAAGACTCAATGTGAAATAGCAAGTCAGGAGAAATAGACAAACACAATGTTCCATATGCCTCATCACATTTGTTAAACCACTTAGGCTTGTCTTCATCTTTAGTAGGTTCAGTTTCAAGTCCCATAGTTATCCTATTTAATCCAGCTTTCTTTAAGTGAATTTTCATGCGTGATTTCCACTCAAAGTAATTGTATGGAGTTAGGATGGGCATATTTGTTTGATCCATGATGAAGGAATGCAAATAAATGCTAAAAGGAAGAGAATCCAGCCACGACAATGCCCCCCCCCCCCCCCTTTTTACTCAATCAAAGAACTCCCCCAAAGAAATATGATTTGGCACTTTATTTTAGTGCATTTACAATTACCACTAGAAAGAGATATTTAGTGGTCTTGATTTCAATGCATTACAAACCCTCATAAAGAGCATATGCTAAAAGTGAAACTTGGGCACAATAATCAAGAAAAAAAATAGCACCACTGCGATCTACTCAAAAAATCATGCACTTTCAAAAAAAGAATCGCCTCGATACGAGGTCGTATGAGAAAGTTATGATCCTCCGAAGTTTCCAAAATGAGAACTGTGCACAGTCACGGCTGAGAATCTGCAATTTCTGAAGAATTCATGCATGAAAATCAAAAACTAACTCCACTAGTGGATAGAACACAAACAAATAGCCAAGTTCATAACAAGAATCATCAAAATCAGAGTCCGTATGAGCAAGAACGAGACATTTGAAAACTGCATTCAAATCTGCGGCTGCCAACGGAGAGGGGTATGGCTGTAGCTTTGCATGCTCGATTCTGAAAAATATACAGCTTGCATGCAAAATCTAAAAGATATCCAGATGGTTTTTCGGGGCTGCGAACAAAACCCAGAAAGAGTTTTTCTTGCTAATGAACAGAAGATGTTGTTGTAGTGTAAATCAGACACCTTTAACAGTAAAAAATGGCTCCAAAAATCAAGAAACGACCCCAGCAACCAAAATATGACATGCAAATGCTGGATCAGCTTCCTAAGTCCATCAATGGCATGCTGGAACCTGCAATACTGATTGAAAACTCCAAATATGCAAGTTGGTTGTCAGATTTGAGATTGAAACCCCAGAGAAAAATTGTTTTTGTCAAAACTTTTCTGATTCTCAGGATCATCCAAAGATGCAAGAGAAGAGCATACTTCGTTTTTCAAAAAACTACAAAAAATTTTATTAGCCCCCTCCCAAATCTCTCAAATAAGGAAACTAAGATCTACTCTTGCACATAGAATAGCTCTGATACCATGTTAGAATCTGAAAAGATTAATAACCCAGAAAACTAGTGCAAAGAGTAAATATCTAAACTATGAATGCAAATGATACAAAATCAAAATAGCATCATAGAGTTAGTCTCCAAGAGAGTAATGCAAATGCTAGAAGCAAAATAGCATTAAGAGGATGCAAAAATAAGAGATACAAATACAAGCCAAGTAGCATGCTTATATAGGCTAGGAAGAGGGAGGAGGTGGCAACACCAACCAATGAGGAGCAACCATCTATCGGACTAAAGATAGCAAAGTATCTTCCCAAGATAGCTAATGGATGCTCACATGTAGGAAGATGACACCTCACAACCATTCACCTAATAAGACATGCTTTATTAACCTAAGAGAGATTATTAAAAGTGTAGGAAAAACCTAGCAAAATAGGAAAAATAAAAAACTACACTAACAATTGTAAGGAGTGAGTTTTCATTACCAAAACAAGAGATTGAAAAGGGTAATGAAGATTTTATTGTAGGGTCCTCAATTTTTTAAATGCTTTTGATAAAGACTATAGTCCATTAGCAAATGCTAAGACTATAGGTGATAAGATAAATAAAATGATGATATTATTTATTGAGATTACGGACATGTTGAATGAAAAGAAGGCTCTCTTGATCAAAGCATACCATGATCAATCAAGAGAGGTCATGCAAATGTTATCTTTTACTCTTTTTGTGAACTCAAGGTAGTATGTCATCCAAAAGAGACTAGCGTATAGTGTATTTAAAATGCAAGAGGAGGTAAATAAGAAAGGAAAAGAGGAAAGTGACATCAATGGGTCATCTTCCTTAGCACACAAGAGACCTACATTTGAGGTATATTCATATGGGCATGCATCCAAGAAATAAAAAATTGGAGAACCTACTACTTTTGAAGTTCATATGTATACACCATCTCAGTCACCTCTTTGTCTTGATAATCAGTAACTCACAGCTATACAATTGGAATAATTGGGAAACTAGGGTGAAGTTTTTGTTACTTCTTCTTAATTAGAATAAGGGATACTAAAAGAGCCTTATATTCCAAGCATGGACTTAAGTGTGAGTGACTTCAAAGGTAAAGAGATAGACCATTTATTAAACAGGCTTCTCATAAAATTTGATCAGATGATAGTTTTGTGAAAATATAGAACATTTTTATAATTTTATTGGAGGTTAGATATTTCTAATTTTGAGGAAAGATGTTAGAAAATGAAATTAGAAAAACCTATTAATGAGGACTCTGCAAGGAAACTTGCAATGAAAAATAAAACCGTTTCCACATAACCCATTATAGATTTGAAATAAATATGCAATTAAAATACAAGTGCAAGAGAATAAACAACATACTCACTTAACTTGTGACAAAAGATATACCCTAGGAAACCCTCATTGAGGGAAAAAACCTAGCCTCCAAAATCATCCATCACCATGTATTATTTAGCAAAAACACCATTGTGATACAACCATGGAAGCCTTCAAAGCGATAGCCACAACCAAGCAATCCATTTGAAGAAGAATTAATCCACACATCTCATGTCATACTTCCAACCTTCACAACTGCTCCCTTGGCTAACCTGTCAAACCTTCTCCCACTCAACTCTTGCCATTTTTTCCTTTTTCCTCTTGTCTCTACAACTACCCTATGATTTCTTATACAGTAGCAAGTCCCACAAAACCACCAAGTGGTATTACATAAAGCATGTGCTAAAACCCTAAAACTATGTGCTACCTAACCCACTAATCCCACACTTAATATTGGACATTAATTTATTTTTCCCCAATATTAGAACAATTACATCATATATTATCACAATTTTACAATAGAACTCATTGAGTCTATCCTATGGGAATGTTTACATAGTGCACATCCATCTAGGTGCTCCTAGTGCAACATTACATAATAAAATAAAATAATACAATATAACAATATTATGAAATGTGTGTAAAACACATAATCTCAACAGAATATAGGGTCAAAGATGAGATAAAAGAAGAAATGATGTAATATTTTTGTAAAATAATGCTAGAAGAAGGAACAACAATGATCAAGAATGTTGGAGTAAAAATTCTCCCTAATTGGGATATTGCATAAGCTATGGTATTTGATGCAATAAGGAAAGAAGTCAACACTGTGTACAAAAATGAAGAAGAGGCCAAAAAGGCATTCAAAGGTGTGAATTATAGTGAAGATCATGTTTCACTAGTCATATGGTCACTACAAAGAAAAAATAGGTCTCACTCTTCTGAACAATCTAATCCAAATTTAGTGGGAAGTTTATTTGTGAAAAGAGTTGAAGATACTTCTAATGAAGATGTTGCCTTCATGAACGCTGAGACAATTTTTTTTGCATTAGCCACAGCAAGAAAAGAGAAGAAAATAATTTATGAATTGCATATGAAATATAAGAAATTCTTGGCAACATACAATGAAGAGATAAGGCAAAGAATGAAGGTTGAAAATGATCTTTCTAGATATAAAGGAAAACAAATTAAGTAGTTGGAGTTAGGGGAATCTTCCCAAAGAATGATTGCATCTTCACCTTCTCCCCCACCACCTACTAGTCCTATTTTTGTGATCCTAGAGACTCCATTGCATCCAAAGGAACTTTCAAGGCTATACAAATAGATGTATAGAAGAGATATGAAGAAAAGATAAGAAACACAATGTTGCATTTTGTTTTTGAAATTGATATCAGAATACTTCACCATGTGATAATAAAATTGATAGCTATGACAAAATATTTTAGTGATGATGAAGATAGGTTAAGAGAAGTTCTGAATAAATGGATTGGAAGAGAGGAGACAATAACTAAAATGTGTTTCAATGCGGTTGATAAAATAAATGTTGATTATCATATTGAAAAGATATATGATCAAATAATTGGTTTTTTGGATTTTAATATAAACAAAGAATTGTTACAAAGGTAGATGAGATTTTATATCTCCAAGTGTGAGAAAAAAGGCATGCATTTTTTCCTTCAGTTCTTTCAAGTGATCATGAGATGAAGATACTTAGAGACTAGGATGATGGCATTCTTGTCATGTTTAATGATAAAGTGAGTGTCATAATGAATAATGATGCTAATAGTTTATTCATAGAAGTTGTAGAAGACCTAGTGGAAGCAAGAAGATTTTATAAATCTTTCATTTCTGAGGCCAAGAAATTGAAGAGTAAATGGAAAGACATCTGTTGTAAAGAGAAAGAGATCCTTGATTTTGATTGGCTAGATGATTTAGTTTATAATGAATGGGAGGAAAAGTATGCCTCAATAATAGAATCTTCTTAGGTGGCAATAGAGGAAAAATCATAAGGCATGGACATGGATGATGAGCTGCAACACTCATTGGAAAAAGGTGTTCAGCATGAGGAAGGATATCCAATTGGCAACTAAAGAAATAGAAGAACAAACACAAGATCAAAGGAAAAAAGAGGATGTAAATGCACATAAGGTTGTTATTGATCTAGAGAAAGATAAAAATAAAGAGGCCTCTACCCCACCAAAAAGCACAGACACCTAAGATGCATGACGGTAAATAATTAGCAAAAGGGAAGAAATTGATTATTACAATAGGATACCTCACCTTTGTGGTTTACCCACTATGGATATACTTATGTAACAAATCATTGAAATTACTTTTAGAGAATGCAAATTATGCCATATGTACCTAGATCAGTTGTTCCATGGTTTTTTGAAAGTAACTTTTTGTCTCAAATGTAATCATCGTTTGTTTAAAGCTAGGTGTCATTTTTCCTCTAAGCCTAAATCTTTTTGCAACTCACCTTATATAAATGAGTTTTCAAGGCTACAAGAATCGTTCGAGTTTTTATTTTGAATGAATTATAGATTCATATTTTGGAGTTGGTCCATAGTTGTATAGTTGTATTGTTTCAAAAATGCCATTAATAGAAATACAAAGTTAGATGGTTGAGTCTTTTTGAGTTTCCTCATTGAAGTTGATATTGAATTGTATATTTTCAAAGTAGATAATACAAAAGAATTTATGGGTTGCTTACCCAATATAAATCTTGTCCTTTCTTGTGTGACTTTTGATTTTCTAGAAGTTGATGATAATATCTATTGAATTTCAGTCATAACTCAATTTGAATTATATCTTAGTTCATTTTTTGTTGATAATCTAATGGATTATGTAAATTCTTCATATTAATTTGGGAGAATTGAAAGTTATCAAAATAATTTCATGATAAGAATGATATTTTAGACTGAGTATTGTTCTCCTTTTTCCAAAGTGATAGGATAGATCTCGTTTATGAGTCAAAAAGTATGTGAGTAACAACCCAATGGACAAGGAACTTATCATATTTTGAATTGGTAAAATCTGGATGGACTATATAGTGCAATATTGATATAACAAATCTTTAAATTTTATTTTTATAAGATTGAAAGTATAGCCTACACTTCATTTGAGGAGTATTAGGGTTTGAAAATTTGTAATCTTGCATCTCCTTTTTCAATCCTTAAATTAGAAGAATCACATGCATTCATCTACTAAATAGGAATCTATACTATAAATTGTAAAGTAGGAAGGGAAATCATAAATTCCTAGGTATACCTTCCTGAATTTTGTAGAGTTCAAAGTGAAGAAGAATAAAGTAGTCTTAATAGTTGACCCTATTGATTTTCTTTTGGAATACCCATTATGGCTTTTAGTTGTCTCCTAGGTATCCTTTGCATTTACAAAAGGTAGTTAAAATTTTGTCAATTCAAGAGCCAACAAAATGGTGACTTTGTTGGGGAACACATGCCATGGGCTTTGTTTTAAATGGTGATAGGTCATGTGCTAGATTAGTGTCTTGTCCTTGTGACAGAATATTTTCTTTGGTGCAAAAAAGTCGCCAAGTTCTATCACTTCTATGTGTTTAGAGTTTTCATTTCCCAAAATATATCGTGACATTGAATTCATTTGTATTAGGCCCCCTATGTTAGATTTGTATTCAAAATTCCATTCTCTTGGAAGATTCTTATTGTTAGCCATATTAAAATATTTCCCCTTAGTGGGTGGTGACTCGGTCAAAGTTTTTAGTAGCTAGTGTTATTTTTTAAAATATTTTTTGGAATGGATGATAAGAGGAGAAACACAAGATCATATGTGAAAGTAAATCCAGAGTTCCCTTTATATGCAGAACTACCTCAAGCTAGTAAAAAGAACTTGCCTAGGAAGAAAGGAGATTTTGGCCACACATGGAAACCCTGAGATAATGTAATAAATCATTCTCAATACCAACATGTAAAAGAAAGGGAATCCTCATCTTTTAATTCTAAATCTAAGAATACAAGACTTCTGGGCAAAATGTTTACTCCGTTTCCTTAGGAGAGATTATACAAGGATAAAACTATTTATTCTATAGGATATACTACTTTCAAACCAAATATATCTAAAGAAGTAGATCAACTCTAGAAATACAAGAAGACCCCAAATAATAGTTAAAACCTTGGCATGTTCCATTTTTTGAGATAAACTTTACAGATTTAAGTGATCCTGTAGATTCAGAAACTACCTCTACAGATCTTGATGACTTGTTGTTTGAAGTTGGAATACTTAGGAAAATGGTTGCAAAGGAGAATGCCAAATGTATACATTTGGAAAAGAAAAAAGAAATGATCACCATGAATACCCTTATAGAAAGGGGAATTTTTCTCAAAATAATGGAGGTGCTTAAAGAGGAAAATAGGAAGTTGGAAAAGAAATCTTCAACACTACATTCATATATATTTGGAGATATTGGAGAAATGAGGCCTAAGGTTCAAGACCAAGAGTGTGCCCTCCATGAGAAGGAATGACTAGTTATTTCCCAAGTCCAACCTTATAAACCCCTTGAATAAAATGTAATAGATATCACCTCTAAAAATCTTGATAAAGGAAAGAAAATAGTTGTTGGTGTTCACATTAATGAACCTACGATTACATTTAAGAGTAATGATATTTCCAAAATTGTGTTAGACCTGGAAAAAGATAAGAAAGAAAGAGAAGATTTAGAAAAGGAATTGGAGAAGGTTGAAAATGAAGCTCGAGCAACAGAGATGAAAAAAAATCCAATTCTTGAAATCCACCTATGGTTTAACAATAAGACAAAATGAGACCTCACAAACTATATCCTCTATCCCAATATGTGGTCATGTGACAATTAGTCATTGAATTTCCCAGTGAGTACAAACTTCTTCTTCCACCACAACTTGTCATCTAACTATAGCACAACAAGGAAAAGCATCTATGCAAACCCAAGTCATTGTACCTAGTTCTTCCAATAACTTAGGATCTCAGAAAAGACCCATATCCAAGGAAAGGTATAAGAAAATGTCTTTTGTAGGTATCCTTGGTTTCCCCTATCCCATCCTAAATGAATTAAGGGATAAACTTGTAGAGTTATTTGGAAATAATACCATTAGTGGTGAAGAATGCCTTAGAAAGTTTACTGATATGCTAAATGATTATGAGGTTGAACATGAAGATATTGTTATGAATCTATTTGTGCACTCACTCACAAAAGATGTGAGATATTGGTTTAAGAGACTCCCTGATGATAGTATTAGTTCATGGATTGATTTGGAAAAGTGTTTCAAGGAACAACATGGAGACAACACTAATGCCAGTTTTTTCTTGAATGAATTTAATAATATAAAGAAATATCAAAATGAATCCACTTTTGATTTCAATAATAGATTCCAAAAGGGGATGTACAAGCTATTCCAAGTCATGAGATTAGGTGATAATATGTGCCCAACTACTTGCTTTAATATATTTGATAGTAAAATGGCATACATTCTGAGAGACAAGGATCCTAAGATATTGAGGGATTCTTTTAAGATAGTTGCAAATATTAAAAACAATAGGAGAGCATCTAGGAAGTTAGGAGGAAGAGATGATCCTAATTTGTTTAAGCCTAGGGTAAACAAGAAGGAAGAAGACAAGCCTTGTACAACTAAGAAACATGAGGAAGATAAGATGGACCAGGTGTTGAATTTGTTGAAGAACTTGAAGCCTCCAATCAATAATGTAAATAATTCTAATACTGGTGAGTCTCAGTCTAATAAAAATTAAAATAGGAAGACTAGATTACAAAATTACCCCTATAATACATAGTTTGAAAGATGGTAAACCTATTAATAGCCCTGTGCAAAATACAAACGAGAAGAATACATTATATCCTTTACAAAGGAATTCTTTAAATATGGTTGAGGAAATGCCCTAGTGTGTGGTTTTCCAATCCCCTCATTCTTTTGATTATTATGGTGTAGCTTAATCATTGTCTACATGCCAACAAAAAATCTAAAGAAGGGGAGGAAGAGAAGAATTGTGATGATGTAGCTTACAATATGACTAGTTCCTATGGGGATTGTGAGGAATCTAATACTGAAGAATTTTAAATGGATGTAATCAATCAATGTGATGTACATCAGATCTATCATTAGTAGATCTTTTCAGATGATGAAGGTAAAATTGATGGAAATGCATGCAACATGACTCCAGGGGTGGGACACATGAATTTGTGAAAACCAGCTAAGGAAGAAATTGACAATATAATTGTAGAAATGGTTTCCAAAGTACATAGTACTTATAACCTAATAAATAGAACCATAAATAATGTCGTTGGTAGAGCTTTAGGAATCTTCATCAAGGATGTAACCCACAAAATGAATGATGACAACAAAGAAAAAGATCAAATGGTTGTCAAGGTCAAAAATATTAGAGCTAATATGTAGACACAGTCATTATCTTAATGTAGATGCAGTCTGTAATACCCCAAAATTGGCTCATTACCATTTTAACCAATTTTGGTCTATTTTTTATCAATTCTAAAGTCTTATTTTACTAGGGAATTCTTATTCTGATTTTTGCTACTCAACTTAGTTGTCAAATGTAGAAAACCCTAAATGTACATTAATCATGCTACCTATTTAATTCCTAAGTATTGACTCAAATTAGTCATATTGAACCTATCGATTAAGATTTAATTTAATTTCAAGCATTTATACTTTAATTATATTAAATTATATCCTAAGGCTAATGTACTAAGGAATTAAAAATATTTAATTTAATAATTATGCTTATTTTAATTAATTGAATGATATTATTCAATTAAATGGAAAGGGCATTTATGAGGTCATATCTCACTTTACTAAATTAAATAATATCTTCAAAATCTTCTCTTCAGTTCCAAAATGGAAACTCTGAGTGAACTATCTCTTAAAATTGGAATTAATCTAGTTAACTTGTTCTCACACTCATGAAAAGCTCAGTTAACTACTCATCACACTCAGATTTGAAACAATCAACTTCACATGCATAAGGAAGTTTCCATTTTAACTGAATCTTTTCTTTAATCTCAACCATTCATCCAAATTGATCCTGACCATTGATAAATTCCTAGATTTTATTTAAGAGGCTCACAATCCCTGATTATAGAGGTTGGAATTATATGGTATTGAATTGTTGTTGAAATAATCATGCATTCTAGCTTTCATACTTTCTTATATACTTTGATGTCATTTTAGAATAAGAATGCATACATTTAGCTTAATGTCTTTTATTTCTTAGATTAATGCTTGCATTTTCATATAGATTAATTGTATAATCATATTCTACATCAAATCCTTCATTCTAGAAAGGTCTAGTTGCCTGCATCTCTTTCTGAGAGCACAATAGGAAAAATCTTTCTAGTTAGAAGGCAACAGGTCGCATTGTCGAGCCTCTTGGATAAACGACTCCATGTTTATTCCAGGATGAATCCACATTTAATGACCATGTTGAAGTGTAGGTGAAAGATCTGAGGCCTCATTTTCACATATACATTTCTGGTGCCCATCGTGGGACAGTGAAAAATAATTTTTTTGGCCTCACCTATCTATTTTTTTGATATTTTCATCATTCTACCATACTTGAATGTATAGTCTTCCAAATTTTCACATAGAAAATCTCATTTTTGTGCAAAGATTTGAGGGTTTTTCTTGTTGCTCTCCACTTTCTCGCATGAAAAAGTGCCTTGTTGCATAGATTTTCATGCGGTACCTCATTTTCTCATGCATGACAGTCAAAGACTTTGCATGGACCTATGCAAGATTTCGTGCAAAATCTTGAAATAACATAGTTAAAATGCAGTCTTTTAGTACGTTGTTTATCATTTTTTACTTACGTGTTTTCTCTAAAGCATCATTATTTGAGTTTTCTAGTTTTCTGCAGCCTAATAGTTGTCTATAGGACATTTGATGAAGACTCCTTTATACAAACTTTCTCAAACATGAACTAACTGTGTGTTTGTAGGATGTTGTCAAAGATACAATTATCGAAGACCAATATTAAAACCCACTAAAACAATGTGTATGTTTCTTGCTTTCCAAACATAGTCTAATTAGGGCTTGTGAACTTTGTAGGGTGTAAGATAGGGGAATAGGGGACTATGCTCTTCACCACTTGGAAGTCATGACCAAGGGTGAATTAGAAAACTAGAAGCCTCTAAAAGATAGCATCTAAGGGAGGCTAGCAACTTAGTGTTTCTCTAGTATGAACCCTCATCTATGATGAGATGATGATTTCCTTTTAGGGGATCAAAATCTTTAGAAAGGATGAGTCTAGATTGATTAAGCTAAGTCAGTGATTAACATGTTCTACATGTTTGGGTGAGAAAATAAGGTAGAGGAGTATGCTCTTTCCCCTTAAGTGAAATCAAAAACTTTGACCCTTGTGTTTGAACCACTAGTCTAAGTCAATCCTTTAAAGGGCATGTCAAAGTGATCCAACCTCTAGGAACAACCCACGTAAGCACACTCCTTTCGCCAGAGATTCCAACTCACTATAATAAAGAAGCTTTGTAGAGTGAAAGACTCCAAAGCTATATTAATTTCTTCCTCTTGATTCTTGATATTGCATATCAAGAGAAGGTTGTCTATTGCACTGGTTGGCTCTAGCCCTAGTCTTTCTAAGCAAGTGTGTGCACTTTCAGATGCTAGTGTGGGTTGCTGGTCTCAACTCTACTTGTGGATCCACTAGGGATTAATACAAATGGAAGCCAAGTAAAAACCTTTTGTTAGAGGCTACTCGGTTCACCTTTGAAAGGAGGAATAATCTTTGTGCATGGAGGGGGAAGAATTTCTCCTGTAGAACTCACCATAGGCATGCTACTAGGTGTTGGAAGGTAATATACATGCTTGATCCCTACCACAAGGGTGTTCATTAAGCATATATGTTATTGAGCCCTTTGAATACACCAAAAACACTAGTGCTCTCTAGGGGGTGACACTGTTGTGTGTAATGCATGCATGCACATAAGTTGTGGGACAAAGGTTTTGCCTTCTCTACCATTTTTTTTTTTTAGGGACAAAGCATGTTTGTTATTGAGTCTTAAACATGTCCAAACCTATCTCAACAAATTGAAGGTCAAGACTCTCTCATCCCTTTGAGTTGCTTTGCCCTCAGTTGGATTGTATTCAACTATTGCTTGCTTCCCGTGTCTTGTTGAAAACACTTTGTCTTACTTGGAACTCAATGTTATTTTACAAACTTGAAAATCAACCTTGTAATATGTACATTATCTATCAAACTTATCAACAATCTATCCAGAATAGTCTAAACTTTCCAAAGTCTCTTTGAAATCCAATTCTATTATCTATCTGGTCTCAAATTTTGCACATAGTTTTGCAAGATTTTGCTCAAACCCAATTTGCCCTATCATTTATTCACACAATTCTATCTAGGTTATCACACAAGTAGTTTCATATCTCCATGCAAGATCTTTCCTTGTTATACTATCTTGATCGTCAAAACTTCACCTTTCATTGCGTACCTTGGAGCATATCCTCATGCTAGCTTTAGTTGTTGATCTGAGTCTTCGCACATGCCTATGCACTTTCTCACGTGTCTCCTAAAGGATCTTCATGCGAGACCTTGAGTCAAAACTACCAAATCAACTTGTTTGAGAAATCTATGTCCTGCATCTAGTATGTTTCCTACATCAGGTTGCCTCTTTTCTGTCTATAAATAGTCCCAAATAGAAACATTTTTCTTAGCTAATGACTTACGGTCTATACTTTAACTAGTTTCATCTCTCAACCATCTTATTCTCATCCTCTAGTGTTTTTTATACTCCATGTCATGATAGTCATAATCTTTGGTTGTCCTAGCCTCTACTCATCCTACTCATACCTTAGTATATAGCACTCTTCCATTTCTTTTTGAGACTATGTTTTAGTTTGATCCTTGTCTTGGTTTTTGCTTCTTGTCCTTGTCTATGACTATTGCAACAAGAAGTGGAACTATGTTGTATCCCCTTAGACTTAGGTGAGGTCATTCTAGGGGTTATAATTATAGTAGAGGTCATCTTGCATTTTATACACAGTTTGCATCTAGTCCGTCCAGTGAGGAATCTTCACAATCTCCCTCACCCATTAGATCAACTCAGGTCCAGCGAATGTTCTCCATAAACTTAAAACCAACCAAGAACCCCTTGTATCAAAAGGATCCTAAGACTAGAAAAGGTCCCTCATCACTGAAAAAACTTCTAAATTCCTTTTCAAAGGACCTTTCCAATCACATAATACTGAAATTGAACACGTTCCTACAATGGCTGATTATGAGCCTGAACATGGTAGTCATAGAAAACACCAAGATCAACCTAGGAATGACAAAGAGAATGACCATGACACCAATGAGGAATAGGAAGAGGTGGAAATACTTCTCAAACACATAGCAAAGTGTCAAAAAGACAAAAACTTTCAAAAGGTCATGGAAATCCTACTCAACAAAGAGAAAGAAAAGTACTTTCTCAAGCTTGCCCAAGAGGGAGCTAAGCTACCCCATCATTTTAATGTGAAAAACATCATCACACCTAAAGATGAAATTGAGACTTTCAAACTCCAAAAATAACTAAAAATCATGCAAGACCAACTAGCTCAAATGATGTGTGAGAAAGACAAACCCACAAAAATATACACCTTAGATGCTCTTTGTCCATTTCCATTTGATAGGAGCATAGACATGCCTCCTTTTCCAAGAGGAGTAGAGCTACCTAAGTATGATAAATACTTTAGAACCACCAATCCCCAAGATAAATTGCAAGAATTTGGTGCCTTGTCTATGAAATTTATGCATAATCAAACATATCTCATGCATTTATTCCCTAGAAGTCTAGGTGGTCAAGCTATGGAGTGGTTTTCACACTTGCATCCTGGTATCAAGACGTTTGATGAAATTGCCAACTTTTTTGTCCAGTAGTATTCTCATGACATTCAACACCCTATTAATATTCAAGATTTATGTAACCTTAAGCAGAATGTTGGGGAACCTTTCCTCACATTCCTTCAAAGGTGGAGACAACTTTACACTAAGTATTCATGCAAGATTCCTAAAACGAAAAAGCCTGAGATCTTCACTGATAATTTCTTGCCCAATTTTGGGTATAGAGTCTAGCTTCAAGGTCCACGTACCTTTGAAGACATGGTCACACAAGCTATCTGCATAGAGGAATTCATGGTCAAGAAGGGTGAACTTACCCTTCAGAAGGACACAAAACAAAGATCCACCTCCAATAAGGACAAACCCAAGTACATCAACAAGAACTAAGAAATTGTACATGATGTTGTTTTTGACAATGTCACTCCTAAATCTGCTAAGGTAGCATTTTATCTCATAGATGGTCTCAATGTGGCCAAGAATGTTGAGAAACCTCCTCCTAACAATAAGACATCTAGGAATAGACTGAAAAACTCATGGGTCACATGCCATAAATGAGAGTATACACCTATGGGTGAACCTTTGGATGTGGAGTACAAAACCTTGTTACAAAACAAGCTCATTTCACCATTGGACAACTCTCACCCTTATATTTCACCTTTAGAACTATGCTTTTTTCATCATGTCATGGAAAATTGTAGTGACTTCTCTCTGATAAGTAGCACCAACATTTTAAAAACCGAATGGCATTACATTCCAACAGAAGGTTCCCCATGCACATGTAAAAGTAGTCTTTTCTTGGTCTTCTAGCACAATTTTTATCTAATTATAACTAGAAAACTCATCCATGAGAGAGTACATCTCATATCTTACTATCATGTCCACTATAATATCAATATTGGGAAGTGGAAGATCATCCTTAGGACATGCTAAGTTGAGATCACAAAAATTAGTACAAACTCTAATGGATTTATCATGCTTAGAGATTGGAACAATGTTGGATATCCATTTAGCATAATCAATTGCACAGATGAAACCAAATTTCCACAATTTTCCTTAACTTTTTCTCTCCAAAATGTTTTTTATACATCATTCTCAAGCATCATAGCTCTTGATGCTTCCATTATTGACCTTTTTTTTTCTCAGTGATTCCAAACTCTGCAGGAGTCTTCAAAGCTTATAGCTACCTCATAATGTCATTCACTTCACAAAAGTTATTAAACTCATTCAAGATAAATTCTCCACCTCTATTAGATCTCAAACATTTAATTGTTAGTCCAAACTCATTCTCAACTCTATACTTTAAAAAGTTAAACTTCTCAAATGCTTCATACTTTTCTCTAAGGAATGCTACCCACATCATCCTAGTAAAGTCATCAACAATAATCATGAAGTACCTTTCATTATAGAATCCTCTTGTCTTAATGGGACCACTCATATCTATTATGACACATTCCTTGTACATAACATTAGTACGCTTCACATTTTTTGGTAAATATATAACAAAAAATGTATTACTTGCCTTCACAATATTATCAAAATTTACATGAAATAACCTTCTATGAAACCACCTATTGTTATCAACTTTTTCACACAAACATGTCATCTTTGTAGGGTTCAACTAAAAAATATTACCTCTAGATCTTGTACAAGTGTCAATCAACTTACCATCTTTTTCCTTAATAATGCATGTCTTTTCTATGAATTATAATTGATATCACTTATCAACTAATTGTTCAATACTCAATAGGTTATTCTTTAATACATCAACAAAGTAAACATCATCTATGTTAGTTTTACCATCAAGAGTAATAGATCATATTCCCTTGATATGATATTGTTATGAACCCTGGCAATTCCTCCATCATTGCTATTGAACCTAAAAAAGTTATTCATATCACCAATCATATGATGTGAACAACCATAGTCTATGACCCAATAAACTTTCTTCTCAACCCATGACACTAGGGCTTTCTCTTCTCTAACTTCTTTTTTAGGATTCTCTTCTTTTATAGCTACAAGTCCTAACTCATCATAACTTTCACACTAAACTCTCTCATCAGAATCATCATCTTCATTTTCATACAAAAATTCTCTAGGGCTTATAGACTTGAAATTATTTTTGTACTTTTTGACTCTTTTAGGAAACTTAGAAGCATCAACATTCAAATATTTTCTTACCATCTGGTTCTCTCCTTTAAAGAAAGGAAATTTCTTCTTCAATCCTTCTATCTTCCCCAGATCTGGATCTACTACTACTTGAATAATTTCCATTGGTGTTCACTTCTTGATGAGGAAGAGTGAACACTTAATACACTAAAATTAGTTTTCACTCTAGGAAAATCTCTAGATTATTTCAAGCTTACTTCTATTGATTCCAATCTTCCAAGAAGAGTCTCTTTGGTAAATTTATCAATACAAAGTATCACTTTCTCAATCATCTATTTTGTCTTCTTGAATTGTGGTGTCAAGGTTTTTAATATCTTCTATATGATCTCATCTTAATCTTTATTTCCTTTACAGAACTAAATTCTTGAATAATTTTTGATATTCTACAAATATAACTTCTTACAAATTCATCTTCCATCATGTTATCCTCTTGAAAAAAAACATATCCATTTTTTTAATTTGATTATCTTAGCATGCTTATCACCTTTAAAAATAGACTCCAAAGCTTCCCAAATTCCATGAGATGTTTCTAAGGATTTTACCTAATTGTATTCTTTTATGAAGAGTTGATAAAAGTTCTTCTCTACTAAGCATATTACACATGAAGAGATCTCTTTCAACTTCACTACATTCTTCAAGTTTTCTTTCTTCTAGAATTTTCTTTCCATTCTTCATCATCGGTCAATATCTTAGACCCATGCATAGAAGATATGTCTTCATCTTCTCTTTCTAGCTATCATTGTTAACTCCATTAACCTTAGGAATCTCTTTTCTAAAATGACCCGCCGTTGATCTCCTAAAAATGTTAATCTTTTCCTTCAAGAACCTGATGCTCTAATAGAAATTGTTAGAAAGTAAATTCCACCAAGATAACTAAGAGGGGAGGGTGAATCAATTATCAAATCAATATATTTTATCAAACTTATTAAACCTTAAACATGTAATCAATATAATCAACAACCATAAGAAGACACACATACATAATAACATTCAATTTGTTAACTAGGAAAACCATTGATTGGAGGTAAAATCTTGGTGGGGATGGTACCCACAAAATGATGTACTAATATATAAGTTCCTTGTAAGAGGAAAAAAATATTTTAGGAGAAAATGAAGTAAATTCAGTACATATTAGTCTTTGTTAGGTGACTTTGAATCCCTATGAAGATATTACAACCCTATTAGAACTTGTAGAAGGTACATGGACTCATTGTCCAAACAACTCAAGGGAAAGACTATCAAACTCAATGTCCAACTAACCTCTATATTATTCCTTTAAAAATAATAGAAATGAAATTGATATCAAATGTTGGAAATGATTAAAAAGATCATGAATGAAGAATAATGGAACTGGTAAAGAATGTTTTCAATCATTGTTTTGTCATTGATGTCAAACTTGCCACTTGTAGGAATGACAATTGCTTTAGTGATCCAAATACTATCAATTGGTTGATTGAAAAGAAGGTGGAAATCAATAAGATGTAACTAGAGTACCTAGAGAAAGGTTGAAGTTATGATGTTGTAATGAAGTATAAGGATCAGCTAAGCCATTGATGAAATAGTGCATTGATGACATACTCTAAGATACAGAGGATGGACACACTCAGACACATGATGTAAGGATTAACTAAGTCCTAGTTAGTGTTGAACAGATTCTTAGTTGAAGCCGAGAAAGTTCAACTTTAGTGTGTGCCGAGTGAAGATCAAGTGTTGAGCAGCCTTTAGGTGTCAAGTAAAGATCAAGTGCCAAGCAATCTTTAGGTGTCGAGCAAGATATAGGTGCCGAGAAATAGTAAATAATATTAAGAAGCCGAGTAACATAGAAGGTGTTGAGCATCAATAAACTAATGATGTTGAGTTACTGCATTATTTTGAAAAGTTGAAGATTCGCCAGATCTAAGCCGACATGGTAGTTATCTAAAATTTTGTGAACCAGATAGAAGATAAGAATGATGAGCTAGTGGCACAGAACACTATGTAAAACATTTTTGGCAAATGCTAATGGATTTATCATGAAGTTTCTAGATAAAAACAAGATATGGGACAGATACATTGTATCCTACCTAATCCATTTGGAGAGGGAGATTTGAGCAAGAAATCAAGAACAAAACTTCTTTATAAGGAGTTATAGGTTAGAGATCAAGTGCACATGCATGAGGAGTTGGTCATAAGTGTAATCATGTGAAGAAGCCAAGAGGAGTAAGAACAGAGCATCAAGACTCTAAATTGATCGAGTGACTAGAGAGAGCATTGGCATAATGAGTGGAACAACTCAAGGAGATAGATCTTGAAGGGTGAACAAGCTATCAGCACTGCAAAAGAGGAAAGCCAAGAAAAGAAGAGAACTGAAAGAGTGATCTGAAATCTACAAGGTTGAAGTTGCAATCTGTATCAGGTAAAAACCCTTCTAATATTTTCTTACCATTGTATTAGATATTGAAACCCTACATTGCTAGGTTAGCTTAATAGCTAGGTGGATAAGCCTCAGGAAAAGGATAAAGAGATCCCCAAGAGAAGGATAAGGAGATCCTCAGGAGAAGGATAAAGAGATCCTAAGGAGGAGGATAGGAGATCCTTAGAGAGGGATGAAAGATTCTTTTGAGTAGGTGATTGTAAATCCAATGGACTTGGGTGAGCCTAACAGCTCTATGTAAATCCTTTAAAAAGGTGACATTCCAAGTTGAATGTTCTTAAATCTTTTAACAAGGTCACATTTAATAATGTGATGTAGCCTTTAACAGGGAAGACCATCAGAAGTGGTTGAAATCAATTGCGCAGTTATTTTGTGGGTATCATCCCCACTCCAATTTTACCTTCTTATTCTTGGATGGTTTCTGGGTTATCAAATCCTTAGTTTTATGGTGTGATTCATGTTTACTTTTCATGATTGTTTAATGTTCAATTGCATGCATGATAATTTCAGTTATGTGCAATTAAGGATTTGTAGAAAAAGTTGTATTGGACATCATTGGACATTAGATAACTGATTCACCCCCCCTCTTAGTTATTCTAAAGAACTCTAACAATCAAAAACTAGAACTCTTACTTTTTCCTCTTATTGTGTCAATATTGTATGAATGCCTTTAAAATATAAATACTAGATCTCCAACTTTTCATCGCAATGATCCCTTTGATCACTTACTCACATTTACCAACTTCACATATTGCTTTAATAATTCACACTTACATTTTTTATCACAAGGAAAAAAATTTCCTTTATACTATGTCCTAAAAATTATTCATTTAGTTGGACTTAAGGCTTTCCCAATTAATTATAATAGGATCTTATTAATATAATACAATTCATTACATTTTTTTACAATTACAAAATATTGTCAGCTCATAGTCTTCACAACTTTTCATGTGTGACCTTAAACCTCATGTACTTACTAATGTCATCATCAATATATCTACTTTCACTTTATAACTTCTCTCATCGTGATTCTATCCCTATTAAGAGATACAATCCAAAAACTAAAAATCACTTCTCAAGTATTCTATCTGCACACTATCTTTTGTAAATCACAAATAACTCTCAGATCTCTTCAACTTCTTGCATGCACACTTGTCGATGTCATCAAGACATAATATCAAATATATCCTCAACTACACTTGACCTCATCATCAATACTTAGTCTATAAGACCTCCTTACCTATTTTCTATTATGTTAATCTTTACAAATACAATATTATGTCGACATCAATGTCAAATATAGCTATGAATTCAACATGTTAATCTCCCAAAGGTTCAATAAAAGATTAGGATATTCCACCAAAGGAATACCATCAAAAATAATGCTAGTAAAAGTATATGGAGCACACTAGATAATAGTAAAGAAAACCAAGTTGGGTCTTAGTGATTTGTAACATGAGTAGATGATGGATATTCTTAAAAAGTTAAGATAAATAGTGTAATGCACACATTAAAGTTCTATGAAATATTGATATGCATATTTGTCTATTTCCTGGGTGAATACCCTAGATATAAGGAGTTCTATTCAAATTCAAGGATTAGTTGTATCACCACTTAGATAATGAGCATGCACAATAGGTCAGGTGATTAAGGTTCTAGAGAAACTTGAAATTTACTTCAAGAAATTTCAAGAAGATATGTAGAAAATAATAAGGATACCAATAAATATAACAATTGACTATAGAAGAATCATTTTCCTTCTTAGTAGACATAGATAACTTAATGGTGCAAGCACTCGAACCAAGTACTCACTAGTTAACTAATTTTTCCTATGAGATGGAACAAGGACCATCCAGAAGTCTCATTAAGAAGCTACTAGAAAAACCTATTAACAAGAAGAAATAGAGGTTTGGAACAGCCAAGGTAATAAAGAAAAATATCATTGAACAAGAAGAAAAAGCTTCATAGTAAATGAAGAAAAAGAAGAAAGGAAAAAATTTGGATGTAAGGTAAGAAAAGCTAGAGGAAGATCAAGAAAGTGGAGATAGTCCACAAATCAGCATCGAGAAAATTTCTACTCCAAAACCTAAGTTAGAAGAGGAGAAGGACCAAAGAGAAAGAAAAAGAAGACAACTTATAAGCCTCCAATAGTAGAAACTTACAAGAGGAAAGGTGTTAGCCCCTTTTAGGAGCTGATAGTTTATAAAACTTGGATTTGAATCAAAAACCCTAAATAACAAAGAAAAAGTTTATCCTTGTTTTATTTTTGAACCTTTAATTTTAGGGTTTTATTTTGATAAAGGGTGATCTTATTAAAAGCATTTTAACCTAAAGCTTTCATATTTTATTTTATCCCTTTGTTGTGAGAATTAATTAAGTCAGGCCCTTTTTAAATTTCCAAACCCTTATGGTTTTATCTTCTAGTGGACCCTTGTTGCAGATTACTGTATAACCATTAGATGGTGAATCAATGATAGTCACATTGTCATTATTGAAATATGAAAAAGCTTTAATCATAGTGATAAAGCAATAGTGTTTCATGTGTCTGGTGGGGCCATCTAAATATGGAAGTCAAAGGCTAATGAGGGTCATCAGATTTTAATCAGATCGAGAGTTGTCATGTTGTCATTGAAAGAAGATGATCAAACTTTACTTATAGTAACATAGCAATGGTAAGACATGTGTACAAAGTGGGACCCTGGGTGTTGATAAACTTTAGAAAGAAGATGTCACCAATGATTAATCAATATCATAGTATGATTTGATCATGGCTAAGTGTAAGATGGTTTTAAAGTTTTGTTTAAGCCATTAATGGGGTTGAAGATCAATGAGTATCACTTTGTCATAGTGGAAAGGTTGTTAGTGTTTACATAATGTGACAAAGTGAGAACATTGCACATGTCCTAGGTGGGCCTTACCCTATAGTGAAGGTATTATTTCTCACATCGTTGATCTTGCTTAGGTCAACAAGCATTATTTCCATGAAGAGATATATGATATTTATGCAATATGACAATGTGACTGGATGCCATGTGTTGTGGTGAGCCATGAACCAAAAGGTAGAAATGATTTCCCATAGTCAGTAAATCAAAATAAAATCAATGGTCATCACAATATCACAATCGAAAAGTGCTAGGTTTTTAATGAATATGACTATGTGACAATGTGACATGTGTCTCTAGTGGGCCTAGTTGTATGAAGTACAAGAAGACATCTCAACTGTTGGATCAAAAGGGCATCAATGGAAATTGCTTCATAACTGTTGAAAAATGCAAGGTCTTTAACTAATGCAACTATGCAACTTGATGACATGTGTTGTTAGTGAGCTAGATATCACATAAAGCACCAAAAGAAAAGGGTTTTATCTAATCCATTCGATGCAAAATAGATCTACAGTTATTGCTTTGTCACTATTGAAACATGCAAGGCTTTTTTC
Organism: Cupressus sempervirens; assembly: GCA_028749045.1. Lineage (NCBI taxonomy): Eukaryota > Viridiplantae > Streptophyta > Pinopsida > Cupressales > Cupressaceae > Cupressus > Cupressus sempervirens. The sequence continues at coordinate 101,755,263 of CM053787.1, forward strand.
CATAGCGACAAAGTGATAAGGTGCCACATGTAAGGGTGAGAGTTGTCCCCACCTCGTAACATTAGCTAGATGAGAGGTCTATAAGGAACACCCCAATCTATCCATAGGTTCATCTCATAGTTGGTAGATAGATCACAACCTTTTACAAAGACTTTACATAATGGTGTGAAGTTCAACTAGAGTCAAGATTGTGAGCAAAGCTTGACACAAATAAAACAATATCTTTCTAATCCACATATCTTGATGCCTCCTATCTATGGGAAGCCTTTGATTTTGTACATCTCAATAACTGAAACATCTCTAGGAATCTTATTAGCTCAAGAGGAAAACAACAAGGAAAGAGCTATTTACTACTTGAGTCTCATGCTGATTTCTTATGAGATGAATTATAGCATCATTGAGAAAGCTTGCTTGGCATTTTTCTTTGCTTCCCAAAAGTTGAGACACTACATGCTTGCCCACACTATGCAGCTGGTGGCTAAAATAGTTCCACTAAAGTGCTTGCTCAATAAGGAATCTCTCACAAGAATACTAGCTAAGTGGGTCATGATACTCAGTGAGTTTGACATTCAATATGTCAAATGAAAGGGTATCAAGGGACAAGAAATTGTAGATCAGCTAGCAAATACACCTATGCAGAGTCATCTCTCAATGAGCATTGATTTCCCTGATGAGTCAATTCTAACACTCACACATCAAATGTGGGTGATGTTCTTCAATAGTTCCTTCACACAACAAGAATCTTGTGGTGGATTACTCTTAATAACACCGCAGAGATATTTGATACCCAAAGCATACAAGATTTTGTTTCCCTATACAAACAACATTGTAGAATATGAGGCTTTGATTAATGGCATGAAAATTGCAACTGAATGGAGAGTGGATCAGTTAGATATCTTTGGGGACTCTCAACTCATAATCAACTAGATTAATTATGTGTATTAGACAAAGGATGAGAAATTAATCCCTTACAAATGCATGGTTGATGACATGAAGAAGTATTTTTCTCACATCACTTTCCAGCAAATTCGTCGAGCAGATAACAAAGTGGTTGATGTTATGGCTACCTTGGCCTCCTTGCTATAGATGTTTGAACATGATCTCTGACATGAGTTCCTAGTGGAAGATTTACTCTACCCTGCTTACAACACCCCTGATTCTAGGATGATCTATTCTATTGTAGGAAAAGACTCATCTTGCTACCATCACATCTACTCCTATCTCCATAACCAAATCATTTCAGATGGTCTAACCTAGAATGAAAAATGTTACCTTATTTGTGATGCTTCATAGTATATCATTATTGCTAATGACTTGTTTAGGAGAGTTCTCAATGAAACACTCCTTAGGTGTCTAGAACTTGAAGAGTCCAAACACACATTAATTGACGTTCACAAGGGCATCTACAAATCTCACTCAAATGGCTTGACACTAGCTCACAAACTCATTAGAGCTAGTTACTATTGGCCTAAAATGGAGCAAGAGGCAATCAAGTATGTCAAGTCCTAAAAAAAATTCTAGCTCCATGGAAATTTGATTCATGCTCCAGTCAAGGAGTTAATTCTATCTACTACACTATGGCCATTTCAATAATGGGCCTTCAATCTTTTGGGTCAAATTCACCCATCTTCCTCTAATGGAAATAAGTTCATTATTACAGCTACAAACTACTTCACAAAGTGGGTAGAGGTGGTACCTCTCACAATAGAAAATGGCAAAATTTTAGCTATTTTTATCACAAACTACATCACCTATAGGTATGGTGTACCATCCTCCATCATTACTAGCAATGGAGGACAGTTTAAAAACAAATACCTCAAGGAGCTATGTAAGAATTTCAAAATCACACAACATTGGTTTTCTATCTATTACCCCCAGGGTAATGGCTACACAAAGGCATCCAACAAGGAAATCTTCACATCGCACAGTCAACAAATTTGGGAGGGACTGGCACCTCCAAATTAATCCAACCCTATGGGCATACAGAACAAGTATCAAGACTCCCATAGGTACAACACCCTTTGCTTTGGTTTATGGAGCAGATGTGGTGCTTCCAATAGAGGTTGAGATTCCTACTTTGAGAATCTCTATGAAAGGCCTCATTAACAATGAAGATTACAAAATAGCTCAACTTCAAGAGCTAGTACTACTAGATGAATGTCAATAAGTGGCGTGTGATTATTTGTGAGCTTATCAGTAGCGAATGTCTAGAAGTTGCAATAAGAAAGTTAAGCCACATGACTTCCAACTGGGTGATCTCATCCTAAGAGAGAATCCTAAGAATCAACAAAAATGGGTCCAAAAAGGGAAGTTTTAATCGAACTAGCTTGGTCCTTACATAATCACTATAGTGTATGGATATGTTGCTTACTAGCTCTCTACAGCTGAGGGAGAAGTGCTCAAGGAGCTTGTCAACACTTTCCACCTGAAGCAATTTTATAGCTGATCTGATCTCAAAAGCTCTTTGTATATTCAAAAAGTCTTGAAAAAAATCATTACCCTAGTGAAAACCTAGCAATAGGCACCTTGGTAATACCAAAAAAATTGAAAATTTTCAAAAATATAAAAAAATCAAAAAAAGAAAAAGTACAAAAAAATTGAAAAAAAAGAAAAGTGTCATTGATGAGAGCCTAGAAATAGGCATCATGGTAACAAAAAAAAAAATGAAAGCCTTGTCAAGAAGGTGAAAACTTGGTAAACAGGCGCTTCTTGTTCCCAATGCTCCATCTTGAAGTGCATCTTTTTGCTCCCTATATAGTTGATTTCCTACTTTTCCTACTTTTCTACTCATGTATCCATGGATTGAATCTTGTCATAACTCGAGGGTACCATCCTTCAGTGTTATAGAATCTTTCACAATAGTCACCAGTTGTTCTAACTGTGTCTACCTACTATCACTAGTGTCACTCTTTTTGAGATTCTTCTCATAGATTCTCTTTCGCGACAATCACTAGTTGTCTCAACTGTGTCTGCCTACTATTGCTTGTGTCATTTTTTGAGATTCCTTTATGGAAGATCGCTCTTGCATCAATCACCAATCATCCTAGTTGTGTTTGTCTACTAGCACTCAGTTCTACTTAGGTTCTTCACTCTGAAGATTCCTCTTTGACTTTAGTCACCAGTCATTATGGTTGTGTTTGTCTACTATTGTCACCCTACTCCAGAGATTTCTTTCATCTATGTTTTGGACATTGACACTTGACATCAATCCAAAAACACAAAAACTCAAAATGATACACTTGTTTTGGATATGCTTAGCATTTTCTTTATTTTTTCACTTTTGTTTTCATCATGCCTCCTTGAGCAACTCGATGATGTCATTCTGACTAGAAAAGTAATGACTAGGGGCATGATCTTTTCTTTTCTTTTCTTTTTTGGTTTAGTTCCACAAATTTGAAACATTCATATCATAGGGGTGTCCACTATAAGAGCCTCCATCTCATATTGGATGGTCAGGTGTACTTCAACTCCTTATATGTGGATACATCAAATAGCATTGGCTCTTATCCTTGCTTGTTAGAGTGAACTCTTTATGCTATAGTAAATACTGATACTCATCCTGCTAAGTGAACATATGGGTGACTACAAGTATATCTAGCACACTTTTGTCTTAGGTTATGAACACAAGGGTCGTTGTAGATAGAATACTCACTAATTACTTAGCATAAGAGGGATCTCCTATGTGTCAGTGTGTCTACACACAAGAAACATTTTTGTCACCCTAGCGTTTATGCTCTAATGTTTATGTTAACTTGCTACATTAAAAGGGACAAATGTTCTAGTCATTATGGCTTCTTGTGCCTCGAATGCTTGCATTTCATCCCAACATAACTAGAATAGATGTCCTATTCATATTCTCATGATTGCAATGTCAGTAAGAGTTGTATGACATCTAGGGTTTTGGCTATATGCTTAGTGATGACAATTGTCAAAGCTTGGAAACCATACCTAGGGTTGCATCTAGTTTTAGGTTGCATCAAATATAGGGTTGGGTTGCATACATTACTTGGTTCAGCATATAATTGGATTACGATTCTACTTTCATCTTTTGTGATGAGGGATTGCTGGTCTCTTCAAAGTATCATGATTCTTCATGGCTACACAAGCATTTGATTCTTTGGTTTGTCCTCTTGCGCTCCTCGATGAAATACTTGTCACTGTCAAGAAAAAACATGAAAACACTACATGAGATGTCAGTCCATTACCTATGCATTTCATTTATAAATCCATAAATTCATTTCATCTAATGAAAAACTCAAATCAAAAATTCATCCATAAATCACATCACATTTGCATCTAATAATCACAGCATAAAACATCTCATGTATATAAAATTAAAAGGCAAATAATGACAATGACATGAACACAAGATGCTCATCTTAAAATCTCATATATATATATATATATATATATATATATATATATATATATATATATATATATATATATATCGAAGAATGTGTCAGTACAAAAAATGGGTGCTACTCGAGCACTGTCAATCAAAATAATACAAAGTGGTGTTGGCACGCCAATGGATACATAGTCAGAATCAAAAATTGGAGACAAGAGCATCGAATCTAACTCTGTCCAGTACCCTCACCTCCTAGAGGAGGAGGAGGAGGCAACGACATATCTGGTCTAGCTAGTGAACATGCACCCCCAAACTCTTGAGCATACCAAGAAAATCTAGGAACCTATTGAGCCTCATTGGGCACCACTGTGGAGTACACTACAAAATAATAGGTTGCTCTGGCTTCCTATAGTCTAACCTCATCTTGCAACATCTCCAACTTCCACTCAGCTACCTGCACCTACTCTTGTAGCCTTAGGATTTCATGATCACACTTTGCTATCTGTGTATCTTGCACCACCACCTGTATCTATAACTCTCCCAACTGTCAAGAGACCTATCTAATCTTCTCTCTCACCCTCCTCAGTGCATCTTGGAGCCCAACAGCAGGCTAATCCTGCATCTCCTCATCAAGTATCTCTACTTGCTACTCTGTAGGTGCCTACTCCTCTATGCATGATCTCTACCATCGAACCTACTCCACCCCACTACCACTAGCATCTAGATCTGACCTCATCTGGCATGGGGGAATTTGTACTTGTCATACTCTCTATCACACCTATTGTGGTGGACCCTATAGTGGTTGTTGTTGTGCTGGCTGCTGAACTGGAGCCTATATGGGTGCCTTTTGTGGTCCTTGTGGCTTAGGAGCTGCCATCCCCAATGGCTCTGTGAACCTTGGGAAGGGATGGCTAACAAAATATGCCTGGTACGCAGGCATCATCCCTATATCTGCTACATCTGGGAGGTAGTCCCATTGTGTCGCAACTAGGTTGCACACATCTATCTTTGATCTCTCGAGATCTAACCTCATTGACCATCCTCACTCCATGTCTCAGGCTAACGTGGCATAGGAAAAATACTCTTGCGAGATGTCCTAAGGCCGCCCGTACTATCGCCATAACTATGTGATGGGGAATCTCTCTATGATGTGGGTGGTTCAACCTAGTAGTGGCCATGAGGAGAACATCCAGCTAACCTCTTGAGGAGCATCATCCCAGCCCTTAGTCTCTCTCTAGGGTCATCATATGACAGATACTAGGTCATCGAGACATGTCCTCCAGTGCTTAATCTTACCCAAACTTGTCTCGGTAAGCTGGCCTCTATAACTACATATGAAGGACTCCATCAACTCCCATGTATCCTCAAAAATGGGTTGTGTTACTGGCAGGTGCTCCCATGCCCAAATTTGTGGAACATATACCCCAGTGGCCATATTCTTCCACTCATGGTACACTATCTCGTGTATCTTGTGGTACATGTGTGCGGGAATGCATTGTCCCCACCTGCATCTCTTTGGGGCATCTAATATCTACTATAGCATCATGCCCCAACCACACTCCAGTCCATGTTGTCTTCTGTTAGGTACCAGGAAGTAACTATTGAAAATGGCCAAAACTGAGGCCAACCTGTGAGTAGTCTCATATGTTTGGACAAGCTCATCCTGTGTGATGGCTTACCCTATCACCAAATCTCACTAAAATATGGCCCTCAATATCATTGTGCCTACTCTGGGCACTATGTCATAAACTGCTCATGACCCATGGAAGGGTATCCGCAGTATCCGATAGATGTCCTCTGGTGTAATAGTCATCTGCCCTTGTGGAAGGTGAAAGGTATTCATCTCCAAATGGAAACACTCCACCAAGGCAGTCAAAAGGTTGTGATTCACCAGCATTGTGGGATCTAGCATAGAGATGCTAATCCTAATCTATCAATGTGTGCCATATTAGCATCATCTAGACTCTGTAAGGTGGATAGTGTGATTTGAATGCGATGTCATCAAAGATCATTTGCACACATGAACAAGAACAACATGCAAATAGTCTGCACCCACTTGACAAGTCAAAATGACACCCAAACAAATACAAATTTTAGACAAAAAATCAAAATTGCAATTTTTAAATTCATTCCTCACACCAGAATTTCACACGAAAATTCATGTTCTCGCACAAAATCTTGCATCTTCATGCAAGAAAGAAAGTCCTCACACAAGAAATGATGAGACTTCGAGAAAAATGTGCCTAAAATCCTGTGCATCTTGTGTGAGAGGTGGGTATCTCCTGCACAAGAATCCCCACTGACGCACACAAAGAAACATCGAGCTAGTGGATCTTTGCACGAAGAAGGATTTTGTTTGCTCGAGGAAAGACACCCCCACACAAGAACCAATTGAACTACCCTAAAAACATGTAAAAACACACTAAAAAATGTCTCGAAATGCATGAAAAATTCAATACGAAGAGGGATTGTTGACTACTCATTGGAGGTCCATAGTCTGCCAACTGATTGTGTCGTTGGAAGCACTCAAAATGGTGTGTGCGCACTAGAATTGTCATATTTCTCTTAGAGCTCTCTTCTCCACTAAAGAAAAAATGCGCAAATGATTTGAAAATGACCCTTTAGGCCCTTATATAGGTGTTGACCTAATTTTTCAAAGTGCTCCAATTTGCACAAAACTCACCCCTTGGCTAATTTGACCATTTTGAATCCATTTTTAGGATCAAATTCAAAATCTGACACACCTAAACAACTCAAATGCATTTTAAAATTTTGGGACTAATGTGATTGAATTCTTGTGCAGTCTAAATTTTGCTAATACTTTGTGAATCTTGGTATCTTTTCACCTCAAAATTTCTTCAAATTTCATCACAAATCTAGAAAAAGTCAACTATGGTCAAATCTAGTCAACTTTTGGTCAAACTTGGTCTCTTGGACCTCGAGTCCATGCTGAATTCACTCTAAATTTTTTGATCATTCTAATCTCTCGTATATTCTGTTGACTCTTCAATTTTTTCTGTATCTCTCTCTATACTACTTTACATCATATTTCTAATGTGTCATCTTTTAATTTCGCTCCCGAGGGGGTAGGATGATTACATCATTGAATCTAAATTTCAAAATCAATCTAAATCTTCATTGCTTGGGGCATCCTATTCCCATCTTATGTCCTCATTGCTAGGGGCATATCATCAATAGGGGCATCTTCTTCCCCTCTATTTGGCATCTTTTTCATCTATCTCATCTTTTCACTATCTAATTATATCTTATAACAATCTTTATCAGAGTTTGATGGACAAGTATCAGGACAGTCTAAACCCTGACTCTTAAGGACCAAGCCTTATTCTAAGGATGATTCTATGACTCATGATTGAATTGTGTTATCTTTCAACTTAGGTATTTAGGTGTTCTACCTAGATCCATTAAGATTAAGCTCCATTCTGGAGATAATCTTTATAAGCTTGTTCAACTTAGGTATCTAGGTGTTCTACCTGGATTCCTTAAGATTAAGCTCTATTATGGAGATAATCTTTAAAAGCTTATTCAACTTAGGTATCTAGGTGTTCTACCTGGATCCCTTAAGATTAAGCTTCATTCTAGAGATAATCTTTAAAAGCTTATTCAACTTAGGTATCTAGGTGTTCTACCTAGATCCCTTAAGATTAAGCTTCTTTTGGAGATAATCTTTAAAAGCTTATTCAACTTAGGTATCTAAGTGCTCTACCTAGATCCCTTAAGGTTAAGCTCCATTCTAGAGATAATCTTTAAAAGCTTGTCAATTAAGGTATCTAGGTGTTCTATCTAGATCCCTTAAGGTTAAAGCTCTGTTTTGGAGATAATCTCTAAAAGCTTATCAGTTGGTCTTTGTATCATCAATTTTAGAACCGATCTCATTTCTTGATCTTCGCATCATGCTTTTTGATTTTCTTTGAATTGAACATGTTGCTCACACATTCATCTAAGGAGGGGAAAAATATAATACCCCAAAATTGGCTCATTGTCATGTTAACCAATTCTGGTCTATTTTTGATCAATTCTAAAGTCCTATTTTACAAGGCAATTCTTATTTTGATTTTTGCTACTCGACTTAGTTGTCAAATGCAGAAAACCCTAAATCTGCATTAATCAGGCTACCTATTTAAGTCCTAAGTATTGACTCAAATTAGTCACACTTAACCTATTGATTAAGATTTAATTTAATTTGAAGAATTTATACTTTAATTAAATTAAATTATATTCTAAGGCTAATGTACTAAGGAATTAAAAATATTTAATTTAATAATTATGCTTATTTTAATTAATTGAATGAGATTATTCAATTAAATGGAAGAGCATTTATGAGGTCATATCTCACTTTATTAAATTAAATAATATCTTCAAAATCTTCTCTTCAGTTCCAAAATGGAAACTCTAAGTGAACTATCTCTTGAAATTGGAATTAATCTAGTTAACTTGTTCTCACACTCATGAAAAGCTCAAAACTACTCATCACACTTAGATTTGAAATAGTCAACTTCACTTGCACAAGGAAGTTTCTATTTTAACTAAATCTTTTCTTTAATCTTAACCGTTCATCCAAATTGATCCTGACCATTGATCAATTCCTGGATTCTATTTAAGAGGTTCTCAATCCCTCATTATAGAGGTTGGAATTTGATTGTATTGAATTGCTATCAAAATAATCATGCATCCTAGCTTTCATATTTGCTTAAATACTTTAATGTCATTTAGATTAAAGAATGGATACATCTAGCTTAATATCTTCTATTTTCTTAGATTAATTCTTGCACTTCATATAGATTAATTACATAATCATATTCTATATCAAATCCTTCATTCTAGAAAGGTATAGTTGTCTGCATCTCATTCTGAGAGCACAACAGGCAAAATCCTTATAGTTAGAAGGCAACAGGTCACATTGTTGGGCATCTTGGATAAACGACTCCATGTTTATTCCAGGATGAGTCTGCATTTAATGACCATGTTGAAGTGTAGGTGAAAGATCTGAGGCCTCATTTTCACGTATACATAGTCAAGATAAATTCAGAAAAAAGAAGCTATGTAAAAATGTAGATGTAGTCACAATGCAGAAGAAAAAAAAAGATATTTATGATCCTATTGATGTGATAACTAAGTTATCAAAATTTATTGTAAAGGATCCTTTGTCTCACATGTTTAGAATAGAAGAGCATAAAAGAGAATCTCTCTCTTGGTTGGGAGGAATTGGGAATGGTAATGTAATTAAGAGTGAGCCATCATTAGGAAAAGTGGTACCAATCACACCAAAAAAAAGGAAGATAAAGGAGTGATATCTCATATACCTCCAATGAACTTGGATAGTTTAGTAGCAGCATACATAGAAAATGTTGACCCTTTCTTTCTCTTTCTAATTATAAATGGAAAGACTGTGGAGAACTGTATGATTGACTCACAGATTCCCTCAAATTGAAAGTAGGCACAAAATAGGGTAGATATCATGTCATGGATACAAGGGCAATCCTTCTCATATATACAATCAATGCATTACCATATAAACTAGTTGCATACCTTGACCATGATTTAACCATGAGTGTTCTAGTAGTTGATATTCCTCCCTAATATGGTATGTTACTGTCAAGGAAATGGAGTGCTACAATGAGAAGAAGCCCGTAATGTGACCTATCTTTTGCTACTTTTCACATAGGTGAAAAAGCTATCAAGTTCAACATGGATCCTAGAGTTACCCATATGATTGAGGACAATATAGAAAACAATGCCACATGCTTCCTTGATACTAGTGTAAATTCTTTTAGAGCTGAAATCATTATTTTAGAAAATAAGAAACCAATTCCATAAACTACACAAGAAGTAACTAGGTGTTCTAATTCACAAGGATCGTGGGTTATGTATTTTGATGGTGCTAATTCTAAAGAAGGATTAGGAGCTAGAGTGGTTTTTGTTTCAACAAAAAATAAAACATTAAGGTATTCCTTCACATTGAATTTCACATGTACCAACAATATAGAAGAATATGAAGCACTCTTGCTAGGGTTAAAAGTTGTTGGTAAACATGGAATTAAGAAGTTACATGTAAATGGTGATTATGAACTAGTAGTGTCACAAATAAGGCAAACTTATGCATCCAAGAACAAGGGGTTGAAACGGTATAGAAATGTTGTTTAGGATGAAATTGAAGCATTTAATGCATTTGGGATAACTTGGATGGACAAAAAAAATTTAAAAATGGTTGATATGCTTGCCAATATGGCTATTAAACCTAATGATGTTTATTTTGCTAGGGTTTCAAAGGTTGAAGTACAAAATAGGCCTTCTATTCCTGATAATGTAGAGAAATAGAAAGTGTTTGAAGATTAAAAAGACATACTAAAATTCCTTTTAAATGAAGATAAGTACCATGGTCAGGAATTAGATTGCAGTGCCTTTGTTGAGACTATAATTGGGAAGGATACCATTTTTGGTCAAGAACTTTTGCAATTGAAAACAAACAAAATTACCAATGGGTTGGTAGTGTTGGAGATTTTTTTCACAATCAGGATAGAACCTAATCAGAAGTCAAAGACAAGAAGCTAGGAGAGGTAGAAGAGATTGATCCTTGAACTATTGAGTCTCCAAAAAGGGTATACATAGGTAAGAGTTTATCTCCTACTAAGAAAGTTCAGACATGTGTTTTCTTGGTCTTATGATGATTTAAAGGCTTATAGGGAGGATTTATTTAAGCATGCTATCCCTTTGAAGGAAAATTTCAAAACATTTAGGCATAAATAAAGAATTATTAATCCTACCCTAGCTCCAAAAATACAAGAGAAATTATTGAAACTCAGAGATGGAAGTATCATCAAACCCATCAAACATTCTACTTGGGTTTCAAACTTAGTGCCGGTCAAATAGAAAAATGGAGATATCAATCTATGCGTTGATTTTAGGAACCTTAATATTGCCTCCATAAAGGACAAGTTTACCCAACATGGAGGCTATGCTGCAGCAAGTGACAAGTTTAGAACTGATGTCGCTAATGGATAGTTTTTCAAGCTACAATCAAATGTTGGTTGATGTGACTGAACAATATAAAACTACTTTTAAAATACCATGGGGAACTTATGTATATGCCAGAATGCCCTTTGGAATAATTAATGTAGGAGCAACTTTTCAAAAAGCCATGGATATTGGTTTTTCTTATTATATAAACAAATTCATGGTGGTATACCAAGATGAACTAACTTCTTATTCCAAAAGGGCAGAAAATCATTGTAAACATTTAGAGAAAATTTTCATATAAGCCCTAGAGTATGGAGTTTCCTTGAATCCTAGGAAATATACATTTGGAGTTACAGAAGGAAAACTTCTTGGTCACATAGTATCCAAGGATGGGGTAAAAATTGATTTAGAGAGAGTTGCAACTATTAACAAATTCATTAAACCTAAAAATGTTAAGGGAATCCTATCATTTTTTGGCCAAGTTAATTTCTTTAGGAGATTCATAAAATAAATTGTATAAATGAGTAGGCCAATCTCCAAAGTGCTCAAAAAGAGATATGTAGTCAAATGGGATGGAGAACCTTCAATTTCTTTTCAAGAGATAAAAATGCAATCAAGACTGCACCTATACTCAGGACTCTAGATTATACTAGTCCCATGCATATATTTTCCTTTTTTTCTTCTCATACAATTGCAGTAGTAATGCTTCAAAAAAATGAAGAGGGTTTAGAATAACCCATTGCATTCGTTAGTAAATCAATTCAAGTTGCAAAGCTTAAGTATGATGTTACTGAGAAATAGGCTAATGCCTTAGTAAAAATAGTTAAGGTTTTCATATGTTAGTTGGTTGTAGCCACTATTATAGCCTTTGTTCCAAATGTTTTTGTAAAAGACATATTTCCTCAACAAGAGGTATCAGGAAGAAGATGTAGATGGATAAATAGAATCCAAGAGTTTAACATAGATGTTCAAATCACAAAATTGGTAAGAGATCGAGGGTTGGCAAAGCCAATGGCTTAATATAACCTATATGCCAACCAAATTAATCTTGTAGATGAAGATCATCTCCCTCATACTTGTGATGTGGACCCATGTGAGTGGCATAAGGATGTTATTCATTATTTGCAACACATAGATACTCTGTCGAGAATGACTGGTAATTAAAAGAGATCATTGAAACTACAAGAAACAAAGTGCATTATTGTACATGGTAAACTCTGGTGGAGAAATCTAGAAGGAGTGTTACTAAAATGTGTGGATTAGGAGGAATCAACCAATATCCTAAATGAAATGCATTGTGGAGTCTATGGAGGACATTAAAAGGCTAAGAAAACATCCCACAAAGTAATGAGGGTTGGGTTTTGGTGGTCAAGCTTATTTAAAGATGCTCATCATTTGGTTAGGAAGTGTGACCCATGTTAGAGGTTTGTTGGAAAATTGAATTTTTTTGGGAATGCCCTATTAAGGCTAGTAGAGGTTCAAGCACATTTTCAGCAATGGGGAATTGATTTCATAGGAGAGATAGTAAGTAACTGAAGTAGTGGTTATCCATGGATCCTTTAGCTACTCATTGTTTCTTAAAATGGGTAGAGGCTATCCCAAATAGACGACAAACTAGAAAAGTTGTGAATGATTTTTTGATGAGTAACATAATTATAAGGTTTGGGTGCCCAAAGAGAATTGTGAAAAATAATGCAATATGTTTTAGATCTAATGAATTTATAGAATTATGTGACAAATATACTTTACTAGGTCTACTTCATCCCCTTTATCATCCTCAAGGAAATGAGTAGCCAGAACCCACAAATAAGAGTCTATTGAAAATTATCAAAAGGATCCTGGATGAAAATAAAAAGGCATGGGACTCTAAATTGCTTCTAGCAATTTAGGTAGACAATAGTAAAGAAGACCATTGGAGTGTCACCAATTCATTTCTTCTTGGTTAGGAATACTTGTTGCTAATGACCTATAGGTGACTAAAGTTGTATTCTATTATGCTAAGTTGGTTCGCTACTTGTGAAAAGCAATCGTATTGAGGATGGAACAATGGTGTAGAATTAGATACACCAAACATTCTTCCTATTTTTTTGATAGTATACTTGAATCTATAATTCAAGGATGGACCCTTTTTGTAGTATAGTATATTCTAAATTCTCTTCCCGATTTCAATTGGCATAGAAGACCAATGAAAAGAATGAGACTCATAGTGTAGTGCACGATGAGACAATTAATTTTCTATTTGGGATGCACTATAAGATATAGTTGACCATTGAGTGATAACCACTCACTTTTTTTTTTGTGACACCTATATGAGCCAATATTTATAATCTATATGATTTTTATATGAGCCTATCAATATTTTATATATGATGCATGCATGAACCAGTTACTATTGTCTTTGTGATTCTTATATGATCCACTCAACATTATCTTTATGATGCCTATATGAGCCAATCATTGTCTTCTTTATTACTCTTATAGGAGCCAGTCATTATTGTCTTTGTATTTCCTACATGAGCTACCATTGTGGGCTATCTTCTTCACAATCTCAAGTAACACTTGGAATTTATCACCTACATTTTATAGATGATTTCCAATTAACCCTCTCAATAAAAGAGCTCCAATTAATGTTACTTTCAAGGTAAGGAAACTACCTATGCAATCATTACCATATAAAATCCCAAATAACTTCTAGCAATCCTTCACCTCCATGAACTAGGTTAATGTTGGCTAATTAAAAAAGATATAATAGTAGCTCTAGGCATTCACTATTAGCATACTCCGAGACAACTTTCTAAATATTATTGTAGTATATTCAAGATAGCCAAGTTTGAAAACTTAACCTCTGTAAACTGAGTTCCATCTAATCCCTTATAGTATAACCCAAACATTTATTAGTATCATTATCCATTGGCTTCCTATCATTTCATAGATATCTTGGTCATTTACACTTATGAGCATCATACATAACAAGATGTACAACGTTTTCTAAATGGATAAGCATTTCACCATCAAGAAAATTGGGAGACTATAAGGGACAATATTAAATCTCACAAAAACATAACAACTACTAAGAACCAAAAAATTATGGCTTTCTCTCAACATATGATCTTAAGAAAATGAATTATAAGGAAATTAGCCTCTTCAATTCATCTTGCTATTTAGAAGCACATTGTGTATTAAATACAATTTATTGAGAGAATTATCAAGTTCTCTTAACTCGTTCATGACTTTCTAATAACTATTTCAACCTATTCTGAATCATATCAAAGAGGAAAGGTCAAGCAAGTTGAAACAATCATGGATACTTTGATTTGCCTCCCCCAAATCATTCACCTACAAAGTTGAGGTCATATGAGCATCTTTCACCCAAGGACTACCTATGCACCTACTTCCAAACATATCAAAGTCACATGTATTTCTCCTTGAAAGGTTTCTCAAAGGATACCTACACACAAGTTCTCATAACCAAAGTCCCCTTATATACTATTTCTTACTCCTAAACAATTCTCATAAACAATTACTAGTATTCATTAATGTTTGAAAAAATAGGGAATTTTTACACTATCTAACATCTTTTGGTATAACACTTTCCTTAAAGATATCAATATCCTTTGTTAAGCTCAACCTAGTACTATTTATAAACTATCTTGAACATCCAAGATTTTCCTTATCAACATAGGGGCTAAACTTATTACTCAACATGAAAGAACCTTGGTTTACATGAACACATAGGAAAAGAATTCCTTTCAAAATTTATATAATAGATTCAATATGGAGATTCTTACACTCTACAGATAATAGATATCTTGTATTTGTATATAATTATTTCCCCAAATGGTCAAATACCATTCTATATACCATGTCCTAAGAGAACAATTTGATATTAAAGGCTATTATTACATTCATTATCACTTCAACATAATTTCTAATGGTCCATGATTACATGTATCTTGGTATATTCTCAATATAAAATTTGATTTAATATTTTCAATATCACATTTATTGAAAATTTCATAGGTCTTGTACCATATTTGTATACTTTCCCTAGCCATGATTCATACAGAAGCATATCATCATAAAAATTCATATGATAGTCCACTATTGAGGTCAATAAATATCATGTGGTCATAATATTGATATAACATAAGATTACTGCAAAAGCCTCAACAAGGCTTTGACTGAGGTCCCACTACAATATGGTTCAATGATATCAAGTATCATAAAAACATATGACATAAACCTAATAAGGTTGCACAAATTTGTGTGTTGTCCTCGAAGACATATATTGATTTTTGAAAATTGGAATAAAAATGACTAAAGCCACAATCTAAATAATTGGAAATGCTAGCCTGATGTCTTCGTATAAGATATACTCTTCATAATATTATTGGTAATAATATTATTACATTCTTATTTTAATTTCCCCATTGTATAACCCATTATTCATATATTATTTAGTTCTTGTACTACATAAAATTTTGCACTTGAGAGTCATAATTAAATGCTACAAATATTAGATAACAAAATGGTAGACTAATGAGTCAGACAAGTTCTCTATAACACCTTAACTCCCTTCTAAGAATGAAAGATTGCAATACAATCCAAGGATATAAAGTATTGTAACCATATTATACTACCAAATTTTGTTGACTGAACCCCCTAGCATCAGGTAGCCTAACAATCATCTAATCTATAAAAGTTGTAAAATAATACATTCTAAACTTTATTTTAGTATAATTATTACCATAGTCATACTCATGGTAGGTGAAAACATTATACTTTTTAATTTATAATATAAAAATATATACTCAATCTATTTTGTAATATTCAACTTCTCAACATTTAGATCTTATTTATTCTAATTAGAAAAGAAAAAATTTATCTATTGCATGCCTAATAAATCTTAAAGGCAACATGTATTATAGTTAAGTGCTCAATACCTACCATTGTCCAAAAACAATTTTATTTATGTTTTGAGCAATATTGAGCTTACAAGAAAAATTAATGATCTATGGTCTCTAACTTAATGCCGTTAGAAGTGACTCACCCATCCATAATCATAAATTATATAGATTTTGGTTTCTCAAAATGACCATTTTATACATAATTAAATCAAGACTTATTAAATTTACCTATATACATGATTAGAATAATCAACTATGATCTAATCAGGACAAGGAAATCTAGTATATATCTCTACACATTAATATGGACTTATAATTCCTTTTCAATTACACCTATTAAGTTACCATGAACATTAATAATTTGGTAAAATCAAGTCTTCTGCACCAAAAGGTTTAATGTTATGTGGCATGTTTTTGATCAATTAGTTATGAGTGGTCATTTTTGCCTACTTTTGTTAGGGTAAGCGCCATTGTTTTGCCACTTTTATAGTCAAAAATAATATTTAATTTTATTGGTCCGCCCATCTTTTTTCACAACGTTATCCAGTCTTGTTTTTCATGTTCACAAGGAGGGCATTCTAGCATAGATAATTACTCACTGTCTAAACTTCTTTTGCTCCTTCCATTTGCAACCTCCACATTCATTTGGTAATGAACTCATTTTCCATGATTATGCTTGCTTCCCTCCATCATCAATGTCATTGTTGCTACTACTATAGATGTGTATAGATAAGTAAAACCCACCCCACATTATCCCCTCTCTATTGATGCCTCTCTTCCTTTTCTCCCCAAAATTTTTCATTTATGTTTTCTCTTTGCCTCTTTGTGTGCCATCTCTCATGTCATCCAATCCCTCCACCTCTCTCTATTCTTCTTCCCAAATAAATTTATTTGTCTTCAAATTCCACCAAAATCATCTCCCTTTAGTCACTTACATTTTGAAGTTTTTATTCCTCTAAAACCACTTCCATTTCCATTTATCTCTTTCCCACATCATCCCACACAATTTGTTGCACTCTCCTTTCCTCCCCTCATGAATCTCCTCCCAAAAGAAGATAATATCTATCCCTAGTGATTTAATGAAGATAATATCTATCCCTAGTGATTTAATGTGCATCCATAACATGTTTGAATGTGCATTTGTAACAAATAGTAAGTATTGTCTTATAATAGAAGAGGTAATTGATTTCCCCATCAAGGAAGGAATTTCAAAAGTAATTGGAAGTATGTTGATAATATATGCATGGTTTTTTCATTGATGTTAAAGAGATAAAGAACCTATAAGAAAAAGTAATATTGATATATATAGGATGCTATCAGAATGAAGTCATAGCTATCGACATAATGTGGTTATCAAAAAGAAGACAATAATATTATTGAAATATAGGAAATCGGGTATCATACAAAGGAATTTTTTCATAATAGCCAACAACATGGAAAAATAGCTTGTGGAGAAAGTTAGAAGGATAAACCCTAGAATCAAATGTTGAGATTGTATGATGGTCTCAATAGAATCAAGGAGGAGATTTAGATGTAAGGGTTAACTACAATTGTGTGTGTGTGTGTGTGTGTGTGTGTGTGTGTGTGTGTGTGTGTGTGTGAGAGAGAGAGAGAGAGAGAGTTGAGAAGAAAAGTGATTGAAAGGATCTTTTGAGCTTGGAAGGAAGCATAATTAGATCAATTATCTTGTAAAGAATCCTAACTGATTTTCTACAAGTTGTTTTAAATACTTTAACAAGGTACTCTCTAATAGGACTGTTAAGTTTTGGTATGAACTTGTTGTAAATCCTTTAACAAGGCGAATTCCACATAGGAAAGAAGAAATATCTTTACAAAGTAGTCTTCATACACTAATAATAAAACTCACATTCTATTAGTCACTCCTTACTAGGAGAGTCACTCATAAAGTGACAATATTGTAAGCCCTAACAGGCAATCTTTTTTTACTGTAGTGAAAAAGTTGTGGGTATCATCCCCAATATAGTTTTTCCCTTTGACCAAAGGTCTATGCATGACCAAAAATTCATGTGTTATGCTTGTACAAATCTTTGTGTATAACTATTATTTACCTTATGCTTTTAATTTTTTAGCATATCGGTAATACTGAAATTGTTATTGATGAAAAGTACAATAAATGTAATGAGATAAAAGTAAAACTTGTCAAAATTGATAAGTATTGATTCTCCCCTCCACACCCCCTCCCCCTCCCTATACGTAACCTTTCCAATTAACAATTGGTATCAAAGTCTGGTTCTCTAAAAGGAAAGCCTAACAATTTGAGAATAGATCTAGGAAACAGAAAGGTACAGGAAGGAAAAACAATTGGATGAAGAAATTGCACAAAATGAAGATCTACAGAAAAAGTTGAAAGCCTTCTTTTCAAAATGAAAGGAATTATCATAGCATTTATAGATGAGTCTTGAATATCTTGAGGAATTATCGTACTAATTCTAAAGAATTTGATGCAGTAGTCATGGATCTAATGGAAAGAAACACAACTTTGGACGAAAATATGAATGAAGCCCAAAAGGAACTTGAAATCCAAGCCCTAAGGATGAAAAAATAATCGAAAGAAAGAAAACTACCAAAGAAGCAAAGGAAAGCCTTGAAGTTGATAAGATAAATCTGGGAAAAATGATTAGAGATAAAGATAACATCATTCTCCAGTTGCAACAAGAAAATAACAAGACAAATGAAGAAAACATACAAATACTTGCTGAAAAATGAAAACTAAGAAAAGAGGTTGAAGATTTGAAAAATAATCTGAAGGTTGGAAAAGAAGACTCACAAAATTTGACATAAGCATGAAAAGGAATAATGAATAGTTAAAGAATCAAAGAAGATCGGACAACATAATTGGTCTTGGTTACACCGAAAATAACAAATTTGAAATCAATGAATCATCCAAATCGGTATCAGAAGATCCATTACACAAAATCAACAAATCAGTCAATATGCGGGATAAGAAACCTACAAAACCTATTTGCTACAAATGCGGAAAGTTTGGTCATACATCAAACACTTGTAGAAGGGAATCTTTGAGCACACCTTTTAAAGGTTACTACTATAATTGCAACAAATATGGACACAAAGAAAGAGAGTGAGTGTAGGTCAAAAGCAAATAACATTTCGTAAGAAGGAAACTTTGTAGGATGCTATTAAACATGCAATCAATTTGGTCACAAAGTTGAACATTGCAGATCTAGAGCATCACCAACAAGGAAACCGATAAGCATCATATGCAACAATTGTGGATACTTTGGACATAGAGAAATGAATTACATGTCTAGATGCTTAAGAGGTAACATAGGAGCATGGAGATCAATAGGAGTATCATGTTACGTCTATTATACGTATGGTCATATAGCAAAGAACTATAGGACCGACAAGTGAATAGTGATAGCTATAAAGGAAAAGAAACTAGAAATCAAGAACCAACTAAAAAAATATGAAGCGCATTTGAGTTAAAAAAAAGATAGGAAGACATTCATTAACAATTCTTCAAACTCAAGTTGAGAAGATATGTCATCAAACTAAGAAAGTACTTGGAGACCTATAAGAAATGGTTAAATTTATTTTGTCCCTTATGAGAAGAATAAGATTAATATCATATTATGCATTAGTTATATATTATTATTTTACTTAGATTGAAAGCATGCATCTATCAGTATAAAATATTGTTATTGGAAGACAATGAGAACTTCAGTGAAGTAAAATTATTATCAGATGGATAGAATGTCTATTGGCAGAAAAGTTACTCTTAAGGAGCATTTATTGCCTAATTAGCCACTTGTACAATTTTTGGTTAGTAAATATATGTCAAGTCTATTTGTTTGGCACCTTACTTTTATGAAGCTATCATTGAGCAAGAAAACCTAAAAGAATTAAGAGCAATCAATTGCAAAAATCTATCAGTGAAATTTTCATAAGCAATTGAAGTGTGTTTTGATTCCTAGTTTGCAGAAGCTACATAATTTTTTTTATTTTTGAAAGAACATTTTTTATTCTCGAATTTTAGCATTAAGAAGAAACCAAAACCAAAATTTGACCCATGCTCTTTGAAGGTTGTAGACAAAGACAAAGTAGGAGCATTGTCCCCATTACCACCAAGGGTATTATTGATTAAAGACATTAGAACATTTATTCACAACAAAATAGTCATATTGGGAGATGCAAAGATAGAGAAGATGTATAACAAAGAATTATGAGAGGATGGGGTATTGAAGAATGAGTTCAAGCACCTGGAAGCTCAAGGTCTAACACATATGATCCACATGCTTAAATTCTTTAAGAAAAAAATGGATAAGATATGTTTCAAGTCATGTGCATGACAGACATTTATGGATTGATGGGGAGAAACGGGTAAAATCCAAAAAGGAAATTATTCATAAGTTCACTAGACTATCGACACAAGGGAAAGAATGTTCCCTTCGTGTAAGTAAAATGGAGGAGCTAAAGAAAATCACAAAAAATACCTCAGATGGGAGAGCCATGCAAGTTGATAAAGTCAAGAACAATGGTACTCATTTTTCTACTATGATTATAAGGTACAAGGTGTACTAGTCTAGCCAACCCAATAGTTTGTTTGCTACTACTGTATGGACAACACATGAAATAGCCAAGCTAAATGAAGTCTTTGATTTATTAGGTATTGTTGTTGCAATTGTCTATGAACATGAGAAGGATTGTCAACAAGATATCAAGTTTGGCTCATTACTTGTTTCCATGTACCTTTATGTTAAGAAATTGATTCTTGGAGTTGGAAATGTGGAGTGGAATGATGATAAACCCATAATCTATCAAATCAATGATTATACTAAAGAACAACTAGGAGAAGAATTTGCATAAGTCATGTGGGGTTACTTTAAGGAATTCCAACTTAGAATGCAAGCATGTTATCAGATACTAGAATCAGTAGTGGATAGTACAAGGATTCTATTTATTTCTTGGTAGACACTGATTATTCTAGGATTCAACCAGTGGAACCCAGAACCTCTTGGGTGTTAGCATTAGGTTATGAAGTAACTAAGAAAGAGGTCATTATTTGTGTTGACCATGTTATGAGTTTTCCTAAAGATGTTACAAAATGATATGGAACATATAAGAAAGCCTATCAAAGCATAAATTTGGAATTGAAGCTACTTGAGAATATGAAGAAGGAGAAAATTATAAAAATTCATATAGATCACTGTGGTGAAGGGGCCACCAGCACAATAGTGGAAACAATAGAATAGAGTAAAGAGGCTAAACCTCTACCACTTCCAGCCACACTAGCAAAGAAGAAGAAGAGGGCAAAAGATGAAGGAAAATTAGGGGAGTCATCAGACCTACTTTCCACTCAAGAAGTTCAAGGCAGTGACAAAGAGGATATTGAGATAACGACTCTAGTAACTGTCAAAGAAGAGAAGGAAAAAGCAAGAGTGATAAAAAATACCAAATGGAATGTATTTAAAGGAAGGAAATCACAAGTCCTAGCAAGAGAATGAAGAACCACTAGGAGTCAGTCAAGGACTCCACAAGTCATCAGCAAGAAAGTTGACAAAGAACTTGAGAAGGAAGTTAGTTCATGGGGAAAGAAGCCTGGATGCAAAACATATAAGATTCCTATAGATTCCCAAGAGATGGAAAAGTATATAACAAATACTAGAATAATCAGGATAATTAATTCCTTTACCTTTTCCAAATTACTCGAACATGATAAGAAGATGATTGAAGATACAATCATTAAGCATTTTAGAGATTATAAAAAAAACCCATGAGATGTTGTGGATAGTGTACCAAAGGAATTATACAAGACTTTAGATAAGATGAAACTCTTCACATCATAGAGTTGAGGAATTGAGAAAATGGATTTTAAAATATTTATTTCCACAACTATCTTAGAATGATATTGAAATATTTATGGAAAGAGAAGAGAACATTCAGAATGAAGACATTAACTACTATGGTTTTAAATGAGGAGCACATACTACAAGAAGATCTTAAAAATGTATGGCACGAAGTATTTCAAGAAGAGAAAAATCAAGTCTACTCAAAAGAAAGAATGTCACATGCAGACAATGCCTTTACCATAAATTAACTAATTGGCAATGCACCTTGTGCACCCAATAAGCCATCAGATAGAGAAGACGTAGTTGTTGAAGATATTACTGAAAACCAAGAGGAATCTACTAAAGAGTTGGAACAACATGATGACTTAGCACAAGTTGCTATACTCAAAGAAGAAGAAAAGGTTGCTACCACCATTAACATTGTACAAGGAGAGGAGACCACTAAGAAGAAGGAACCTCACCAACAAGATAACACATCAGCAAGCTCATTGTTAGTACAAACTATGGAATTACCAAGCCACACTTTATTGTCAACAAAGGAGGTACTCAATGCCATGCATACCCAAGAAGATATTACTAACTAATTGGCAATGCATACCATAAATTAACTAATTGGCAATGCACCTTGTGCACCCAATAAGCTATCAGATAGAGAAGACATAATTGTTGAAGATATTACTGACAACCTAGAGGAATCTACTAAAGAGTTGGAACAACATGATGACTTAGCACAAGTTGCTATACTCAAAGAAGAAGAAAAGGTTGCTACCACCATTAACATTGTACAAGGAGAGGAGACCACTAAGAAGAAGGAACCTCACCAACAAGATAACACATCAACAAGCGCATTGTTAGTACAAATTATGGAATTACCAAGCCACACTCTATTGTCAACAAAGGAGGTACTCAATGCCATGCATACCCAAGAAGCAATATTGGAAACACGAGAGTAGAACATTACATCACTTAGGAGTAGCACACGCCCCTAGTTCAACCAATAGTTACAAATCAAGAAGGTTTAATTGAGAAGCCGCAAGATTTAGATGATATTGGTACTCAATCACAAGACATTGGTGACAAGGAAAAAGGAAAATATGACAACTCTCAACAAATTACTCGAAATACCGACAAATGAGAATCAAATCAATATACCAAAGGTAAGGTACATAAACATAATGAGAAGGGAGATGAAGATGAAGATTATGAGATGGATAAGAAGAAGGACTAGAATGTAAATAAGGAAATGATTGACACTAAAGGAAAATGAAAAAGAAAGATAGAAGAAGAAGAAGATATCCAAATAGTGATATCTACAATTTGATATATTAAGACAAGATGCTTTGAAACTGAAGCCCAAAGATAGAGATCATTGTAAATAAATAACATTCTACAAAAAAATACTGAAAATTTTATCTTGATAAAATTGATGAATCGGGAACAGACCTTGAAGAACAATTTGCCTGAGAAGCAACACAGAAGGTCGATGACAAGATCGCGCAAAAAGTGTTTGCCGGAATAGCAACACTGAAGGGTGAACTTCACTAGATCATTAATTCTTTGAAGGAAATTTAACTGAGGCAACAACTATGTATACTACACTCTACAATTTGATATGTTTACTGCAGCTATCAATACAAGCATTATCAGTGTACATAGTGAATAACGAGTCAACAAAATTTTACTACCTTCTATGTCCAATTTTATGGAACATTCAGTGGAAATGCATGATTTAGTGTCACAAGAACAGGAAATGACAATTGTAAAAGAGCACATCATTGTCAAAGTTGTAGAACTGCAAGGTTCAATCACCTCAGACACAAATATCACCAAGTCTAATCTTGTTGAAGTTGAATGAATTGTACCATTGCCAAAATCATGTATAGTAGACAGCCTTGAGAAACTAACATCTTATTTATAGCAAATTATCACTAGTCTCAAAGCTTTAAATGATACCTACAATACCTTTTTGCTAAATATAGGTAATCAGTTACATCTATCATTAATAAGTTATAAGTAATTCCAATTTCCACATCTTTGTATATATATCATTTGGCATGATAGTTGGCATTGATCGCGATAAAAGAAAAGGGAGAGATGAATGATGAACCAAGAAAGGGGGAGATGAATGTAATTGTTTGACATCAACAAGACTGCAAACATGAGGAGAACATAAGTAAAACAAAACAAATTTTGAAAGAGATTTTACAAAAATAGGACGGTTTTTGAAATCATGGGATAACAAAGTTTTGAGGGGAGATTGTTGGCAATATCTACATAGTTTTGCCATTGATGTCAAAGAGACAAAGAACCTATAAGGCAAAGCACTATCACTATATACAAGATACTACCGAAATGAAGTCATAGCTATTAGTATAATGTTGAGTTATTGGAAAGAAAACACTATTATGAAAATATAGGAAATCGGGTATCGAACAAAGGAAGTTTTGCATAACAACCTACAACATGGAAAAACAGCTTGTGGAGAAAGCTTGAAGGATGAACCTTAGAATCAAAGGTTGAGATTGCACAATGAGCTCAACGGAATTAAGAAGGAAAATTAGATATAAGGATTAACTACAATAGGATGAAAAAGAGAAAAGCAACGAGAGTGGGGGAAGAAGGAGAAAGAGGGAGGGAGGGAGAGAGAGAAAGAGCGGGGGGGGGGGGGGCGGGGTGGTTGGAGATAGGGAATATCAAGTCAAGAATTTTCTAGGTGTTTTAAATCCTTTAACAAGGTAGTCTTTGACAAGGTTATTAAGTTTGTGTATGAACTTGTTGTAATCTTTTAACCGGGTGAATGCCACATAGGCAAGATGAAATCTCCTTATAGAGTAGTCTTAATAGGCTAATAATACAACTCACATTATATTAGTCACTCCTTACTAGGTGAGTCACTCAAAAGGTGACAATATTATAAGCCCTAATAGGCAATCTTTTTCTACTGCACCGAAGAAGTTGTGGGTATCATCCCCACCACAACTTTTCCCTTTGACCAAAATTTTTTACGTGACCAAAAATTCATGTATTGTGGTTGTACAAATCTTTGTGTATTACTGTTATTTACTTTATGCTTTTTAATTTTTCAGCATATCAGTAATCCTGAAATTGTTATCGGTGAACAGTATAGAAAATGTAATGAGATCAAAGTAAGATTTGTCGAAATTGATAAGTACTAATCCCCCCCTAGACAAATGGATATACTACCGGAAGAGATGCAAAATAACAGACTGAAAGCAAATGAAGTATTTCTGTCGCTTACTAATAAAGAAAAGAGTCAGACTCTTCAATGACTCAACCTATTGACCTAAGACCAAATATATTAAGTCTAAGAACCCATGTGCAAGAACTATACTTGGATAGGAGACGGTAGAAAATGATTTGTTTTGCACATCTTTGTTTGTGTTTTACAGCTTTGCTTGAGATGGAATATGATTATGTTTTGTTAATATAAACTATGGATTATGTTTTGTTAATAAAAACTAAGTAAATGTAACATGCAAAATTAAGGGAATAATTGCTAGTACACTAAGTCAAAGGTAATGGTCATTTTTCAAGTAGAGGTGCATTTGAAAAGGCCCAAACACTTTACACAAATACGAACAAATTTAACAACGATACACAACCAAGAGCAATGAGACGGTGATTGACAGCTGTAAACAAGCAGCTACACTCAAACACTAACAGCACTAGAACGACTCATTTAAATAGACTGAAGCCAATAAATTCCAAAATACCACAAATGCTAGTTACGCAGCTTAAACCCTTAAAGCTATAGAGAGCCCTGAACACTACCAGGAGATCCATCCACTGCCTTACTAAAGGAAAAATCTATCTTGGCCAGCTTTTCATTTTTCACTGCCACACTTATTTCGAAGGGCTTCTCACCACGTTGAGTATATTAAATGATTATTGGCATTATTAACGTTAGGAATCAAAGGTGATTCCATATATCAGATCCATTTCCTAGCCAATACATCAACAGTTGTAAAACAGGCAAACATTTCACTTTTACTTTAAAATCCGGTACCCTTCAAATATCAGTCTCACAAGCAACCATACAAGCAAATGCGTGCTAATTCACTTTTATTGTTTGATTTAAGAGTAAGGACCAATTAATAGTTTATAATGCATTACAGCCCAGCAAATGTGTTTTGACAGCATAAAGCATCCAACACAATTCAATAGAGATTTTTGTTCTCATTACATTTGCAAATTCTTTTGAAATCAACTAAGCAGAAAAGATTATCCTCTGATATTGACACTTACATAGTAGCTAAGCCCCCAAAGTCAGAAGGAGACGCTAATAACTCCTTTTTGTATCTCAACTACAACCACCACTCCACATGAGATATGCCACAAATTTAAATTTAAGTTTCCCTCCAAATGATCTTAAAATTTTGTTGCACTTTAAACATTGGGAAACATTTTATCAATGCCCATCATATAAAAAATGGGCAGAATAAAATGGTGTATAATTTGCTTTGGTTTTTGAACTACGCATCTCTTGTAATTTTTTGTTTGAAAAACATCTCATCAATGCTAATCATATTTTTTAAATGGGCAGAGTAGACTGGTGTATGATTTGATTATTTATTTTACCAACTTTTTTATTGAAAGAAATTGTTTCAATTCTGATCATATAAAAAAGGGGTGGAATGGAATCATACACCAAAAGTACACATTGGATTTCAAAAATGTCTGAAAGCCAAAGAGTTAGCTACATAATAAAATTAAGCATAGTTACAGTTAAACATTAGGATAGAAGTTTAAAATTCAAGCCCCAAGGGCACCACAAATACAAATAAACAAAGCCCAAGACAACTAAGTCTGGGGCCAATCGATCCCATAGCCAATGGTTTCCTTCCCCAACCACCACCTCTAAAAGGATCAGTAATCTAAGGGATGGACTGCAATCCGCACTGAATTTCATATTTTTCCAATGTCTAAGGAACACTCAATATATTTGCCCTTTTTGAATTTGCTTTTGTACAAACATAGAAGAGTTAAAACTAGGGCATGCACATTAAATTAGACTAGTAAAGGTCAGGCTTTTAGAAGGAGAAAGTATCACAAAGGGATGCAATCAAGAAGGCAATACAAGAAAAAGCTCTATATTGTGAAAACGTGGATAATTACAGATAGAATTACTAAAACAACCAAGAGCATAAGAGAGAGATCATAATATTTACTCGTGAAGAATTTGTACAGTATATTTTAATTATGCTTTAGCACCAGTTTCGCATTCACCCCATCAAGTAAAATGGCGGTCACAATTGGTTCTGACAATAAAAGCCATTTTTTCTTTTCATACAATACAACACTCAACAACCTGCTGTAAAAAGTGGGCAATCCAGAGACTAGTGATAATCATCGTATGTATATGAGATCTCCATCATCCTCATCACTTTCCCATTCATCCTCTGATAATTCTGTATGCTTCTCTTCTTCGGGATTTGATCTCATCTGTCTTTGTTGTCTGTCTTTCTCAAGTCCACTATTTGCTGATCGATTTTTCTTTTCCTTCATTTCCCTCTCCCGTTCAAGCTCTTTCAATATTGCATTTACCTGCAAAGATTTGAACAACCCATTAAATCAGTTCCAATGAAACAAAGCAGAAATAATTGCACTGTTTCTTTGAAAATGGTGAATTTAAATAAATTGCTCCATTAGATTTTCCCTGGGAAATAGGCCAACAAAATTAAATTACACAAATTGCAAGTAAACTAGTCAATGCATGAAAAATCAAAATAGATTTGGCATAGGGATTGAAGTTCAAGACCTCCACAAAAGGGTACAATGTAAACATTTCTAGAAAACCCTAAGTTTCAAAACATTAATGATGCAAATCAAGACTGGAGGAATTGCTTTCCATTATAAATCAATCAAACATGAACATCAATATGGCAGATTCACAGAATCATTCAAGTAGATCCATAAACCAAGTGATGCAATAGCCTTACTCCACAAAGTTGCTCCTCTATATTATAGTTATAAGGCCTACTTTGTTATTCATCATGCACAGCATCACTGGCAAACATATCTACTGTTTTGAGCTGTCAGTTTTGCTTTCATTTTGAAAAGACTTCATTCAGGGAAGGAACCATTGTCTTGAAAGTGCATACCAATACTTTTGCTACTTAAATGTGAATTTTAAATACCAGGATTTGCAATCTTTTTGACAATTCTTTCATGCAGCAGTTGAATAATTGAGAAGGGGGGTGAATCAGCTATTCACAAGCACTTTCTTCAACATTTATTGATTCAATAGGTACTTAAAGCATTCAGAAGCTTGTAACAGCTTTAAGCATGAAAGCAAAAAACCATCAACACAATGAACACCATAATTTACGTGAAAACCCAAACTGGGAAAAAACCACAGAGAAACTTGTTAATGTTTTAGCATCAGTAGAAGTAAATGATGCCTATCTGATATACTAATCTGTTTTTATGTTTCCAGATAAATGTTCATCATAGTTACACACACACGCACACACATATATTGTTTGGATTAAACCAATGACATTATCGGCTAAGAGAACATCGATTGATTGTGTTATATATCAGTGGAGATCATAATATATATGTATGAGTATATGTATGTATGTCTATAACTTACATAAGCTATGGGACATGACTTTGTTGTAGCCTCTGTTGGATTGAGTTTATTAAAGCTACCTCATTGATGATAAATCATCCTTAAGATAAGTATCTTGTATATATAATATATATTATATATATACAATATATAGTATACATTATATATCTTATATATATAATATATATATATATGATATATGTAATATAATATGTATTATACATTATATATTATTATATAATAATATTATATTATATTACATATATGGTTTATATATTAATATTATATATATGTTAGAAGTGAGTTATACATATAGTTATTTATAAACTAAATGGTGATTAACTTTAGAGACATGTCTCTTGATGTCTCCTGAAGAGACATGTCTCATCTTCTCATATTTATATAAGATCCAAATCTGCATTTGAAAATCATCAATTACAATGGCAATGAAAATACATTTGCAGAACGATCTTAGTTACTTTAACATGGTATCAGAGCTGGGCTGTAAATGTAAAAAGGAATAGTTATTGGTCTACAGAAATCAGAGAAATAAAAGAGATAACTCCAGCAAGCACAATTCAAGATCTTTGTCCAGATCAAACAAATAGTAAAGATGAAGGAGAGATACAAAACACTATCGATAATTTTTTTTTAAGCAACGACATAGAGCCCTCTTTTGAGCAAAGAGAAATAAAGAGATCTTAATAGATAAGAAACGACCACACTAACAGAAGTTTCTCAGGCCACGTCACCTCAGTGTATGGTGCAGAAGCCACGTGATTGGAATGAGAAGAGAAATAAAATTAAGATTTCAGGAAATATTTGATTGGAACAAATATGCATTGAATTGGTCCATCCCATCAGTAGAAACACACAGGAAAAGAGAAGAATATATACATTGTATTCATATATCATGCGAACAGGTAAAGGCATACTAGCTGTACAATAACCATTAAAGTAATATCGATGGTAAAAGCATTAGCACGAATGATGGCAAGGCATAATACAGTGACAAATTAATAATATCTCTTCTCTTCCAAAAGAATGATATTCTCTCAAATAGCTGAAGCAATATAAAAAGAAGCCATGTTCAGCCAATGCCAAATCCAATCACATATGCATTTATGAGCAAAGCAGTAATGACCAAGGAAACAAATAAATACAAATTTGTCCTCCTTTACACTGAAACTGAGAAAAGTAATCAAATATGGATAATTACTAGCACACACTATGTACTTCAACTCCAGACAAATGCCTAAAGAACTTGTTAACCATTCAAGACATCTAAGCACCTCTTCCATTTGATCTCAAACAAATTATACTCTCACTGTTCCCAGTAGTAAGACTCAGTACTGGCATTGATATCAAACACTATTCAGGTTAATCTTGAATTTTCTCACTTATTTGTCAACGAACTTTGTATGGATCACTACCAAGTCACTAGAGAATTCATTACTGTGTTGTTTGAGCAAGCGAAAGTGAATAACTTATGAAGTAGAAACAATGCAACAAGTCTTATAAAGTCTGAAATCTGTTGACCCTAAAAGGTAAGTTTCAAGTTTGTCTTCCATAATCACTAACCATACTATACTGAAGCAATGTTGAAGCATCCATGGAGAAGAAAATCAAACTTGTGGACTCCTAAGATGTTGAAATGAACCGAAGAAATAATATCTAGCAAACATGGGATATAACATCATATTCTTATCAACATTATAATAGAGATTTTTGAAGCAGTGATTTCCATACATAATATGCTGCAAGGGAACATTGATTAAATTTGAGTCAATTAAAATATTTGGTGGAGGCCATATACATAGGTAACAAGCAAGAGAGATCAGCGGAATTCCCAGAATAAGTCCACCTGTAGAAAATGAGGATCAAAGATGGAGCAGACCAAAATCAATACTCTCCAGACATCTTGGGAAGTAGAGAATGAACTTTCATTACAAGTAGAATTATATATGAGGCCTTAGTGTCACCGAAGCATGGAGAAAATAGTGAATGGTATGCGTCTAGCAGCTAACATAGAACCTACATAACAAAATAGTAGCCCATGCCCCTTTGACTTCGTACAAATGGAGAATAAGAGAAAACATAAACAAGGCATAGAATTTAACAAGGAAGACAAACATTGATAAGAACACCAAAAGGGGTGGGAGTATCAGAGTAACTATGTCAAGAGGACTGAAATTCTTACAACTATGTGAATGGACCTACCCGTTGTGTACATCATAAGGAAGTTGTGACTTTAAATTAAACTATCTATGAGTCTCCCTTTAAGAAATGAAACTTGACATATGAGTTGTAGTCATTCAAGTGGCACAATCATACTCAATCAAGATATTGGTGTATTGTGGACGAGTTTGTGTTGGCTTCTACTATTAAGCTTAATGAATGTTTAGAGCGTCAATGGATGAAAAGAGCAAGTTGGAACCTAGAAAGAAGTCCTCAAATTTGATGTGATGCAAAAGTGTTCAATGATATAAGAGTGAGAATTTTACATTGTGGGGGGGAATAATAGGCAATGTTTCATTCCCACTTGAACCATCCTTAGAAAGGGAGATATTCCATGACCCTCATGGGCAGATAAGTACTTGTATCTTTTACATTTATATATTCATTAATTTGTAATTCTATAAATAATATAAGGGTTATTTTCTTTGATCTTTTTCTTTATGTTTGAGGATATACTTACAGGAAAAGAAGGTCGATACTTCATACATGCTACCAAATATTGGGCAGACTCAACCTAATGATAGTAGTTCCAAAGACCCTGATGATTAAGATGGATAAACTGAGGCTCTTGAAGAAAACATTTTTTATGATTAAGATCATGAGATTCTTCTACATTAAGAGGGAGTATGACATTTCTTCGAAGGCAATGCTGGAGCTTAGAAGATTGATACTCAGAGGGAGTATAGAAATACATATGGTTGACTGTATGATGTTGATGGGCCTACTCCTACGTATATCATGAGGGAGTGATGAGTTTGACAGGTATCCTTGGGTAAAGAGAGTTTCTGAGGAAGTAACATCAGGACTTGACTTCCCAGGATCGATGTTCAAAGGGAGAAATTTTTGAGATACAATCCTTTGTGGATGATATCTTCTCTATGAGGAAAAGTTCTAAACAGAAATTCTCTGTAATGCGTTCTCCTCTATGAGAGGGAAATATAAGGTGAAAACCCTTTTTTGTACCACCCTATGACTAGGTTCATGGTAGTTACTAAGTCACATATGATATGTAATGAAAGGTGACGATTTTTCATTGACATATATAAACAAAAAGTAACCATTATAAGATGATGATCTTGTAAATGATAGACTTGTTATCATGGTTCTTTGGGCCGGATTTTGTTGGACACCATGATAACAAACAAACAAAAGGTAATTGTTTGCAAGGTGACGATCTTGCAAATAATAGGCCTATTATTATAGACATCTCTAGACATTGCTTTGGGCAATTAGAGATCATAGATAACGAATTCATGTCATTATCATGGACATCTCTAGACATTGCTTCGAGCAATTAGAGATCATGAATAAAAAATTGTATGTTATTACTATGGACATCTCTAGACATTGCTTCGGGCAATTAGAGATCATAGGTAACATTTTCATTACGGTAACTCTAGATATTGTTTCAGACAATTAGAGATTATAATGTATATTATGATAGTGTTCATAACTTGGTGATTTTTGTTATCTTGCCTATAACTATTTCATTGTGTGAAGATTAGATAAAGTGATCAGGTATTCTATACTAAAATCCAAATGGTGTATTACTTCTCCCTTGCTAAAGAGGGAGTGTTAATGTTTTAGCATCAGTAGAAGTAAATGATGCCTATCTGGTATACTAATCTGTGTTTATGTTTCCAGATAGATGTTCATCATAGCTAGTTATGTATGTATGTATGTATATATGTATGTATGTACAAGTAAATGATGCTTATCTAGTATACTAATCTGTGTTTATGTTTCCAGATAGATGTTCATCATAGTTAGTTTTATATATGTATGTATGTATGTATGTATGTATATATATGTATGTATGTATGTATATTGTTTGGATTAAACCAATGATATTATCGGCTGAGAGAACATCGATTGATTGTGTTATATATCAGCGGAGATCATAATATATATGTATGAGTGTATGTATGTATGTATGTCTATGATTTACATAAGCTACGGGCCATGACTTTGTTGTAGCCTCTATTGGATTGAGTTTATTAAAGCTACCTCATTGATGATAAATCATCCTTAAGATAAGTATCTTGTATATATAATATATATTATATATAATATATGTAATATAATATATATTATACATTATATATTATTATATAATAATATTATATTATATTACATATATGGTTAATATATTAATATTATATATATGTTAAAAGTGAGTTATACATATAGTTATTTATAAACTAAATGGTGATTAACTTTAGAGACATGTCTCTTCATGTCTCTTGAAGAGACATGTCTCCTCTCATATTTATATAAGATCCAAATCTACATTTGAAAATCATCAATTACAATGGCAATGAAAATACATTTGCAAAAACGATCTTAGTTACTTTAACAAAACTAACTCTCATGAAATGAACAATAGATGAGGGGACACCAGTTTAGATGATTTTTACAAGGGCTCATTGTTGGTTTGCTCGCTGTTGTTTGGTTCACTATTGGTCAAGCTAGAGTTTAAGAATTGAAAACCACCACTGAGATTACTGTCACCAACACTGTGCAATACAAAAATGATATATCAGTCTGCTACCAATTATATCCACTTGAAACACAAATCTTCCTTGTTGGATTTGCATTCACTTCACATATACTCGCATAAAAGCATTGTGCATGCATATTAATAAACTGAGATGATTGCTCTTGTTATTTTCTTGATACCATCAACCAAGTTAGCCTAAACCAATTTGAAATAGGTCACACCGAAGCATTTCTGCAGTGGTAAGGAATGAAGCATGAACCACCTCACTCAATACAACATGCTTTGCACATGCGAATATGCAACACCATCTCTCAAACTTTCATTACCAATGGATATGAACAATGTATTACACAATAACTATTGGGACCAAGACACAATGAACATGGTCCAAATAAGACCGAATCCAAATAAAAATTCCACCATATGTTGCAGACGAAATAGAAACATCACCAACATGGATAAGGTAAATCATTTAAAGCACATCCTTCAGTGAACAGAACTACCGGTAAGCCAAGGATAATGATACACACATCAATCAATATAAAAAAATGACCAAATCATCAATGAAACTCCTCTATGCATCGGATATGTTGACATCAATGACAACAACATGAATAGCATCAACTTCACATTCTAACAATCTCCCCTTTTTCATTGACGGTAACATTTATCAATAACAAAGAAAACAACTTACTGTTATAAGATATCAGCATCAAAGTTTGTTTCCTCACTCCCCCTTTGACAACAATAACAAAGGGCCTAAACCCCCTCTTACTATGCTCCCCCTGACAGGAATTTGTCAAGCATTGATCCAGAAAAGAATAAGCATGCAATTCACTGGACCAATGCACCCGTGCGTTTAGTGAACACTAGGAAGGGGCAAAAAGCCCTACTTCCCCTGAGATACTCAAAAGTATCCCTGCACAAAGGTTTTGTAAATATATCTGCAATCTGCTCCTTTGAAAGCACCAATACCTTCTCTCTCAAAAAATGATATCTAAGATATATGTTTCATTCTGAAATGTCACATTGGATCTTTATAATGTTTATAGCATTAGTTTTATAACACATAATTGAAATCGGCTGATCAAAAGCTATATCTATATGATATATCCTTCAAAGTTTGTTTCATCCACAACACCTAAGTACAACATGGGGATGTTGCAACATATTCTGATTCAACAGTTGATAATGTTACAAAAATCCTACTTCTTGCTTAACCAAGCAACCAACCAATACTTCTTTGGGTATCCAAACAACCTGCCCAATCAGCATCAATATAAGTTGTCAGCGTGAAATGTGAACTTTTTGGATACCATAATCCAAACTCTCATCTTCCCTTAAGATATCTAAAAATCCTCTTCACCACTATAATGTGATTCATTCGGTTCTTGTTTGAAATTTGGCTGCCAAATATACTACATACATAATACCTAGGCTAGTAGCAGTCAGGTACAATAATCCTCCAATCACCTATATTTACTTACATCTTCTTTCCGGTGACTCATCCTCCTTAGTCAACTTGCATCCAGTATCAACAATAGTACATACCAATTTAGAACTCTCCAAGCCAAACTTTCTCAACAATTCCATGGCACACTTGGACTAAGAAATGAAAATCTCTTTATTGTACAGATTTACTAGCAATCTAAGGAAAAAATTCGACTCACTAACCATAGACATTTTAAATTCCTTTAGCATCTCTTTTGCAAACCTCTTACACAAGTCATCTTTTCCTACAAAAATAATGTCAACAACATAAACTACGGCAATCAAAATCTGGTCTAAACAAATCTTGTAATGCAGGATACAGTCTATTGATCCTTTTTGAAATCCTTATCCAATTAGATGCTTGTCCAATCTACCATACCAGACTCTCGATGCCTACTTCAAACCATATAATGCTTTCTTCAATCTACACACAGCATTCGGATCCTCTTGTGACCTAAATCCTTAAGGTTCTTCAATGTAAACTACCTCCTCTAGTTCTCCATTCAAGAACACCGACTTGACATCCATCTATAAACGTTGAAATCTTCATATGCTGCAATAGCTAAGAATATTTGGGCCACCACCATTCAGGCAACAGAGGCATAAGTCTCACCAAGATCAATACTTTCAATCTAAGTGTAACCTTTGCATACTAACCTTTCCCTGATCCTTATTACCTTTCCATTTTAATCTAGCTTGTTTCCGTACACCCAAATTGTACTAATCACATTCCTGTCAGCCAATCTTGGTACAACTTCCCAAGTCTGATTCTAAAATAAGCCTTCTTATTGAACTTCTTAGATTTCTGCCTAGGACCTTTCTCCGGACACCTAGTAGCCAAATGACCAATCTTTCCACATCTAAAATAATTAAGAGGTAACATACCTTTGTATTTGTCAGTACCTCTTTTCAACTTCCTTGCAAAGTTTGCTTCCATCTCATTTGAATCTTCATCACTGTTAGGGTCTTCTGATTTCATTGTTTTATTTGTTTTCTCAAATATGCTCTTATCTTTTCCGAACTAACTCAAATGCAATCAAAGTGCCAAACAATTGTTCTTTAGTAAACATCCTCTACAGCCAGACTCTTATCACTGTAGCTATCAAATGATGTCACCAAGATCTTTTCTATCTTCATTGGTGATATTCCTCCTTGATTCTTGAGTTCATTCACTACTTTCTCAACCCTCTAAAAGTAGCTTTTGATGTCTTCACCTTCTTTCGTTCTCATTTTCTCATAGTGACACTTAGTTGTTAACTTCTTAGATAACCGTATCATTTTCTTCATAAATTTCTTTCAACTTTTCTCAAACATCATAAGCAATCTTCAATAAATTTAGCTCAGTTTTTGATAAGGCACTAGTAATTGCATACCTTGCTTTCTCATTCTCCTCATAGTCTTTGATTTCATCTTGAGTATTTAGGCCATTATGAGGAAACACATACTTTGTCTCCACAGGCTTTCAGGTAGAGAAATTGATTGAAATCATATATCCTCTCATCTTTTCTATCCATGAACTGTAGTCAGATCCATTAAACATATGCATGTTCAGTTTGTGCAACATAGAATCTGCCTTAAACGGTTAAGCTCTTCACCAAGGAACTAAGCTCTAACACTAATTGTTGAACAAGCTTAAAAATTGAAAAGGGGTGTGAATCAATTATTCAACACTTTCTTCAACTTTTACTGATTCGGTACATATTTAGAACATTTAGAAAGTTATAACAGATATTAATAGAAAGCACAAAAATATCAACACAATGAACACCAGAATTTTACTTGGAAACCCAAACTGGGAAAAACCACAGAAAAACTAATTATGAAATGAACAACAGTTAAGGTGATTTTTACAAGGGCTCACTGCCAGTTTGCTCACTATTGTTTGGCTTTCTGTCCTAAAATATGAACATGGCTAACTACAAATATGAATATGGCTAACTGCCAATACAAATTGGCTCATTGCTAGAGTATGAGAATTGAGACTGAATCCACCACTGAGATCGCTGTCACCAACACTCAGCAATACAGAAATGATATATCAGTCTGCTACTGATTGCATCTGCTTACAACACAAATCTTCCTTGTCAGATTCGCATTTACTTCGCATATACTCGCATACAAGAATTATGCATGCATCCGAATCAACTGAGATCATTGTTCTTCTTATACTGCATGATACCATCAACCAAGTCAGCCTAAACCAATTTGGAATAGGTCACACTAAAGCATTCCAACAGTGGTAAGGAATGAAACGTGGACCACCTCACTCACTAGAACAAGTCTCTCACATGCCAACAAGCAATATCATCCCCAAGACTTTTGGTACCAACAGATATGAACAGCATCACAAAACGACTAGGGCTGAACCACAACGGACACTCTCCAAATAGGACTTATAACCCAAATAAATGTTCCATCATATGTCGCACACTAAATAGAACCATCACTGACACGGATAAGGAAAAACATTTAAAGCATATCCTTCGATGAACACAACTACCAATAAGCCAAGTATATCGGTACACACATCAACCAATACAGATCATAAGTGAACCTCCTATAAGCATCGGGTATGTTGACATCGACGACAACAACATGAATTGCATCAACCTCACATTCTAACAACAATGGGTTATGCATTTTTGTACCCTATTAGTCCCTCTATGGTTTAACACAGATTTAAAATTTGCCAAACTTGCAAGTACTTCTGAGTTTGTGTGCCGCAAGGAATTTTCCCAGTTATACTCACAGACAAGTTACATTGAGTCAAGACATGCAACTTGCAGTGCATAACCACAAGTACTCACTAAGTTTCTGGCTAAATTTTTCGTGACTGGTTTACAATACTTTTGTGGCTATGGTTCCTGATATTATTGTAGCTAATGTGTTTGATATTTTCACTGCTAATGTTTCTAATGTTTCATTGTTCCACCCATGCCTGCTTGCAATCTTGATCTGTCCATGCTCTACAGACCCATGTGCTGCCTTCCCTGTACTGCACCAGTACCTGCTCTGCCTATGTGATACCCTTCTTGTATCTGCTCCTCAGTTGGCCCCAGCAAGGTTTTGCACAGCCAAACCCTTCTCATTTTATAATTATTTGCAACTCAATTACCTTTCAACAGGGATAATCAGCCTTCCTCCCTTCTACTCATTATCAATCTAAAACAACCCCCCAACAGGGACTATTGGCCAAAACAACTATTGACTGTAATTTGAATGCATGGTGATCTTTCCAATTTTTAACTGTTGATGGCAATATTGTTCTCCCTCTTATTCAGATCTAATAATAAACATTTTCCAAAGTTTTACATGCTCATTTCACTTGCAATTGTACTTTGCGTTAAATTTATGTTTGCAGTTTTTTAAACAGACTTGAGTACTTAAATTTGCTGATTTTTGTTCCGTCACAAGCTTTCAAACTACAGTTTAACATATTACAGACAGTTAAAGAAAGAATATGAATTGGATTGGAGACATAGTCTTGATTTCTTCTGCCACAGATAGTATAAAATAGACCATTCATAAAAAACAACACAAGGTAATTGAAAAGATTGACAATACTTTCAGGCTGAGGACCATGATATAAGTTGTTGGATTGAAAGAATATACTAGCATGCCAAGAGTCACAAGAAACTCTAGTTGCTAACAGTAAACAAACTAAAATATATGGTGCGACATTTCTACCCAAAATTATTCCTCGTAAGCAGAAGAAAATACACATTAAGATCAAAAAGGTCATAACCAGAAGCTCTTGTTCCCCACATATATGTGATTCAAGTTATACAAAACTAATCAATTGAAAAATCGTAAAACTTTAAAAATATGTTCAAACATTTTGAGATTAAAAAAAATTGTGACAAAACAGGAGCTTAATTGCAAGTATTTTAACAAGTGGTTGACAATCAGGATCAGAACTACAAAACAGTTTATAAAGTGAAGGATCTCCTGAGACAAACCTTCTAAAAGTTGCATATAAGAAAATATACACTGTCTTCTTTGATTGGTCTGATAGGGAAATAATGTAAGACTTAGTTGATTGTTCAACTTCAGGGTTTAACAGTGTAAGAGTGTTCTGCAATCAAATCTTCGGCTTTTTGGGACAATACTAAAGCCACATAGTTGATCCCAAAAATCAAAAATTACTGTTTTCTCCTTTGTCAAAGTTTAACCTTTGAATGGCTTTATTTAATTTAATCTTCTTGGGCAATGTTTAGGCTTTACATAACATTGTTTGTTTTGCCCTATTTTTCTAGAATATACTTACATTTTATTCTCTTCTTATTACCCTTTTAAAAAGGACTCAATGCTTTTCTCTTGTTCAATCTTCCTTTCCTTTTCACATTCAAAATCCATATCAAAAGTCCCCCTTATAGTCAAACACATAGTTCGCAGATTTGTACTGGAGATTACTTGGCAAGCCCAAAATTTTCAACGCAAAAACTCGTCAAAAACTCGGCAACTTAGAAAGTGCTAAAAACTAAAATCTCTTAAAGAAACATATATTTTTTGCAGAATTCAATTACAAAAGGTATTAAATTAGAAATTGACATCTCAATATAGAAAATGCATTGTTTTATAGCACTAACATCATGTGAAAAACGTAGCTTAACCAGCATTTTACCTGTATTGACATTTTTACCTACATTTTTTTACATCTATAAAAATGCGAGAGTTAAACTTGAGAGTACTTGCTAAGCAAAAATATTGAAGGTACTCGGCAACTCTAAGAGTACCCGCAAAGTTGGTAAACTATGGTCAAACATATTGGGAAAACTAGACTTACATGATTTGTATTGGATGACCTTGTTTTAGCCATGAAATTTGTTGATTTTTAGATTTGCTGCAAATGTACTAAGCATTGCCATATTTTTTCATATATGTTTTCCAATTGGCAGCAACCTCTTATTTATATTGATAATAAATTAAGAGGAGACATGTCTCTTCATGGGACATGTCTATTCATTAAAATAATAAAAACATAAGTATATATATAATTTATTATTTAACTGACTACACTATATATATATATATATATATATATATATATATATATATATATATATATATATATATATATATATATATATATATATATATATATATATATATATATATATATATATATATATAACATTTATGTATCACATATATGAAAATTCAGTTTAATCTCAAAGTTTATCCAATTGAAGCTACCAAACATCAACACTCCCTCTTAGCTAGGGAGGATAAACAGAATCGGATATTACACCATTGCTAATATTAGGAATGGCAAAAGTTAACGATATCTTTGATCAAAAGATATCCACCATTTTGATATCATGAGTATTGGTCTTCTAGAATATCAAGACATGATATTCACCAAATACTTAAATAAGGTTTGATATCACATCTAATATAATGAGTATTGGTCTCCCAAAATATCGACATTCAATATTCACCAAGTACTCAAACGTTTTTGATATCACATCTGATATCATGAGTATTCAACACTTGATATTCATCAAGTGCTCAAAAGGTTTTAATATCACATCTAATATCATGAGTATTGGTCTCCCAAAATATCAACACATAAAATTCACCAAATACTTTGAGTAATGGCCATCGAGAACATTCAGTTGCATGATATTGACCAAGTACTCTGTGTTATGGCCCTCTAGAACATCAATTTCAATAACATTCACCATGTGCCCAAAAAATGTTTATAAGGTATTCTCATAATTCTTACCATATAAACATTCACCATGCAAAGTATAATCTATAATGGTTTGCAAAGAAATCGTAAGATTTCCATCATAATAGAAATATTAAGTTATTGTAAAATCGTCGTCACTTCCTCATGATGTACACAAGGGGTAGACCCATTTAATCATGTAGTCATATGCATGATACCAAATGTTTACATGAAGTCAAAACTCCCTTTGACTTTGATATGATCCAAGTATTCAAGAATCAATTGAAAAATATCCTCTATCCACTCCTTCAGATGAATAGACAATTTTAATGCTCAAGGAAAATAAATACTTATCATCCTTGATTGTCCTCATCATCATTGATGTAGTAATTATACATAGAACACTGAAATTTTTTCACCCTTGTTATAAGACATCATATTAATCTCATAAAATATCAATCATTTATTAAATAAATGTTATATATATATATATATGTTATCAAATGTCCTTCCAATTATAATATCCATATCACATTAATGACTAAAGCGTACCTTATACCCACTTTTACCTTTGGTTATGCCTTCAACACCTTATAGCCAAAGGCATCATTATTATTATTTAATGTGTACGAGGTCGGTCTTTATTCCCTTTAGCACATGTCCCTTATTCAAATAATCTATGTTGAGTACTTCAATATGCTAATGAGGATACGACTCTCCCAATTGCCATGGTGTGAACATGGTTTGTTTCATTCGACCAATACTAAATGGATAGAAGACTCTGTGAATTGATGTATTCGTTATTAGCAAATTTGTCGCTCAACCTTCTTGTCTATCACATACTTAATATGAGTCAACATAACTTTCCATAGTGACCCTTGGTAATGTCTTGGTCTTATGGTGATGTGGGTCCCCATCAAATATTCAGTTGCCCCTCCTCGCCTCTTTATTAGTGAGCGGTTCGAGTACATAGGGCTTACTGTTTCCACGCTGGCCAAGCACGGTGGCTGTTGGCAAAAAAATAGATCTGCACTATCCTTGTTTATTTGCCCATTTGTTGTACAAGACTTTGTCATTTTCTTAGATGGTGGCAATGCCAATATTCATATCAAATATGCTTTTTCTTTGATCTTCCTTGGTAGGCGTGTATTCTCAAATCATATTCGTGTACAATCTGATGTACCAAGAGAGCATGCCCTTGCAATAACTTGGTTTTATTTGTGTGCATCACATTCAGTTTGATAGTTTTAAAATTTTATCCACAAATCCATTCTTTGATAATTCTTCCAATTCTCGCATTCTATGAGACAATCTATAATTCTATGAAGTTGTTCATGAGTAATGTTTGTGATTCACATTCTATATACATGTCTATGCAGGCAGCTATAAATAAAAGAGTCAACAATGTCTTTCGTCCCTTTATTTATTTGTGGACACCTCTTACATGTTCCAAAGGAACATAGAATTTGAGAATAGCTTTCTATGTAACTTTAAATGGTCTTCAAGTTTCTATTGCCTTTTCAACAAAACCATTTTCTGTATGTTTTTTGCACTTAGATTGAGCTCCATGAGATTGATTTTTCTGTTATGCTTCATGTG
This sequence comes from Cupressus sempervirens, assembly GCA_028749045.1. Lineage (NCBI taxonomy): Eukaryota > Viridiplantae > Streptophyta > Pinopsida > Cupressales > Cupressaceae > Cupressus > Cupressus sempervirens. The sequence continues at coordinate 101,797,424 of CM053787.1, forward strand.
ATGGATGTCCAGATGGTGCAATAAATCTCTCATATTATAGCAGTTTATCGAGGCATGTTGTTGCTTGTAGAAACCCTCTACGGTAGTGCCCACATAGATTACATGTATAAGGAATATGTCCTACAATTTGAACTTACATCCTTCCAACCACTTAAATCGATACAACATGAAATCTAGACCATACCCCCTCTCGGCGATGCTTACCAGTGACAGAGGATAGCAGAGACCTTCTACCAGCCTGTGATCAAGTCATTCAATGATGAGAAACTCTCTGTGGTTATTCTTGGCTAGCGATTTCTAATACAATTGTGACTCATTTCTTATTCAATGTGCAAACTCCACAATAGCACACATCAACAATCTAAAACATGCACAACTTGATCTGCACTAGCTTCCATTTCATTGATTCGATCCAAATATTGAACAACAATCTCTGATTATTCACTTATACATTTACAACTAGTCTCTGATACCATGTTGATTTTTAGATTTGCTGCAAATGTACTAAGCATTGTCATACTTGTTTGGTATATGTTTTTCAATTGGCAGCAACCTCCTATTTATATTGATAATAAATCAAGAGGAGACATGTCTCTTCATGGGACATGTCTATTCATTAAATGATAACAACATAATTATATATATAAATCTCATATATATACTTCATTATTTAACTAACCACACACACACACAATGTGTGTGTGTGTATGTGTGTTACATATATGATATATATATTACATATATGTAACTTCAGTTTAGTCTCGGTTCAGTGTCCAAGGCCAGTTCATTGTTGGTCCAGATAGAGCCCCAACCCCAACCTGCAAATCTAGACCTATCAAGCCCAGGTGAAGCTGGGAAAAATTGTGTACACAAACTCATGCATCCACCAAATTGGGCGCACTTCCAAAAAAAATTGAGTTTTTTAGCACAAAAAAGGTAATTTCACCCACACTACCCCTTTCACACCTATCCCCACCCCAACCCACCCCACCCCCACACGTAACCCTAACTTTTCCCATACAAAACACCTAAAAGGAAAATCCTATCTCATTTTTCAAATTGTGAATGAAAAACAGATATATTTTCTACATTGCTGAACTTATTTTCTTTCCATTGCTCCAAGCTAGTTGTTTTGCTATTCCTAAGCATTTGTAATTGTTTGCCTGTTGTTGAAGAGATTGTCAAGAACAATTTCATCAAAAGAAGTGGATTTTTCTAAGTTTTTGCTTTCATTTTTTATTTTATTTTTGCAATGTTTTAAACAAATATAATATTCTCATCTTGTTTTTAAGATTTTTCTTTTTGGTTTGTTGTGAATACGTTGTTTATTGCAAGGTTGAAAAACTCGGACTTGACAAAAAAAATCAGCAATAAATCGGTACTTTTATTGAATATTTGAAAATAAATAATTTCGTAAAATACTCTTAAAAGCACACATATGTACAACAAATTTGTAGAGCATAAACAGATTGAGATATCCACCACATAGTAGTCAAATTTTTGAGTTTCATATATAGCAATTAATACTTAGCGGACTAATATGGAATCATATATCAAAAAACAAGTAAGGCATCTAAATAAAAATAGGTTCAATACATATAGAAGTCAACCTCCATGAAACTACAACTTCTTAATACATATTAAGTTCAAGTTTCAGTATCTGTGTAAACTAGAAGTATAAATCATAAATTGCATCTACGACTAAAGCTCTAAAGAAATCAATGTTGTTGTGTGGGTGGTGTTGAAGTAGTTGTAGCATCCTCAATAAGTGCCTAAATAGGGGCCTCAACAAAAGCCTCTAATGGATGACCAAGCTCAAGTTCCTCCTTACATGTTGTCACCTCTGCATCTTATTGACAAGACTTTGTTTCGCATGCAACCAACAGAGTAACAATTGTCACTGGACTGGAATGTTCAACAAATATCGCCTGAATGAATGTGATGCAAAAACTTTCCACTCCCAAGCTCCTTGTAGACCGGGTCTCAATCGTGCAAGAATAAGCAAAGTTGGATGAGGTGACTGATTTATAATAAGGCGGGTCGAAGCTTCATCGTTTCCCTCTGTGTTTGATTAGGCAATGGATCACTTAAACTAAGTTGGACAAATATCTCAAGACGGAACCAAGGAAAGTAAAGAAAGCAAACAACAATAAATTAAAGAGTCTATAGAGTTAGAAATTTAATCTACCTATAGTCTACCTTTGCACTACTATTACCAACAATACATGCTTGAATGGTAGGATTACTTAAACATGTGCTCAATCAATCAATCTAACACATATAAGTGTTGCAAATGAAATTGGTATTGAAGTAAGCAAAGTCATTTTGTTTTATCTAAGCCAAGGAAGATAATAGCGTCAAAATAGAAAGATCTCAATGTTTTCGAAGGTAAATGAATCCAACAGAAAGCACTCCAAGATCCGTTTACTCAAAACATAGCTTATAAATACCAGTAAGCACTAGGTGAAACGAATATTTTCCAGAAAAGATGATGTTGCTTTCATTCATAAGTAAGGTGTTACAATAGTATGGACCATATAGTCATCGATTTTACCAACCCTAGAACAATTGGTTTGTCTCTTATTTATAGACAGGCATTTACACTTTGCGCAAGAAAACAACTTCCAACCCTAACTAACTCACCTACCACCTTCATTAACACTATCTATTGTTATCTCCATGCAGGAACATCTGAGGAATAAAATAAGTTAAATCATAGCCATGAAAGGGGTAGAAAGAAGCGGGGAACGGAAAGACGGGAATTAGCAAGGGAAATCCGATCTAAACGATGATCTTTACACACTTTTCCTATCAAATCTCTATCAATTATCTCCTCAAGATGCCCACTGATTGATAAGAGCACTCCACTTCTCTGACAATCTTAAATGCATCAAGTACGCAAGGAAACGCACAGTTGAAAAAAGAATTTTTATCTGCCATCATTAGTTGTTTGTCGCGTCATTAATAAGTCTGTCAACGAACAGCGGCAGCAAATGGTCGGCTTCCAAAGGAATCTTGGCAATTGAAGCCCCTTCTAAGTAGGTAGTGAATCAAACCAAGAGTATCCCCCAATGCTGAAAATCTTACATATAGTGGGGTCCTCGTGCATCGTTCTATGTCAAATACAAAGTTCATTGGACATAGAAGGGGAATCCTCATCAATCTCGAAAGATAAACGTTTCCGACTCCCTGTTACGGGATTGAGAACATATGAGCGCCCTTTCGTTTGTTAACTAACTGTCTCATTGGCTTCCCTTTCTTGGACGCCTCTCGTCCTGTGTTGACAATTGGTCCTTTCATGATTTGGCTCTCAGGACCCGACTGACCTAGAAACCTTGGGTAATCATCTTCCCCTCTTTTCTCAAAGATGCCTATTTTACAAGGCAACAAGCATCTTGTAGAATTTACACCAGTTCTTGTCCTGTCCTGATACTCAAACAATTTTGTCGATCCTCTGAAGCCAATATCCATTAGCATATGCGAGGACTGAATATGGGTTAATACTATGATCCTTTTAAAATATGTTTAACTTTACCAAGCTTAAGATTAATGATTCCAGGAACCTTGTGTCCTTTCATCCCTTTTGAAGACAAATATGCTATATGGGAGAGAGCACAAGACCCGAAAGCTGAAAACAAGTAGAGTAGCTTTTGATAAAAGACAAAATCTGGTATTCGGAAGCCATAACTTGGAAGCATGAAAAACTACCTCTCACCAGATATGAGAGACAAAATCCCCGAATCTTGAAAACCTACAACATTTAAACTTGTGAGCACAAAATAGATAGTTTCGAACTTGCAAGATATCCATTATTCATTCTTTGTCGGAATCCTAAATTGCATTGCCTAGACAAACACTAGCAACGTGACTTACACGCTAAGTTGTCCTTATGCTACTGACAAGACTACTATTCAATATTCACTCATGTGACACATGGGACCAATAAATGATACATACTTTGCATGTGACAACCATTTGAATTCAAAATACTAGCCAATGTGCTAATGATGCAAGGCACTAAGCCTGAGGATATGTGATGCATCTTTGTGAACAATCAGAGCCAAAAACCACCTCTTACAGTCACCCAAGACCACAAAAAGGGCTGCCAGCGCAGTGCCAACAAGTCATCACTAACCCACCACGATTGAGGTCACACGTGTGCTTTGAATAGTGACAAGATATTACACACCAAGTTTCAGAGTCAAAGCCACCAACCAGGCACCCATGAAGGCATGCCTTCAACCTTATGGCTGAGCCAAATAGACCAACTCAACCTATGGGATACAACCCCATGCTGAACAATGGACAAAAAGGGGCCCCAAAAAGCACCCAGAAAAAACAAAAGAAGTGAAGTTGTACCACCAAACAACACAACCCAAAAAAGAAAATAGTAGAACAAAGCAACCCTTTCTACAGCAGAATGCATCCTATACCATGAATTCAAACCGCCAACCAATGACCAGAATTCAAGCTACCGAGAGCATTTCGTGGAAGAAACGTTAACTTGTTCTTCATGGGAAGGGGGTGGAGCCAAAAAAGCCCCACCCCAAAATGAACAAACAGCGAAAACAAAACAACAAGAAAAAGTCGAAAAACAAGCATAACAACGCCCAAGAAGGGAAAAGGAGCAAAACAAAAAGAACACCCAAAGGGGCAAAGAAGAAAAAGGGCAGACGACAAAAAGCCTAAGAAAAACATAGATTGCAAAGCGAAAAGGACAACGAAGGGAAAAACACCAACATGCAATGGTAGCACAGCACTAGGACCCGTCTTTGTCCGAACACAAACCAGAACTAGCTCGGCCCACCAAAGCACTTGTAGACGTAAGAAATGATCACGTGCAGGTAGGGTGGCAACCCAAAAAAAGACTTCTGCTTCCAGAGCACAATTGTGATTATTGAACAAAGTGACAATTAACCCCTTTAGGCATCTTAAATAACTTGTCAATCGCAGTAATTAAAGGGCGCATTGATTGTACTTGTTCTTTATTAATAAACCTTGCCATGTGTCCATCCTAAGACCACAAAAGCCTTTTCCCGCCATGGAAACACAAGAGAAAGTGTTCCTAACAAGTCCATAAATTACTTTTTCTCATTGGCCATAGACCTTTGGCACGATGTTGAGAATCCTTCCTTCTCCCACACAAGAGGGAATGACAACTTGGACAGGAATGCCGGAACCCGAACATCGAAAACCAAAGCAAAACACAAATGACTTGTCTCAAATGAAACAAGACAAAAGCAAAAAGAGGGGACCCAACTTTTTGCTCACAAAAAGTAGGGATGGGTATGTAGGGCATAATACATCCCAGTCATCTAGCTCCATCTCAGAGTCAACTCATCAGTCAAGAAAGGATCCACGCTCACATCTACATCATCACCATCAAAAGGAACAACCCAATTTGCTGAAATCAATCTCATGCAAGTCAAGTGCTTCATATGAAGAATGCCCTTGAACCTTTTTTTCATGCATTCAAAGATTGTACTACACATAAACCAAGTCATTCAAGCACTTATAAGTCAACCTATTACACTTCTGTGTGTATGTTCTTAATAACACTCTAATTTTTCTCACAACCAAAAGCACTACAAAGCAGTGATAATATTCAGACGACAAGCTTTTGAAGATTAGTTATTGTGGCACAATAATCTTCCCATTCCAATAATATTAATGAGTGAAATAAATGTTAGAATAAAACTAAACACGTGCTCTTGTTTACCTAGCTACAAGGTATATATCCTAGGTTTGCAATGAGGTTGAAAGAATATTATCAAAATGAAATAATCCAAGAGAATTTCTTATGAAAATAGTTACCATAAACTCAAAGTCATAGAGAGCTTTCCAAAAATCGACACAAGAGGAGACAAATGATTTTTGAATGGGGAAAAAGAAGAAAAAACCCATGTGAATTATATGAATGAGGCAAATGCCTAAGGAATAAGACAGAATTGGAGCCATAAGCTCATTACAAGCACTACATAGTGAGTGTGTGGTATGGAGAATGAGAGAGGAAAATCTCTTATATAAAGATGAGAAGAGGAGTTATTTAGTATGTCCCATGTGAATGATCGCCACATTCATAAGTGCGTGTACCAAGTGTCATGATCCTCTTAAGGAGGAATAAACTATTTCCCTTAATAAAGGAATTACAAAAATGACATATCCTCACACTTGTACTAGAGGACAAAAATTACATAAGGGATGCCTTGGTTTATCCAAATTAAAAATTAATACAACTAAGGAAAGATTACTTATTCTAACACAGGTGAAGTAAACAATGGCACGTCTTTCCTCTTGTAGCTCTGTAACTCATAAAGTACGAGGTCTCAAAGATACAAATCAGCAACCAATCTCTGACTACGTGTCCATGCCAACTTGAACCTCTGCATCTTCTCTAAAAGTGTTGGGGAAGTAATAAGCAACATGAATATGTTGGAGTTGCCAGTTCCACCTACCATCAATTATGGTCCATGTGGGTTTATATTTGGTTTGATTTGACCTATACAAGTGCTAGATGGTCTCTTTGGTCTTATCCATGGCCTCATATAGATACCCCATTGGGGTTTTCATCCCCATCCACTATTCATAAAACCCTCGCCAACAGTTTTGACACCTGGACATTAAAAAGTTAACAAAACAAAGTGAATTGCAATACCTGAGATTTAAATTATAAATCATCAAACAAGATTTGAAAACTTAAATCGATGATCTCATCCATTAGCTTGCCAAATCTAAAATCATACACAAACTTCTTTGCTTCAAGCTTCTTGGCATAAGGACTCTCCAACCATTTCACAATCACAAACATCCGTCTCTAGTTGGGTAATGTGGCTAATATGCTTTACAAGTTGAGAAAATTAGTAGCAAAGTGTGTAACCCCGGCTTACACGAGATCCTTATCATCAATGTGCTCTCTCATAAGACTCGAGACCCATGTATGATTGTAGATGTACTCTGTGATATACCTTTCATCTTCAACCACCTTCTCCACCCTACTCAATTTCCCTAGGCCCTCAATCCTTATCATCAATGTGCTATCTCATAAGACTCAATACCCATGTGTGATTGTAGATGTACTTTGTGATATACCTTCCATCTTCAACCACCTTCTCCACCCAACTCAATTTCCCTAGGCCCTCAAGGAGCACGTCAAGACTATGAGCAACACAAGGGCTCCAAAATTCTGTGGGATGTCTATGCAGCAGAAGTCTATCGGCTGCCACATATGCAGTTACATTATCAATCACAATCTGAATGACATTACCCTCTCCCACTTCCACCACCAACTCATTTGACATGTTGCACATATTATTTGCATTTTTCACTTGATCAGAGGCATCGGCTAATTTTAGATATACTAATTGTCCCCCTGAAGAAACCAGAAAGTTGATGAGCATCCTATTCCTACCATTTGTCCACCCGTGGGATATAATAGTGCAGCCTATTATTACCAAGCTCTTCTTTTCTCTTCCACGAGTTGATGAATGGTTTGGACCTCTTCTTGTATCAATGGTCCACTCACCTCATAACAAGTCGAGGGCTTGAACCCCTTATCAGACATAGTCATTGCAGCGACTAATTGATACCAGTATGGACGACATATAAAATTGAAAGGAATATCATTGTAGTACCAAAATCTTGAAACTGCCACCTTTGTCTTCGCATGCATCTCTTTGATTTATCCAGTATCTTGCAAACCAGGTCAAGCACCAGGAATGTTACATGGAACCCAAAAGTCTAATGTATGCCCACTCACATTTTTGTCTAATGACGATCCTCCTATCCATGGTGGAATGGAAGAAGCCTATGCATATGTTTGCAACCCTATAAAACTATAATCTCCCATCAGGGCTGCCATTAAAATTTGCTGTCCTCTTTTTCTCATATGCTTCAAGGATTGTCATAGCCTCCCTAGTAGCCTCTTCAGAACAGCTATCACATGGTGTGATGTCATGGCCTGCTATCTTCCCAATGTGATATTTTAGTCGAGTTATACCCCCACTCATCGACTTAGGACAATTATAACATTCCACATCTCCTCGTTTTGTTCCCAGTGTCCCATGTTTCCAAAAAGCTTCCCTACTCTGCCAACAGCCATTTTCTACAAATACCAATTTGGTTACGTGTAAGTCTGAGAATGTAAGGATAAATAACAAGATGTTAGAAACAAATTAGCGAATATTAGTTGTCCAAGTCTGAGTTCAACTATTAGCTAAGTCTACGAACTTATGAATATGAACTATTATGAAGAAATGCAGATTTTCATATTATTAGGTAGTGTTTACAAGTATGTACTTCTCCTATGATTAAGTTGTGATCATGCGAATGAAAAAAAACCATCTTAAGATAGAATTATTGAGGTGTAACTGAAAACATATAGATCTGTTAACTAAAAATTGAGTGTTCGATAATCTACTCATTCTAACTTTATTGTGATCTAATTATCTTGAAAATTATCTGTTAAATGTTATGAGTTCCTTTTCAAGTCAAAAGCCTCAATAAGTAAGACTATAAAACACAAAATGCAACTGTCCTTGTATAATTTGTATGCTTATTAACTTAGCATGAAGAATAAAATTATTTCTTTTTCTTTTTTTCAACTTTCTTGGATCTTTATTTAGCAATGCAGAGTTGAAATACACTAGGCAATGATTTTAATTGAATTATTTGAATGCTGAAACCAACATTTCCAGCTCTCATCGACAAAGATGTCAGCTTCTTGTAGCAATCCTTGCCTTGAAATGGGAAGATCGACTAGTAGCACATTCATTAAAACCCAAACTACAAAATCCAAGTGTCAAGTATTCAATGGCAGCAGAATTGAATGTTTTTGTAGCAGAAGAAAATTGTTTCCCCAATCAATGTCTTACTAACTAAGAAATAGTTGTTGTTTTGGTTGGTTATAATCTCCACCTTAAATGGGAATATCATTTTATGTCTTCCGTAAGGAATCTAGCACCGTCTAAAGAACTCACCTCATCCAAAGATGATTGAAATTGCAAATTTATACATCTGATACATTAATCAATAAAATAATTCTAGAACATTGTCCAAATTTCAAACCTCTTACCCTAGGAATGTCGTCAAACTTTTGAAACATGGCATTTTTCATCCTGAACAGACGACCCAAAAAAAACCCAAAAAAACATGTCTTTTTCTACCATGAAAACCCTTAAAATGTTTTGTTTGGGCTATGTTGACCTTTTTAGCAAATAAAACTCTACAATATCGCAAGTTTTTGGTGATTTTTTTTGTTAAACTTGCAGCACAATAATGGTAGTATCGATAAAAATGGAGATTATATCTACTTCCTCCGTGAATCACGATGTATCCCACTACATGTGATATTCTCACAATATTTTAAACCTTGGTTTATTGAGCTTGTTATTTCTAGTTCCGTGAGCCACACCCACTTTTAAAGGACTCTCCCCTTAGGAAATATGTTGAAATGGTAAAACGACTTTCATACAGCAAAGGTTACACTTGGATTAGTGATCATTACAAAGCAAGATATTCAAGCTCATATAATCAAATGAAAAGGCCATTTGTGGCCTTATCCCTAATCAAAGAATCAAATTTTGTCCCACCCCAAATGATAGACACCTTGACTCAAGCTCATATGGCTGAATGAAAATGCCATTTGTGCCTTATCCCTAATCAAGGCATCAAATATTGTCCTGACCCAAATGATAAAGGTATTCCACAGAAACAACTATTGGCATATATTGAAGAGCAAAAGTAGACCAAGTAGCCTAAAGAAAAGTTGTAACTCATATTTTGCTAAAGAATAAGGAAGGATCAAAAGGGATAAAGAGCCCCTCCACTACCTTCTCATCTTCAGCCTATGGAGAGCCATCCATTATCCATACCTAAAAAACAACCTATAACATCTACAAATAAGATTATCAAAGAAAGCATTGGAATGCCATTTCACAATGAGTCCAAAGAGTTTGGCCTAGACATTGCTAGGTGTATCTATGTGAATGGATTGGCATTCAATGTGGTTTGTTCACCATATCGGCAAAAAAAATGGTGAAATTAATTGATGGGGCTCCAAAGCATTACAAGGGCTTAGGTTATGAAAAGTGTGCTACCTTATTGGACAAAAATGTGAAATACATAGAGGACTACTTTTTGAGTACAAGGCTTTTCACTTGACTTTATGTACAATATAACAAATAATCATATAAATAGATTGCATAAGACTCTTCATCTTTCACACAAAGGTCTCTTTGAGTCCCAAAAATAAGACCCTTCAGATTTCCACATATTCAACACTTCACATTTCCATTCGCATGCCATGACGTATGACATGTGTCTTTTTGCATAATATTAAATCAAATATAATTTCACAAATATCTCTTTCAGTTGATAATGATCTTAACAAAAAAAAATTTATCTCATAAAATCAAAGATAAAGAACTCTATTGCAGCTACACACTTCAACACTCTCTCTCAGCAAGAGGGTGATCTTTAGTAAGGTATGCACACATAGCTACAACCAAAGATGATAAATTGACATATGTTATCTCAACATAACATAATCTATCATAGTTACTTCATATAGTTGAAGTCACACACATGACCTTCACCATGCTTTCTTGCAGAGGGTAGAACAAAGACTTTTATCTCAAAACTTCTCCCAAACAAAGATACATTTCCACCATGCCTACTCGCAAAGGGTGGAACGAGGGCTTTCACCTCAGACTTCTCCCAGAGAAGAATGCATTTCCACCATGCCTACTCACAGCAGGTGATCCAAAGTACCTACTTGCAAAGGGTGGAACAGGGGGTTTCACCTCAAACTTCTCCCAGAGAATAATGCATTAATAACTGAGATCTTTCTCTTAATAGAGACTTCCTCTCAGTAGGAACAACTTTAATAACTAAGATTTTATTTTTTCTTAACAGAGACTCCCTCTTAGTAGGGACATCTTTAGTAATAGAGTCTCCCTCTCAACAAGGACAACTTTAATAGCAGGGTCTCCCTCTTAGCAAGGACAACTTTAATTACCACAATAAGATATCTAACTATTGCATGAACTTGCAAAGGGTTGGACATCTCTCTCTGTCACGTAACCTCCCTCTAGAGCTGAATAGTCTTTCTAAATATGATCTTCCCCTTTTAATGTGTCATCAATTTAGTACAAGACTACAAAGAATGTTGCATAATCTCTCACCATTCCATTGCATCCTGCAACCACGAGAGATATTCAGTACTCATGATTCTTAAATAATACTCTAAACTACTTTCAGTGCTATTCAATATTCAAGATACTTATATCAGCTCAGCCAAAAGCACCCATAAGAGAACAAAGAACACACAGAAAATGTGCAACATTTCACAAATTGAATGACTTATGTTCTTTACCATATGAAACTTCTAGAAAGCTATGTGCCTTGACACAAAGGGCTTCATCCCATAGATTTGTACAGAATCTGCTTTCAATAAAGACTCGCGCATGATGTAATATGCAAATATTGAGAGTCAACACTACCACTCTTCAAGAAGAAAGAAACCAATAATAAAAAGAACACAACCAAGGAATAAGGACAGTTCTGCCAAGAATAGTGGCCAATGCAATTCCCATCACAATTGTAATCACAATATTTGCAGAGCCAGCACTCATGTTGTACATGATATTCTTGATGCCATTAAATGAAGGATTTGAGAATGCAATTGGCTAGAAATCGAGTGGCCCATATTAACTCACACCTCCGTTTGGGCATCCAACGGTGTTTATCCTTCCACCCAGCAAGTGTCGAATTGGTAATCACAAGCACAATTGACAACACAGGCACATAGGCAAACAGTCTAACCAAAATGACTATCTTTACTTCATATTTCCACCTATATAGGAAGAGTGATTGAGCAAATAGAACCAATGCAACCAGGTGAAGCACCCAATTTTATAAAAGAAACTGAAGTCTTTAATAAAAAAATCATTAAAATAACTGATCACGAAAGAAACAATAAATTCCAGCAATGCTAAGAAAGAATTCATGATACCCATCAATCTTAGAAACATACACTGCTGCCTTAATGGGTGAGAGATATATTCATGAGAAAATGAACATCAAATCCTTTATAATCTCGTCACTCTTCCTAGAAACCTTGAGGGCCTTCTGCAAATTAGCCAATCCAACTCGATAACTTTCTTGTACAGCAAAAATATCAAACCGATACAATTTCAAAGATGACTACCGCAAGAATCACCCACAAAAGAAAAACATGCACGAAACTTCCTTGAAATGTGAATGCTAAACTCAATACATTGTATTGTGTATGTTTCAAGAATCTTATGGAGAATCATTATCTTCAGAATGATGACCATCCATCACTAGAGATGACATCAGTTACACATAGGTTGTCATAATTCCAGTCGCAACCCACCATTTGCACTCCAGCTCGATCCCTACAACCAACGAGTTGAACTCACCACTGTTGAGATTCATCCTTAGAAGGCTTCACAACATTCACAACATTGATGAGAGTCATCCTTGATACAATGATTAGATAAAATGCAAAATATGAAAAGAAATTATTTGACTTCACGTTAGATACTGTCCAAATGAATAACCTACATGCATAAGACAACTAAACCAAAAAAAATAGCAATAGACAAAATAGGTTATCATTACCCACCTCTCTGCTAGCATCAAATTAATTTCTTACGATTATGATGATACTCGACAAAAACAAAGATGACACGACGGTAGTCTTCCATTACAAGTACCCCAAGAATATTATGCTCATCCACAAAAAAATATTATACCTTTCATGGCAATGACCAATGATGGGCAAATAAAATGGCACATGGTTACACTCAGTAGTAGTTTTCTTGTGACTGGAAACTACCTTTGTGCCAGTAGAGCATCCTATCGTCTTCAAAAACCCCAAACTCCCTCCTATTATTTCTGTTCTTTTAATTTCCATAAACCATTTGAACTGCTCTCCAACTCATCCAACCAGCCTAGCACGCTACCTTTCTTTGACTTTTGGAAAATGTTCACGCACTCAATGAAATCAACCTAAAATCAACGCTCCATTCGAAGGCATCTTGTTGAGCTAAGGAGAGCTATTCGGAAGGCACTCTAAGCGATTTGTGTGAGTACTGCAATATTTCATGAAAAACTTCTAACATCAACATAAAAGCTGACTCCCAATCAGAGCCAAAGACACCTTAAAAATTATTCAACATTGGCAAGTAACATATACACTCGAGCCACGAAAAGAGTCGACAAACTAAAATTATCAAGAATCCAAGCCTTGCTCTCAGCCTCTCAAAATGATTTCCGAGAAAAAGTTCCGACAATTTAACTTTTTATGTCTTAAAGACAGAGATGTAGCTAAATCTTGTTGATTTCACACAAAATGGTATCAAAACAATCTTCTGGATTTTGCCAAAACTCTTTTGATCATCCATAAGAAAATTGATGTTCTGATATTTCTCACTACATTCAAAACCTTGATAAGTCATTAAAAACCAAGCTCAAGCTTAACTTATAAGTGATGAAGACAATAAAGCAATTCATTATATAAGAACTTAAAACTTTCAATAAAAGATAATGCCAAGAACCCTTAAAAGTTGTTATCCACCTTGGCTCTAATACCATGTTAAGTTTTATGCGCACAAATTAGATAAACAACATAAGAAAAGTAAATAAGATGCATAGAAAACACAAGATTTATCCTCGGAATACCCTTCCACTTTAAGGGAAAATCCCAGCCACACCAGCTAGGTATCTATTTTATTGATGATAAAGTATTTTTGAGTACAAGGCTTTTCACTTGACTTCATGTACAATATACCAAGCAATCATATAAATAGATTGCAGAAGACTCTTCATCTTTCACACAAAGGTCTCTTTGAGTCCCAAAAATAAGACCCTTCAAATTTCCACATATTCAACACTTCTCATTTCCATATGCATGCCTCTTAGCATGACATATGACACGTCTTTTTGCATAATATTAACTTAAATATAATCACAAATATCTCATTCAGCTGATGAAAACCCTAATTGTCATAACAAACATTTTTGTATCTCATAAAATCAGAGATAAAGAACTCTATTGCAGCTACACACTTCAACAAATGCCATAACTGCTTCAAAACTCTGATTTTTTTCTTCTTTCTATCTGCTCCAAAATCAGGAAAGATATGCAATAACTTTTTCTTAATAAATCTGCAAAAAACTCTATATCAAGTTGGCTTAAAATTCCTTAATAACTCTGCACTATTTCCTCTTGCAATCTGTTATAATTCTGCTATAATTTCTTTTGCGTGTCTACAATAATTATGCTATTAATTCTTTTGATATCAATGAAAACAATTTTGGACATCTAATTAATTCTTGACATCAATGATAAATTTGTTTGTGCCCCTTTGACAATTGACAATATTTCCAATACCCTTTGCATTAAGTTCCAAATATTATTCTTCTCAGATCCTTTTGGTTGGCACAAAAGTTCCCCCACATAAAGACCTTGAAGTTCTCAAGGGTACAAGGCAGCACTTCACAGACACTGGTAATTATGACATCCGGAATGCAAATAGGGTTGAGCTCAGGGTTTGCATTCTCCAACAATGTGGTCTCGATGTTCTTCAAGACAAGTATGATGTTGATGCTCGAAGTTACTGGTACTTTCATGGAGAATCATACATGCACCTACAACCTTTTGTTATCAAAATTCTATCCCAAGTTTTATTAAAATAATTATCTTATAACTTTTATTTAAATTTTAATTTTATCATTAATTATCATATTTTGTCTTGATAGGTTGCTAGATCATCTGCGTCTATAGAGGAATTGGGGAAAATACCCCATATACTCAATAAAGTGTCATATACTGAACTCAAAATAGGTGGACTTACGGTTTGTGCATTCAAACTTGCTGCAGCTCCTTAAACATAAAAAAAGTGCCTACAAAGAAGGGGAGACAAAGAAGTAGGATATCTTGCCAAATCTTTGTTGAGTTCGATGCTTCCACTTCCCACTTTGCTGTAATTGAAGTTGATGATGACTATGAGCTGCCCAATGGGCATGAGAGAGCTAGTGCAATGCTAGTGGTAGTGCCAATGCTAGGGGCAATATTTGTAGTTCTTCTAACATACCACTGCATAGATGATCAAATATTTGGCAACAGTGAAGAGCACAGAGGAAATGCGTGGGGTGAAGAGGAGTAGCCAAGCTAAAAATTACTGTGTGACTGATCGATAATATATTGAATGCAATGTCTCCATTATACGTAAATATGTAGGCATAATGTGGATAGCAAATAGTAAACTGTAAAACTAAATACCATCAGACTGTAAAATGTTGGCCTTTCCTTTATGCATTAGTATACACAAATCACAATCCTTCTTGTATGATTCCTTGTCCAGCTGTTGCAGATAGGCTTATTAGGTGATTGTTTTTGGCCCGAGGCTTGAGCACATTGTATGCAGTATGCCCACATATTGTATTGTGCTCATTTTATGCATAATGCACATTGCCCATTGTGTTCATTTTATGCATTGTATGCGATATGTCCACATAGTCCATTCAAAATAGAAATGGCTACAGCAAATTTTGAGAGAGAATTTTCTGAAAAAATATTTTTAAGAAGATATTTATAATTTTATGTGTTCTGATTTTTTGAATTTAACAAACATAGGTGACTGATGAACTAATCCACTAATTATTGACTGTGTTACGAAAATGACAATACATAATACAAAGTTCAAACCATGATTCTCAAATTTCAAGTGATTGGGAGTCGTGACTACTGATATAGCTGTTCATAGCGGCATTTGTAACATTTATCATTCACACACATTTACTGCGGCTCACCATATCTATTTGGAATTTGGATTATCATAGATCATTGTCTGATAAATTCTGATCTCAGATTTAGACAACTATTTGGTGACTGCTCTTTTTAATAGTCTGATAAGTTTTGATCTCAGTTACTTCATAGGCTTAGCTATTAATTGATCTCAGACTTAGACAGCTATTTGGTGACTGCCCTCTCTAAAAGTCTAATAAGTTTTAATCTCAGTTACTTCAGACTTAGCTAATATTTAAACTGACTTAACTGTCCTCTTAAAAAAAATTATGAATATAACATTTAACAAATATTCAGAAATGAAGGGGAGCTATAATTCATTACATCTTTAAATAGCTGAGACTACTGTGAAAGGTGTGAATTACAAATTGTCAAATCATGTATCAAAATTAGATATAACATGGAGATTTTACTTCTGCAAGCTGTCCTCTTCATTTGTTATTTTTTGTCTCACATTTCTAATTCTTTATCCTTGGCCTTACAGATTTGCAGTGCTAGTTGATGTGGAAAATGGTCGGTGGCAGAAAGGGGGACAGTTTTTGGAAACATGGGATACCAGAACCAAATCAAGATGTCAAATGTAACCATTGCACTCGGGAGATAACTGGGGGCAACAGTTGGCTGAAACATCACCTTGCAAAGATTGTGCCATGATATTACACTATGTGGCGCCTGTCCCGAAGAGGTTATGAGGGAGGCATTAGAAAGCCTTGAAGCATATGTGCAAAAGAAGGCAGGAAAAAAGAGACCAGCAGAGGCAATGGCAGCCCGTATGAAAAATTTCAGTTCTACAGGGTTGCAAACTGGTCAGAGGGCTTCTTCTATTGAGCAACAGATACAAGGACCAGGAAATGTGATCGGGCTTATGTCAGAGTTTTGGGTTCCACATAACACTCTTGGTGCTCAATCTGGATCACTAGGCACTACATGGAATAAAGAGATGCACCATCGAACAAAGTTGGCAGTTGCAAGACTTCAGCACAATATTCCCTTCAATGCATTATGCAGTCTGTATTGGGGTCAATCTGTCACTGCAGTGACCATCTCATAAGGGGTTGAAGGCCTGAAGTCACTATGAGATGAATGGGCCATTGTTGCATAATGGAGTCCAAAACACTTATTGACTTGTGGAAGATCAATTAGGGACTTCGGGAAAAGAATGTCTACAGTATTACAACTGATGGGTGAACAGATGGAAAGAATAAGATGCTTGTCAACTTTCTAGCCGCTTTTGGGGGTAGTTAGTAATTCTAAAATCAATCGATCCCTCTGATCAAGTGAAAAAGGTAGAGACTTTGTCCAATGTTATGGATGAGGTGGTGATGGAAGTGGGAGTACATAATGTCATCCAAATTGTGGTAGACGACAAAATTTTGATGGCTAGGCATTCAACATTAATTTAAAGCCCTTGTGTTGCCCATTGTCTTGACTTGCTCCTTGAGAACATAGGGAAACTGAGTTGGGTGGAGAAAGTGGTTGAAGATGGAAAGATCTTGTGCGATCGGGGGTCACATGCTTTGCTACTAATTTTCTCACCTAATAAAGCATATTAGCCACATTGCACAACCTAAAGCAAATGTTTATGAGTGAGAGATGGTTAATAAGTCCTTGGACCAAGAAGCCTAAAACAGAGAAAGTCGTGAAGGCCGCTTTTTATGTTAGATTTGTCAAGATGATAGAGGAGATCATCAATCTAAGTTTTCAAACCTCATTTGATGACTTATTATTTAATTTATATGTATTCCAATTCATCGATTTTGTTAAAAAAATTATGTCTGGGTGTCACAACCGTTAGTGAGTGTTCTAAGAATGGTGGATGGGGATAGGAACCACACCTGGTATTATATGAGGCCATATTAGCACTTTTATGGGTCAAATGAGAGCAAATACAAACACATATGGTACATAATCAATTGGAGGTGGAACTGACAACTCCAACATATTCATGCTATTGCCTGCAACTTGAACCACAAGTTTTATTTCTCCACAACTTTCAAAATATATGCTTGGCCTAGACATGTTTTTGGAGATTATTTGCCGATGATGAGCTATAAGAAGGTCGTTGGGCCATTGTTTTCTTCACCTAATTGCAAACATCCCAAGTAAAATCATATGTTTAATTTTATTATACAATTTATATTGCTCATTAAGTTTACTCTAGAATCTTTACCAAGATATAAATGGCATTTTTTATCCTTGTAGATTTGTGGTGGGAAGATTATGGTGCCACAGCACCTAATCTTCAAAAGCTTCTCATTTGAATATTAGTGCAGCCTTGTGGTCCTTCTAGTTTTGAGGTCATTCACACCAAGTGCAATAGGTTGACTTAGTAGCACTTGAATGACTTGGTCCATGTATGGTACAGCCTTCGATTGCATGAAAAGAAGGTGCAAGCACAGGCTTCACATAAGCACTTGACTTGGATGACATTGATCCATATTCAGCAACTTAGGTTGCTACTCCTGATGGTTATGATGTGGATGTGGATTTGATGATCACCTAGCTAAGTTTGAAATGGAGGTGGATAACTGGTATGTGAAAGTCACAACATGCAAGGAGGAATGTCATCTTGGTCATCTTAGCCGCAAGCACAAGCTTCACATAAAGCACTTGACTTGGATGACATTGATCCATATTCAGCGACTTGGGTTGCTACTCCTGATGGTTATGATGTGGATGTGGATCCTTTCTTTACTAAGGATCACCTAGCTAAGTTTGAAATGGAGGTGGATGACTGGTATGCGGAAGTCACAACATGCAAGGAAGAATGTCATCTTAGTGGTCCATCAGAGGCTTTTGTTGAGGCACCTACTCAAGAACCTCTTGAGGATGCTACAATTGTAGAAACCCAGGACAACTCTAATACAAATTGTAGAAACTTAGGAATACACCTTGTGGAAGGTGGATGGACAAAGTAAACTAAAATGGAAAGATACTCAATGTGTTGCGGCACTAAAATATTTCATTAACCCTTTTGTCCATATCAATAACATTACAAGATGCCTCTATTTATAGAGGTCTTAGATCATTTCTGGAAACATCTAAATTGACCGACATAGAACAAATAGACTTTTCTAGAATTATCTATGACTTCCAAAACTTTACCTAACCTATTCATTTATCCAGGAATTTCTAGAATCCTCTATTATACTTTTCCATTTCATTTGAGGGAAAATTACACATTCCAACACTCCCCCCTAATTTCAACCTCAAATGTTGTTGTGTACAAATCCAAATCTTTTCTTTTTCCTGACACCAAAATGCTATTTTCCAATAATCTTCATATCCGTTGATGCATGAATAGTGTCTTCCAAGGCTGCGGCCTTTAATTTCTACAAACATTTTGTCAGCAATTGACTGCCAATGATTTCCTCTTTTCACAAGATCCACTGATAATCTTGCCTCATCTGTCACAAATGTCGGTGACAGGATTCACTAATAACCTTGATCAAATTCATGTCTTCTTTCAGCTACCCCTTGATAGCTTCATCTGTCACAAATGGTGACAGGGTTCTCCAAATAACCTTGCTCTGCAAAATAAACAATCTCTTTGCTGTCACAAATGGTGACAAACAAATTCCTTACTTCTTCAGCTATCCATTGATTAGCTGCTTCTGTCAAAAAATAATGACAGGATACTCCCAATTAACTTGACTCTAATTCGTCTATCACAAATGGTGACAGGATTTCCTTACACTGGCTCTGATACCACTTGTAGAAACCCAAGACAACTCTAATATAAATTGTAGAAACCCAGGAATACACCTTGTGGAAGGTGGATGGACAAAATAAACTAAAATGGAAAAATACTCAATGTGCTGCAGCACTAATATATTTCATTAACCATTTTGTCCATATCAATAACATCTCTATTTATAGAGGTCTTAGATCATTTCTGGAAACATCTAAATTGACCGACATAGAACAAATAGACTTTTCTAGAATTATCTATGACTTCTAGAACTTTACCTAACCCTATTCGTTTATCCAAGAATTTCTAGAATCCTCTATTATGCTTTTACATTTCATTTGAGGGGAAATTTACACATTCCAACAACAATTGCTTCAACAACACACACCCGGCAGCAACAATCTCTTTCGAGCTTTAGTTGTAGACACAGTTTATGATTTCTAGTTTTCTTTGATACAAAAACTTGAACTTAATATGTATTCAGAGCTTGTAGTTGTTTCATGAAGTTTGACTTCGATATGTATTGAACTCAATTTTATTCAGATGTTACACTTGCTTTTTGGTATATGACTGTTAATTTGTTAAATTCTAATTGCTATGTATTTAACTCAAAATTTGATTTATTTATGATGGAATTCTCAAATCAGTATATGTTCTACAAATTTCATATATGTGTGTTTTTTGAAGAATATTTCAAGAAATTATCTGGTTTCAAATATTCAATAAAAAAGCTGATTTATTACTTATTTTTCACCGAGATTTAGGCAAGTTTGAGTTTTTCAAAAAAAATTGGGACAGCTGTGTTAGTGCCAAGTTTGAGTTTTTCAACTGTGATAATCACAATTCAACTATTACTCAATATTAAAAAAACAAAAAACACAGACTTTTTTGAAGCTACTTAGCTCAGTTTCGGACCAATATAAATTTAAAAATCTTACTAAACTAACCAGATTTTATGTGCAGGAAATTGCTAGATTTCTCTGAGCATTCATGTAAAGCATTTATATTACAAATGTAGATAATCAAATCTGTCATAATTTTAAATATTTAAATAAACAAAGCCTGGCTTAAGAGAGTTTATCCTCATGTCAGATTTACAAATATACATACCCGACTTCCGCGTTCTAGTGAATCATCTTTGATGAAACGAACTTCAGGTGTCAAACGCAACTTCATGCGCCTGCCCAATTGATATCGTACATACTTATTCTTTGCTTTCAGACCTTCCATAGCTATCTCTTGTCCTCTATCATCACCAAAGATAGAAACATAAACCTTTGCAACCTGTGTTCAGGAGAAAGATAAATTTTAGACATCCCAAACACCAAAAAAATGAAATTAAATGAGATACATTACTGATAGCAACTACTATAATAAGAACATAACCCAATTACCAAGCCACAAACAACAAAACAGAATAATAAAAAATCTCAAAGAAAAATAACAAAAATGAATCTTTCTAGAGCTATTATTTTTTGTTCTATCTATGAACAGCAATATCATATGAATGAGATCAGATATTACATTCGCCAGACATATGTGTTAACAGTTTAACTGCTGGTGTTCAAAATGCCTAATCACGCAACATAAATCCTAATTCTACATTGATCCGGCAGCATTTACTTCAACAGGCCAAACAATTGTCAAGGCTCATGCCATCAATATAAATCAAATGAAGAAACTGAAATCTATTTATGATCTCAATAGTACGAACTACCTAATATTTCAATTCAGATTCAAATTACTGAACAGGAATGAAAAGACAATTGAACAAAAAATGAAAAGTGGTGTCTGGACTCTGATGTCCCTCTTGTGGACCTACCTATCAAACCTATCTCTGCTTGTGTTTATTCATTCCATGGGGAGAGGTTAGCAAATCAACATTTGATGACAAATTCAGCACTTTGAATTCTTAGATATATATATATATATATATAGCCGTTCGGCTATAGAGCCCTCTCTATCTATCCTGCAAGGATGATTTCCCACTGTAATAGAGTTTGGTCAATTGCTATGCCCTCCATAGTTGATATCCTATGGAGAATTGGACTTGGAATAGGTGTTCTGAGAATAGATGCCTGAACTCACTTTTTTATGGATATGTATTCCACCCAGTGCACCCAGCACTAGATTTTGCACTTCTTATGCTGAAGGCACCTCATATCCACCTTTGAATGTGAGCTGGACCTTATATATGTTCTTATATCTGCCCAGTAAACCTTAGCACGGTCACCTCATCTTGGATCTGGACAAAACTTGTTGCACTGGTCCTGGTACTGATTCGAATAAATGATTGGATCATTCAAAGCCCTACCTGTCAATGAACTGCTACATTGAAAAGTTGAAAGCAAAGATCAGGTGCTATAGCTGAAATGTCCTATTGGTAGATAAATTTCTTTGGCATGGCAACTAACATTCTCAATGTGAAGATTGATTTATGGCAGCTAAAGAACGCTGCACTGAACCGTTCCAAATGCCTGCAACAACTAAGTCTTGATTGAATATGGCCGGCGAGTCCCGAGACAATTGCCTAAGCTGTGGTGTACGTATTTCATCTCAACCTCAAGAGCTGAGCCTTCGAGGGGTTTCCGTCCCTGAGAGGAAAATTAGCTATAAAACGTAGACTCTCCAAAAGTAAATCTAGTTGTCCTCCAAAACAACCCACCATTCAATTCTATACCTGTTGGAACAATTGGTCAAGACCCAAAAATGGCACCACTTTTAAATTTAAAATTTTCACTTTTTTATTTGATTGTTAACAATTATATTATATATTATAAAAATTAAAATATAATAAATTAATGTTTTATTTTTAAAAAACAAAAAAATAGAATAGGATTGAAGGCAAGAAAAAAATGGGATATGACAGGCTCTTCCCAAAATGCTTGGTCTCAGGAAATGACAAATCAGGGAGCTCAATCAGCTTCATGTCAACATCCTGAGACTCATTAGCTTCTCTATAACTCTCATCCTGAAACAACCTCCACAAAAGGAAGTCGTCCATAATGAATGCATCAATGCCCTTGAATCACCAAGAGGAATCACGCCACATTGCTCATTACGTCCAAATCCCGCCTCTGTCAAGTGGACTCAGCAACAAACCCTGAAAGAATCATTCTGGAATCTACTCCATCCAAATGTCACTCCTCGTCAATAATACTGCCTACCCAGAGAATGTGAATACACTCCTTTAAGTCCAAGGACTGCCCTAAGAGCTTACCACCTTGTTCCTATTGTACCCATGGGATCATCTTGTGTGAATGAAGTATCCCAAACATTTGTTCTGTGCTACATCCCTGGGTTCCAATGAGTCCCATAATGTCACAGTGGGTTGGTCCATCCAAAGTGTGACACAAGTCAGCTTGCATGTAAGCTGGAAATAAGTCATAAAAACCACAAGTCACACAAAATTCCATCCAAACCAGCACTAGAATGGTCGGGATGATAGTCTTCAGTAATGGAGACCCTCCAATAACCCTCTCAATATGCACAAATCTACAGTTGTCCATGACTAAAAACATAAAGACCAACCACATAAAATTCATATATCAGTTGCAATAATGAAAACCCAATGCAAAATTCAGCAACAGGTAATCTTACTAGGATTTAAAATTCTCCATTAGTTCTTAGCAGCTGGAAAATACTCCTCATCATGACTGAGAACACTTGTTTCAAATTAATTAAATAGGTATATCTTAGAAGCGGACAGCTTAAACATCTTTAGATTAAAAACCATAATAGAGGGTCTCATATAAGTATATTTGCAGTCATTTGACCATGGATACCAATATTGTTCTATTCCACATAACTGAGGCTAGAACAACAGCCTTCAAAGAGGAAATCAAACCTGAAAGGTGGAATCGCATACTCAATCATCCGGATGACTTGGCCAGGCATGCTGTTGAAAGAGTTTTAGGGGAAAGGCATTTCAACAATGGAAATACTTGGAAGACTAACAGTGATATTATTAGCACTTTCATGGCATGTCTTTTTCAGGCCAAATTTTCAAAATGGGATATAATGGCATTATGCCAAGCAGTGTTTGTGAAGAACTAGTTGAAGGGTTTGGAGAATGCAGTCTTTAGCATTATAGGAGAGAAATCCCCTATCCAAAGGACTATATGGATGCTCCCATAGGTAGTTTGGAGATGGCCAAAATGGCTAGACCCCCAATTCTAGTTATCAGAGATAGCATGGTCTTTGAGAAATGTTGGCTGGATATGGAGAAGAATATTAACTTCTTAAAGCGATGGTTTTACATCATTAGGGAGGATAATCCTCTCTAACTCAAGAATGACCTCCTTGCTTACGGATACAACGTACCTCCCTCATTAGATCTGAATGATCTAGATCAGGTTAAATTTGTTCTACCCAAATTGTGCAAAAAAAGTAGAATGAAATAAGCAGTCGGTCTCAAGAGTGTTAAGGGCAAAGCCATTACCTTTGAAGGACTTGATTCTAATGACTCAGAGAATGAAATTATAGTCATTTGTCGAACTTGACTCTAATCAATTATTTGGCTTCATATCTTAGTAGTTTAGTTTTTATCTTTTATCCTCTCTAGCTTTCAGAACCATAAAAATGTTAATTATCTTTTCTATCCTCTGTGGACAGTGAACTTATTTACAGTTTGGTTACTTCAAACTTCAACTAATAGACTCGTAATAAGATGTAGATATGTTAGATTTAACCTCTTTTATGATGGCTAACCTAAAGGTTGTTATTCTCATAAAGAGATATATCAGACATACTTAAAACCATAGTTCCGAGAATCACATTGAAATCGCCTGAATTGCCAATTTGGCAACTCGATTCAACCTAGGCGATTTTTCATGAGCCGTGATTTGAAATCTTTGATTTTTTCCCATGAATTGCCTGAATCGCCGATTCATGCGATTCATGGAAAAAATTGCTTGAATTAGTCGAGCAGCAAGGCATAAAGTTGACTTTTTTTTTAATAAAACACATGTTTCTTTTCTTTTCTTTCTAGCCTTTCCTCTTTGTTTTAACCCTAAAGGGCCTTCTAATTGTTAAGCATGAGTAGAAGAGAGGAAAAGTGAGAGAGATGAAGAGAAAAGAAAAACCACAGATTTCTAACCAGCAAGAAGTAAGAGCACCAAAGAGATCAGAAGTCCATCTGGGGAGGCCATAAATTGCATTGGGAGCATTAAGGAGTCAACAGCAACACTCCTCAACTCATTTGCAAGAGGTAAGTGCTGATTTTTTTTTTTTGCATGTTAGTGTATTATGCATTTTTTGTTAAATTTTTTTTAGTTTTCATTTACAAATCTTGAATTTTTTTAGTTTTACTAAATTGCAAACTAAGGTTTGTTGTTTTGTGGCTTTTGTTTATTAGTTTCAAACTTTGATAGTTTACTTGAATTTTCTTATTACAGCAACCCTTTGCTTTCATTTTCCGCAATGGGTAAAAAAGATGAATGTTGGAAAATAACAAAGAGTTTCCTGGAAGAAACAAATTTCAAATGAAATGTATGTTTTGTAAAGAAATAAATTCTGGTGGTATTTATAGATTCAAATACCACATTGCTGCTATACTTGGACATTATATTACAATTTGCAATCAACAAACTGCTGAGGCAAAACGCACTTGTTTAATGGCATTAGAAAAATATGAACATGAGAAATTGAATAAGAAAATGCAACTTGAAGGGTTAAGGGCTATTGGCTCTCATGCTCTCGTAGCTGCATCTGCATCTGCATCAGCTTCCACATCTATAAGTTGTGTTGGAGAGGGTTCTTCCAGGCCTCCTTTTCATCCTAGTTCTAGTGCTCATGCGAGTGCTACTGCTAGTCAGTCTTATACTGAGATTGAGTCCAACTCCAACCTATTGCGGCCTAAAGTGCGGAAAAACAGAATGGATAGTTACTTTGTGCCCCGCACTACTCCTAGCTCACAACCCACGCTTGAGGGCATGGGTTTGAACAAGGAGATTCATGATGCTGCTAGAAAAAAAATTTGCAAATTTTGGTACTTTTGCAACATTCCATTTGTTGCAGTCAAGTAATTGATTTTTTTTTCTTTGTTTTCTTTAAGGTTAAACAAAGTAAAACTTTAATTATATCTACTTGTTTTATGATTCATTGATTAATCATAAATTCGCCTTACAAACTTACATAATGATTTGACATCTAAATTTCTAATCATAATCTATTTGTGATAGGACTCCTTATTGGCAAAATATGATAGATGCAGTTGTTATTTGTGGTTCGGGGTTTAAAGCCCCAACTGAGGCTGAGTTGAGTGGATACCTCTTGGATAAAATGGTAGAGGATATGAAGATTGAGCTTGAGGAGCACCGAAAGGAGTGTATCGAAAAGGGTTGCACCATCATGACTAATGGTTGGACAGATAAGAGGAATATAACACTCTTCAATTTTCTTGTATCCTGTGGAGGTGATTGATCATTCTACTTTCCTACATACATAATTGTGAACCGTGATTGAATATTTCAAATTTTGATTTGTTGATAATTCATTATAATTCATTGTTTTGTAGAATATAACAGGTTTCTCAAATCCATTGATGTTTCCGCTAATATAAAAAAACGCCACATACTTACGTGAGGCTATTGAGGAAGTCATAGCAGAGGTGGGGGAACAACATGTGGTACAGGTGGTGATGGATAATGCAGCAAATTATGTTGTTGTAGGTAAACTTTTAACTTTTCAAGTTTCGAAAATAAATTTATTTGAATGTTGAACTTTTTTTAATTCTAAGTTTCCTAAGTTCTAACATGTTTGAATTTCTAATTAACTTAAAATTGTTATAGGTAAACTTTTGATGGAGAGGCACCCCAACATATTTTGGTCCCCTTGTGCAGCACACTACATTGACCTCATGTTGGAGGAAATTGGCAAGCTTGAGTGGGTCAATCATGTATCAAAAGGGCAAAAAATATATGCAAATTTATTTATAATCATTCATTTGTCCTGAGCACAATAAGGAAGTACACAAGAGGCAAGGAGTTAGCTCATCCAAGCATCACGAGGTTTGCCTCGAATTTCATCACACTACAGTCCTTGTTGACATCAAGGGATGATTTGGGGAGCATGTTTATTGAGCGAGAGTGGATTTCATTTTCCTATGCTACAACCACTACAAGGGTAAATGTGGTGAATTGCATATTTGATGATGACAATTTTTGGAAACCTAGTACAGAAATTCTTAAGATAAATTTATTGCAATTTAACATTTAGTATTTTACAGTTTACTATTTAGTATTTAATAATTAATATTTAATTGTTTAATGATTTAGTTTTACTTTAAGTTATATTATTTTAATATTTAAGTTTTGACTCAAATTTTCGTTTTATTTTATATGCAAGTCACTGAGCCCCTTGTATCTCTCATACGAATTGCTGATGGGGAGAAGCCCTCTATGGGCTACATATATGAGGGCATGGATAGGGCCAAGGAGACCATTAGAGCCCAATATGCAGGAGTGCAAGAGAAGTATGCCCCTATTTGGGATATCAGATAGAAGATGGCAGAATCAGCTCCACCGACCCTTCCATGCAGTAGTTTACTTTTTGAATTCGACATTTCATTCCCATCCTGACTTCAAGGTGGATGAGGAGGTTCTCATCGGCTTATATACAGTGATCCAGAAGGTTGAGTACTGATGAGGATAGTGTAGTTGCAATCATTGAGCTCAACAAGTTCAATAATAAAGAAGGGTCACTTTTCTCTGGCAGGATGGCCATAGATGCTCGAACAACAATATAGCCAAGTAAAAATTAAATAATATATATATGAATCTAAAGTTTATGACTTATAAGTTGTGCATTTTAAATTTTAATTGTTGATTATGTAATTTTAAAATTGTAAATGAGATTAACTGTTTTTGTTTTCCCTTATTTCAAATAGATAGTGGCAAATGATTGGGCGCACAACTCCAAAACTTAAAAAAATTGTTATCCATATTTTGAGTCAGCCAAGCAACGCTTCTAGATGTAAGCTCAATTGGTCCATGTTCGAGCACATCCACTCAAAGAGGAGAAAGGTTGATTGTACAGAGGTTGAATGATCTTGTCTTTGTTCATTACAACCTTCGTCTTAGAATCAAACATATTTTGGGCGCTGACTCCTCTCCGATCATTCTAGAGGGAATTGATCCAGAATCAGAGTGGCTCATTGAGGCTGTGGATCCATTCTTGATTGAGGAAAACCATGAGTGGGTTGACCAGGTGGATATAAAGGCTGAGGCTATGGCCATGGTAGAGGAGGTAGCTAGAGCACGTTCGAGCATTGGTAGATGCACACGCCCACGCACAGACACAGGTCATAGTGATGATGTTCGTGAGCCCATCTTATATGTGGGGGATATGGCTCGGCGGTCCTCTAGGACCTACCTTAGACACCTTTCTAGTAGGCAAATTGGATACTCTAAGGCTGAGGCTACAACCAAGCTTGAGGATGATGATGAGGCTTGAGTTGGAGCCTTGTTTTTTCATTTTGTTTACAAATATTGATACTAATAGACATACGTTTCATGGATCTTCATCTTAGATTCTTACATACATTTATGATTTGATGTCTTATGGATCTTCATCTTACATACATTCTATGATTTAAATCATTATGATCATATGATTTCTATTTACTTCAACTAGCCTACAATTTACATTTTACATGTTACAGAGTTACATATGTGATGGATTTATCATTTATATTCCATGTTTATATATGTTAAGTTTTAACTTCTATTTGATGATGTTATAGTGTGTTTAAGTTATATTCAATAAAGGGTGCATGAAATAAGTTTTAAATTGTTAAAATCTCTAAATTTAAAGGGTTTTTTTTAAATTTGCCGATTCATAGCCAATTCATGGCCGATTCACGATTCGATTCGACCTTGCCGACTTTGCTTAAAACTTTGTTTATGAGAAAGTGTTCTCAAACATATTTTTTGACATTTCTATTTAGAACATTAAGGGATTGAAGGAATAGTTGTAATGTTCCCAATATTTTAGACCCTCAATGGAGTTCTTAGCTTTTCATTCTCCGAAGGCTAAGTGGAGAAATAAAGAGAAATAAATTGAATTAAAGTCAACATATAAATAAATCTGAAGGTGACTTTATATTTAATTAATTTTAATTTTCTACACGTACAACTAATTATTGTATTGGAAGCTTCTGAAGAGTGCATTCTCGTAAAATACAACATATTATTATATTGGAAAGGGGGAAGCTTTTAGAGAGTGCAATTAAATAATATTTTATTTCCTTCTAGAATAGTGAAAGAAAAAAATAAATAGAGGCGAGAGCTTCATTGTTAAGCATCCGATTATTGTCAATTGCATTTGATATGAACTTGGGAGAAGAAACTAAGGGTTTCTTTTTCAGTTAGCCATTGGAGAGCATCAATTCTTCTATGTTGCAACCATTTGAGGTGGTGAAATATCCACCGAATTTGGCACTCAGGAGAGCTTCATTCTAGAGTTCTATTTGTGCTTAAAGTTAGAGAATAACCGAAAGGTTTGAAGAATATTGAAGGACTATCGAGAGCAGACCTGAAGATTCATCTTTGGCAACCATTAGTAATTGTTTTTTTTCCCTTGCTCCTACAGTACGCGTGAACAATGTCGCGCTACAGTATTTATGCTTGCTTTCGATTGCAACTTTCATCTTCATCCATGGGCATCACTATTATCAGGTTCCTCTTGCAACTATTAGTAGTTAGCACTGTAATCTTAGGCACATAATTGTGTTGTTGTAAGTGATAACTCAATATTAGATTTGGCATTGCTGTAGTCATTATTGTAAGCCCATTTGTCTTGGCAAATTCATAGCAACATTGTACATGGGAATGAATTGAATAAAGGAGATATATGTTGCATACCATTTGTTTGACAAAATGTCCATCTAATAGCATATTTGATCAGCATAATAGTTGTATGCCAATTGTTTGTCAAAATGTCAGTTAGTTGTAGGTATGCATTCCATATCTATTTTTCATGTATATGCATTGAAAATTTCAAAAGGAACTGCATTTCCATATTAGTTCATTGTAAGAGGTATTGTAATATCATTTGCGAATATTCTAAATTTCTTAGCATCATTCAAACTATATCAAACAATCTAAAACACAAAAAAATCAGAAAAGAGAAAGACGACATACAAGTGTTTGGCAATATTCCTTGAGCTAAAATCAATCAATTTGGGCAAGGGATATTAAAGTGGTATCAGAGTTTGCTTGCAAAGTGTTTGACGAAATGTCAAACAACTGAATTATAAAAAAATTTGGTGTTTAACGAAGTTATAACTGGTTGGGATTATTACAGTGGTATCAGAGTTTGCTTGCAAAGTGTTTGACAAAATGTCAAACAACTGAATTATAAAAGAATTTGATGTTTGACGAAGTTATAACCAATTGGGTATATTACAGTAGTGTGAATAAATACTTAAGTTTTTAAAGTTTAAACTTTAGATTATTGGTATGCTAGTCTTAAATTCCTATTAGTTTCAAATTTGCAATGATTTATTCTGGTATAACAGAAAGATTTAAACCATAATTCTCTGATAGAAAAAGCTCATATGAGTTTAAATTTTAAAGTTTTAACAGGAAGAATCTTAAGCAAGAAATTTTGTATCTTGCATGGCTATTTATATTACAAGTTTGTCTACATTACGCGGACACAATTAACTTTATGCCTTAACTTTTGAGACTGATATGGCAAAACAAAATAGAACTATGATAAAATTAGTCATTCATTATTTCAAATGACTGTATGACTTTTAAATTGAAATTTGATATTGTAGTCTTTTGCAATCACAGTTAGGCTTATCATTTGCCTCCCTTTTATTAAATAAAGTTTTTTCTTATCATCTTTGTTATCATCTATCTTTTGTTTTCTAATCCTTCTTAGTCTATCCTTTGACATATCAGATTCGCTTATGTCCGGTATCCTTGACATATCTCTTTTCAGGACTCATATTACTTTTCTTGACACCTTGAACTCTTTCCCTGGTATTGTCATGATGGTTTGGTGCCTCCCTAACAGTCAATCTCACATATACCTGGCACCTTTATCGTTACTCCCCTATTTATACCTTGCATGGCATCTTTTCCCCCATCCCATTTTTCAGATCTCTCCTTCTATCAGGCCTCATTTCTCTACTATGGGAGGATTTGGTTCTTTTCTGATTTGTTATCATGGTGACTAAATCTTTTTAGTTGTCTGGGTAATTCTTATCCCTGTCTTTTTATCAAATCTCTTTAGTGGGCTATTGTAGCCTTGATAATATTATTCATTTTGGGAAAGATTATAAGGCTACAGTATCCTATTCGGAAGTTTTTTATGTCCATTATACTTCATTTTCTTGCTATGAAAATTGTATTTTTGTAATCAGCTTTTATCAGAACATTGGTTAATATCTCACTTCTCAGTTCACTTGAAAGATCCCTAATGGATCTCTTCTGCTGATCTGCTGTAATTTTATATTTTTAAATTTGTTTTCCTGTTTATTTATGTTTTATTGCAGAACTAGACAAAAGTGCAGAAAGTTTTGTTTGTTTTTTATGGTTTTATGACATAGAAAGGAATAGGGAACAGCAACCATGAAACAAGACTGAAATAAATAAGGTATTCAGTAAAAATCAGAATTATTGCAAACCGTACCAGGCAGATTTGTCTGAATTATAGAGCCAAGCAATAAATTCAATGCATTTTCCAAAGCTCACATACAAATTTGATGTCAAACTGGAAGGTGAAGATTGTTCTCGAATCTAGCATAAATTTGGAGGTGAATACAAGCAATACTCTATACACCACGTGGTGTATCTGCTACAAATGGCGTCCCACAAGCTACAATGAACCACGTCCCAACTGGAAAGATGATATGCTACGCTGAAACCCCAATGAGAATTGCTGCCTCTATCCTTAATCACCACACACAATGCCTAAGAGATTCGGTGCCAAAGATTGTTGAGGGCTATGTCCCAGCCAATCACTAACCTGGGGTTTGCGTCCCAGACTAGAAGTCGCCCATTCAGAGAAAATTCATAAACAAGTTGTCAAATATGCAAAAGATGATCTTAGAATGAAGCTTCTATCTCCTTATAACCCCTCTCAATTGCAAATCAAACCCTAAGTGCCTCCAAGTGGCATTGGGTTGTGAAAGTGTTATAATTTCTTATTTTAAAGTGGTCATGTTACTAGAAAATGACATTTTTCCTCATAGACAAAAATCTGTTCATTGAATTGCCCTGAGACCAAAGAGAAAGATTTAGAGAATTTAGAGACCTTTCCAACGAGCTATCACACCATAGGATGCACATCCAGATGAGGCCAAAAACCCCTTATTACTCCAAAATGGCTAATAACTTAGCCTTATTTAATTAATAAATGCTAACTTAGGAAATATTAAAAATATAACCCAAATAGCCACAAAATGCCCAACTGACATCACAAACCATAAAATCATCCTGTCACCTCTCTATGACTGAAGTCGAAAAACAAGGATCCACTGGTAGTCTCATCCCTAAAATCTAGGGATGCTCCTAAAATTTAGGAAACAAGCCCTATCCCTCTGAAACTGAACCCAAAGAGTAATCTCATGGAGACCCAACCCTGGGCAAGATCATACCTCCTAAAAAGTAGGAACTGCCTCCCAAAAACAAGGAACGTCTCCCAACTAATCAATAATTGCCAGAACATCAAGTCCCCAACACTAAATAACCATACTAGGTCTCTATCCAACCCTGTCAGCCTACAAGACCCCATAATAAGCTGACTCACATGTCTCTGCTAGACTAAGCTAAAAGAGGGGACATGACAGTCCTCCCCTCTCAGAGATGCTTGCCCACAAGCAATACAACACTAATCCTCCACTATCCCAAGCAATCCAAATACAGAGCACTGATCGACCCCAAACCCGAAGTGTCTTGTCAGGACAAACATACTCCCCACTGTAAGGTGTAGAAGTGAAGTAGATCAGATCGTCACAGTAGAGTATGCACCCCTGAATACTCTCGCGCCCAAGAATCCAAACAAATGGCCATCCTGTCCTCCTGTCAAAATTTAAACCAGTAGCCGGTCCCAAAATAGTCTTGTTATGCAACCCGTCCCAAACCTCATACAATCTTCGTGGCAAATCTAAGGCACCCGCTCCTATCTGTTGAGATATTGAGGACATGGGGTTATGATCAAATCACTGCTACTATCTGAGTCTTGATCAGTAATCATACTCCTAGTTGATCCAACCTAAAACGGAAGTGGGCATGCCTTGAGCACGATCTTCCTTCTCCCAACCACAAACTCCAATTCTCTCGCCTTGAAATCTTGGTTGTATCTCCCCAAGTATTGCAACCACTGTACACCCAAAACTACATCCGTGCCCCCTAGATCACACATGTAAAAGTCATCTATCAAGGTGTATCCCTTCATGCCTATGCTCAACTGTGGGATACCCTTGACGCATTGCAAAGTAAGACCATTGGCCACAGTCACATTGATTCCTGGAAAATTATGTGCTTGCAGACCACATCGATCTACCATTCTTGTATTTATAAATTTATGTGTAGACCCACTGTCCACCAAACAATACACAGTATGCCCATGGATCATACCCGAGATGTAGAAGAGGTGAATCATCAGTGCACCTGACAACATAGCCATAGTCCCATGTGTTGCGACTGCTACCTCAGCATCTTCGAGCTCAATTTGGACACCATCATCTTTGTCATTTATATCCCAAACCTCCTCATCGTCTACATCTAATATGACCTCAATAAGATGTGCCTTTCCCTGCCCAAGGCACCTATGTCCTAGTGCCCATGGCTCCTTACAAGAAAAACATAATTTCCTCCTCCTCAGTTCATTTCAAGAATCCAGGTCTACTTTGGGAGGTGGAGGTGGTGTGTCCTTAGCCTGTAAAGGAGGTCTCTATGGTGCCTGTATATTCCCCAATGGTTTCTTATCAGTCTGATAAGAGGTAGGAGTGGTGTCCAATCTCAATGTCACATCAATAGCATCCTTAAGAGTGGCCGGCTAGAAAGCACGAACCAATCCCTTAAGCTTGTCCTGCAATCCCTCAATGAATAGCATCACACTATGCTTCTGTGTCATATCAAGTATCATAACTACAATGCGTTGGAACTCATTACTATAAGCTTTTGCATGACCAGTTTATCTTAGATGAGCCAACTCTCTATAGTAAAATTCTGTATCCATACGGTCAAACCGTGTAATTAGTCACCCAATGAACTCAGCATAGGAATGTACTAAGGCATGATCCTGGCTAACCAATCCATAGTGCCACCAATCATAGGCAATCCCCTCTAGATGCAACACAGCAAACTGAATAGCCTCACACTCAGGCATGGGCCGTAATGAAAGATATATATCCAGCTTGTGAACCCAAGCTCATGCACTCGTATCTCCTGAGCCATTATATGTAGTCAATGTGATCTTCCCAGTAGCTCTATTCAGGTTATAGTTCTGCTACTGTTGTGGTGATCTACAACCGCGATCTCCCCTGAACCTAGTTGTATCTCTACGCTGTGCACAATACTGGGGAAGAGGGAAGACATCCCTAACATCAGGGGGTAGAGCTCTCCACTCAACTGTGGCTGCCAAAACTGACTACTGGAACCCCACCTCTGGTGATTCCACTTGTGCTAGTTGTTCACTTGGTATGAACTGAGGAAGCAATGGTCTATTTGTAGTAGGTGTACGATGGTGATGCCGCCTAGAGGAATGAAGGGAGCTCCCAACTGAAGAATGGGACCGATGGCTGCATTGACTACCAACCATTGAAACTGATCTACTTCGCCTACCTCTGTGTCCACCCATCTCCAAACACTCCAAGGTATCCTGTAATCTATCTAAAGCTTGAGCGATCATAGGCTGAGTAGTGAATAGGGTCTACACCATCTCTCTCTCTTCATCACCCCGATTCCCTGTGCCGCCCACCTGTTCTTCTACCATAATAAGTTCCTAGTCTATTCCAAACCCTTACTCAAGTTGAGCTCTCCTGCGCGTATAATATCTGTGTATCTCAGCTCTTGGATGCATAGATTTGTATTCAATCTACCAACTAGTGACTACCTAGATGCTAATATGAATTATCAAAACTTTTGATCCAGTACCCAAATGCCAAAATGAATTATCAGAACTTTTTAGCCAGTAACCAGATGTTCAAATGAATTATCAAAACTTTTTATCCAATACCCAGATGCCAAAATGAATTATCAAAACTTTTTAGCCAGTACCCAGATGCTGAAATGAATTATCAAAACTTTTTATCCAATACCCAGATGCCAAAATGAATTATCAAAACTTTTTAGCCAATATCCAGATGCAAAAATAAATTATCAAGACTTTTGCTAAAATCTGTTGTGACAATTTCTCACAAACCCTACAGGCTAGCAGGATCTAAGCTCTGATACCACTGAAAGATCCCTAATGGATCTCTTCTGTTGATCTGTTGTAATTTTATATTTTTAAATCTGTTTTCCTGTTTATTTATGTTTTCTTGCAGAACTAGACAGAAGTGCAGAAAGGTTTATTTGTTTTTTATGGTTTTATAACATAGAAAGGAATAGGGAACAACAACCATGAAACAAAACTGAAATAAATAAGGCATTTAGTAAAAATTAGAATTATTGCAAACCGTACCAGGCAAATTTGTCTAAATTATAGAGCCAAGCAATAAATTCAATGCATTTCCCAAAGCTCACATACAAATTTGATGTCAAACTGAAAGGTGAAGATTGTTCTCGAATCCAACATACATTTGGAGGTGAATACAAGCAATACTCTATACACCATATGGTGTATCTGCTGCAAATGGCGTCCCACAAGCTGCAATGAACCACATCCCAACTGGAAAGATGATATGCCACGCTGAAACCCCAATGAGAATTGATGCCTCTGTCCTTAATCACCACGCACAATGCCTAAGAGATTTGGTGCCAAAGATTGTTGAGGGCTACGTCCCAGCCAATCACTAACCTAGGGTTTGCGTCCCAGACTAGAAATCGCCCATTCAGAGAAAATTCATAAACAAGTTGTCAAATATGCAAAAGATGATCTTAGAATGAAGCTTCTATCTCCTTATAACCCCTCTCAATTGCAAATCGAACCCTAAGTGTCTCCAAGTGGCGTTGGGTAGTGAAAGTGTTATAATTTCTTATTTTAAAGTGGTCATGTTACTAGAAAATGACCTTTTCCCTCATAGACAGAAATTTGTTAACTGAATTGCCCTGAGACCAAAGAGAAAGATTTAGAGAATTTAGAGACCTTTCCAACAAGCTATCACACCATAGGATGCGCATCCAGATGAGGCCAAAAACCCCTTATTACTCCAAAATGGCTAATAACTTAGCCTTATTTAATTAATAAATGACGCTAACTTAGGAAATATTAAAAATATAACCCAAATAGCCACAAAATGCCCAACTGACATCACAAACCATAAAATCATTCTGTCACCTATCTGTGATTGAAGTCGAAAAACAAGGATCCACTGGCAGTCTCATCCCTAAAATATAGGGATGCTCCTAAAATTTAGGAAACAAGCCCTATCCCTCTGAAACTGAACCCAAAGAGTAATCTCATGGAGACCCAACCCTCGGCAAGATCATACCTCTTAAAAAGTAGGAACTGCCTCCTAAAAATAAGGAACGTCTCCCAACTAATCAATAACTGCCAGAACATCAAGTCCCCAACACTAAATAACCATATTGGGTCTCTATCCAACCTTGTCAGCCTACAAGACCCCATAATAAATTGACTCACAAGTCTCTGCTAGACTGAGCTAAAAGAGGGGACATGACATCACTCATATCATTTGGCTAACATTTTAATGTTTTGTTAGACACATGGCATTTTGGAGATTTTTACTCTTTAAAACTTTAAAATCAATTCTTTTCACTGAGCTATTGTAGCCTAAATAATCTTTTACTTCATATTTAGAAAGAGATTATATGGTTACAATATTTCAAAGGGAAGAATTATATTTTTTTTAAAGTAAATCTATTTTTGTATTTATTGATTATGATTGTAACATGATGAGACTTTCTGTATATTAAACCAAGGTATTAAGTTCCAAAAATTTCATGCATATAAAGTCTTTAACCATTTGTTGACATAGCTCTATACAACATAAAGGATTCTTCAATTTTCTACTTTTACTAATTTTAAAATATATCTAACATTGATATAAGCCAGAGGACGAAGTTTGCAGGTGGGCATAAAATATCATCAACAAAAGGATAAGCTCATAAAGACATGAATAAAGGAAGGATGTAATTAAATGATATTTGTAAGAGAAGGCATTCCATCTCAAAGTCTCTTGGAAAAAGGGGCAAATGTATTTCATAAAAACTCAATTGATCGCTAAAATCAGTGATCAAAACACAAATAATTTATTTCTAAATATATACATGTAAGGGAAGGTATGCCTTTCCAAAGTCCCCTTTTATAACAGGGGCAATTGTATTTATCATAGTTCACAGAGCATTTGCACCCCAAGCTACACTGGGGGTTTTCTTCCTCATTTTTTTCCCCCCCAGTTGCTCACTATGAATAGGGCAAAAAAATACATTTGTAATATTTTTCAAAAATTAATTAATTATTTTGGCAATAGCTTTTTACCAATCAAATATATATATATATATATATATATAGAGAGAGAGAGAGAGAGAGAGAGAGAGAGAGAGAGAGAGATCCACAAAATTGCCAAAATTGTTTAATATTGCTAAATAATTTAACTAACCCAATATTATTTGAAAATAAAACAATATAACTAAATATCATAAAATTCGGATAAGTTTAGCAAGAGTAAAAATTTGACAAAATTCAAATTTCATGAAAGAAGTTTGACAAATGTTCACTTAGATTAGTCGACCAAGCATGCCTCTTTATTCAAAATAATATCCACAACAATGTGAGGATGGCTAAAATCTTCATTCTCAATTTTGTTTTGAACCAGAATACAAGGTGTGGTATTTGAAGAAAAAAATTGATTTGTGGTTTTATTGAGTTTTATATTGGGAATTTGGGATGCCAGCTTTACCAATATCTTCAAATCTCAAGTAGGGTGGGCTTACACCCTCAAGTGAAATCTGAGTCGGCAGATCCATTCTCACAATGTGGCTCACACCCCATGGTATTGTTGGTAAGTGTCCATGATATCCTATCGAGATTTGCGACATGATCTTGTTAGCATGAATATTGATGATATTCCTTTGGGGGAGTATCCTAAGAATCGGAGAGTATTGATATGTTGCCTTCATGACTATATTTGTCATTGATGTCAACATAGCAATAAGCCTGTGAAGACTAGCAGAGTAGCAGACAGAGATCTTAGTTGTACAGACAATGGTTTGATTGTCTGGTGATACGCGATCAAGGATACGTTCCTCACTGTGTCCTAATGATGTGGTTAAGTGCATGTGACATAAGCCAACGATGTACAGAAGTTGTACCTGATTTACTGAGAGCAGTACAGCAACAGAGTACTTAGAAAGCAGTTCTTGATGTTTGTTTGATAACTTTCATCTAAGATGTAATGAGAAGATGTGCGGTCAACCAATGACAGAGGACAGTTGGATGGTGACGTCAACGAGTGCGCAAGCCCTAGTATTGCACTTGTGAAAAGTTGTATAGACTGTGAGCTGACAATGCTATTGCAATTGTAAATTAATTAATTATCTTATTATAATTAATTGGGAAAGCCTCAAAGCTGACTCAAGGAATTATTTTGAAGATATGGTATAAAAGAAAGTTGTTTTCCTTGTTTGTAAAAAGTATCAATTGTTGTGTTGAATGCGAAGTGCGAAAAGGAGCAGAGTGTTTACTAAATGCGAGTAAGCAATCCAATGGATTATTGGATGCGAGTTTTGTGATTTGGTTACAAGATCTAAAGTAGCAAAAGTCTGTTTGACAGGATAGAGGAAGAGGAAGGAAGGACATTTCATTTCTATTATTCTGCAAAGAATAATACAGAGATCATTTGGACAGTGGATTCATTGATCTTAGCCTTGAAGCTGTTTGGGCAGTGGGTCCAGCTGTCTTCCACAACTCCTAACAGGGTTGGAATCTCTTAACAGGGACTCAAAGTCTCCTAATAGAGACTGATATGTACTGCATGTTGTTATAGACTCCTAACAAGGTCCATCCCCTAAAAAGAAATATTTATATTAGTACATCATCTTGTGGGTACCATCCCCACCGAGGTTTTCCCTTTGATCAAGAGTTTCCTTAGTTAACATATCTGGTGTTATTGTGCATGAGTGTTACATCCCAAATTTTCACCCAATTTAAAATGTTCATATAACTGTTGAGGTTTCACATGAAGTCAATGGACAGTTGAAATTTTTTATAATCATGTGAAATGGTAAGATGTTTAATGGTTATAATTTCATATGAAGATGACATGCTAGTTAATCGTTATGATGATATTTTAAAGCTATAGTAGATAGTTGGTTATTTATCATGAATTCATGGGAATTGAAAAGGCAGTTAATCGTTACGATCATTTATGAATAATAACTTGTTACGGTAATATGATTTAACTATGGAGGCAAGAGCCTACAATACAATGGTAAATTGTGAGCCTCTTATCTGAATGGTCTTGAGTTCGACTCTTCACAAACTTTATAAATAATAATAATTAATCACATCACATAATAATAAGGAATATTGGCTTCGGCCTCTTACCCATCATATATATATATATATATATATATATATATATATGATTTAACTGTGAGGAATTTCCTTATAGGGAGCACATCAAAGGGGTGGAAGCATTGTGAGAAAAGAATTGTGTACAGGGGCATCACAATTACTGGGCAAATGGGTATGAATCTTGAATCACCATGGTTAAGGACCTAGCGACTTGTATAACAAAATACAATCATTGGACACACATGAGCTATTGGATAATCTTTAAAACATTTAAACATTTTACCTTAATCAAAGTACATAACTTTAATGGTTTATGATTGACATTTTTCATTACTTCAATATAATACATATATATGTACGTGCACATAGATACAAAAATAAGGTGACACCATAGTATTAATTTATACAAGCTTATATCAGTTAAAATACATATATCTAAATATGCGTAAACCTAGAGAAGATATAGAGATAAATAATCTTCCAAGTGATACACGTATTTAGATATGCATACCTTAGTGGGTACAACCTTGGATAAATACTAAATATGATGTCATCATAATAATATATATATATATATATATATATATATATATATATATGTGCATATATATATATAAAACTTTATAAATTATCCTTTTGAATAAGTAACTTTCGAGTTCTCCTCCATATTTATTTACTTCCTTATAAGAGGCGAGAATGTACACTTGGCATTTTTATTGGTGACTCAAGAAGACGATTCTTCTTCTTTTTATAACTGCTCAAGAGTCACGGCTTCTTGGAAGCTTTTATTATTTTTGAATGCCTCCTTTTATATACAGGTCGAGAGAACCAATAACTGGTGTTCTGCATTTTATACCTCTCTCTCTTATGTTTTCTTTTATCATTATTTGCTGTGAATGACTGAGGACAAATCATAGTTATTGTTTACTCTGAGCTCTACACTTTGGATTACTCACGTCAAGAGGAGTCGGCTGCATAGAGTCAAGCCAAACTCACGTCTCCCTGATCAGGTTATGTGGTCAGCCATTCCAAGTCGTATTTTGTTATATAAATAATTGCAATCAAATTTACAGCAATAAGATGTGTTAATAAATTCCATGAATCATTGTTGAATTGCAAAATCGAATAGACATTCGATGAGTCCATTCTTTCCATGTTAAATGGAGATCAATTGTATATGTTATGCACAAATGTCTATGTTACAGACAGATTCCAGAATCAAACTATTTCCTTTAATTCTTTAAAGAGAAGTTCTCAGGTCATAAAAACTGTATTATGATAGTTCTGAAAATATATTATTCTTTACACCAGCTGAGGTTCAGCAAGAGAGTTGAATTACTCTAAGATTTGACACCTAGGACTCACCCGGCCGGATGGCCAAGAAAAGGGTGAAGAGGTGAGAGAAAGTCCTGCAAGAACTAGTAAAACAGGATCAGAATTGATTCAACAAATTTATTACTTTAAAAAAATCATTTAATAGCTCATGCATGTCCAATTCATTCTCTGATGTCAAGTCGAGTAGTGTAATTAAGTACCAGGATGCTCAGTGACTGACAAGGTGTTTCATGTCTATTCTGGGTAGGGAGGACCTTTCTAGTTAGAGAAAGTGTGGAGATAAGTTTAAGGTCCGTGGTTGGGAAGTTAAGCCCCTAACAATGTTTCCCCTCTCCACAAGATGTTAGGATGTGCATCAAACAAAGACACGCTAAGCATTCAAACATTTATTGGTAACAAGTAATTTATTTTTATGATGTTTATTCAAGTAAGAAGGTAAGATAGATTGATTTATATCATCGTTTCAATTATTTTCCTTTATTGAAAACAACTTTTCACGTCAATATAATTGGTAACCAATTAGATTGGTTGATCTTCCAACTGAACATGAAATATAACTAAATGCAAGAGATAGGCTTATCTAATGGATTGTTATTTCTGTCTTCATTTATTTGAATAATGAATATGCATTCACCTTCTAACTAAATGTTATTGTCATAGTTAGCAATAGAAGAGAAAAGAATGATACAGTGGTATTGATGCCCTAAATGATACAGTGGTATTCGATGCCCTAAATGATGCTGTAGTATTTGATGCCCTAAATGATACAGTGGTATTGATGCCCTAAAAGATACAGTGGCATTTGATGCCCTCGATGATATATTGGTATTGTCACTACAATAAAGTAGTATAGCTATTTGTTCCTTAAGAGGTATTTTATGGACTAATCTGGGTTTTGCAGAAGCATCCCTAGACAATTTTTCGGTTTTGAATTTTATAGTATGTAGATTTTAAATTCTTTGGTAAATTCATTGATGGTATCTTCAATTGTTAGTTATGAAATTTCCGTTTAAGTAATTGTAACCGTTAATCTCATTCACATGAACATAACTGATATAACTGTCTTCCTATGAATATAAACCAATAACTTTATTTCTTTGATATGTTAGTTGTTAGTTAAGGCCCAGGAAAAGTGGATGTTACAATGAGTATCTTGTTATGGTTTCTGATTATATTGCTCATATAGTTAAAGTTTAATAAGGTTGATAATTGTGATATTAGTTGTATAACTGATTCACCCCCCCCCCTCAGTTATATTGTTGGACTATATATTCTAACAATTGGTATCAGAGCAACAAGTCCTTGAAGGATAAGCTTAACAGCTTTGGGAGATCTGTGGTGAGTCATTTCAGATTAGATAGTCCTAAGTCAGATAGAGGAAATTTTGACCCAGAAGATGGAGATTCTTGGTGAATTATCAAATTTATGTAAAGAACAAAGCATTGAATTTCCAAATCTAGAATCCTTTTGTTGCATACAAAAGAATAGATGCACAAGTAAAGACAAATCCAAATCTGAAGAAGACATAAAGATCAAGGAAGGTATTGATCTGCTTATGAAAAGAGAGCAAGAAGGTATAGAAATTTTTGTTTGTTGGACATGTAAAGAGTTTGGTCATTTTTCGTCTAGATGTCCTAAGAGAGTAAGAAAATCTAGAAAGAGTTCACTTTCTGATGAAGATGAAGAATTGAAGCTAGTATGGAAAGATTCTTAAATGACCGTGATGATAAAGATAATGAGCCTGAATTGGTTAAGAAAGAGTAAGTAGTAGAAGAGATAGCTTTGGTAACTATTGTTGATCCAAAGGCTAACCATGAAAATGTGGAAGTTATCATTGAGACTAACAATGATTTGCAGAATGGGAATCAAATTTGAAGAGTGGAGATTTAAGCCTAGAGCAAAAGAAAGAGTTGAGTTGACAGCTCCAAGCAAAAGTATATCAAAGAATCATCCTCCTGGACAGAACACTAGGAGCAAAAGCAATAATGAGGTAAATGAAGAAGTTTGTGAATTATGTTTGTTTTTTCAAGTTGAACCTAAGAGTGCAAATGAAGCATGTAAAGATGATCGTTGGATTCAAGCAATAAAGGAAGAAGTATATCAGATGGATGTTAAATCAGCTTTTCTAAATGGAGAACTTGAAGAAGTATACATTAAGCAGCCTAAAGGTTTCCCTCTGATAGAAGACAAAGAGATGGTATGCAGATTGAAGAAAGCTCTATATGGTCTGAAGCAAGCACCTAAAACCTAGTATGCAATGTTGGATAAGTATTTGACAAAACTTGGATTTGTTAAAGGTACGACAGATAGTAACTTGTATTTGAGAGAAATTGATAATGGTTTGTTTATCATAGTAATATTTGTTGATGATATAATATTTGGAGGTAATTATGAAGAAAGTGATAAGTTTGTTGAAGAGATGAAGAATGAATTTGAAATGAGTATGATAGGAGAAATGAAGTTTTTCCTAGGACTGTAGATTGTGCAGAACAATGATGGTATTTTCATTTCACAAGCTAAGTACTTAAAAGATTTGTTGAAAAGATTTGGATTGGAAAGTTGTAAGCCTATTGGTACACCTATGATAACTGTTCACAAGTTATCTAGCAAAGATAAGACACCTACAGTTGAGCAAAAGAAATACAGATCCATGATTGGAGGTTTGCAATATCTGACTCACACTAGACCAGATATAGCAAATGCAGTCGGGATTGTAACTAGCTTTCAAGCTGATCCTAAAGAGTATCATTATGCAGCAGTAAAGAGGATATTCAGATATTTGAAAGGAACATATGATTATGGAATATGGTATGATAGATCAAGTGATTTTACTTTATGTGCATATGTGGATGCAGATTAGGCAAGTAGTATGGATGATAGAAAGAGCACCAGTGGTGGAGCATTTTTCTTTGGAGGAAGATTGGTTTCTTGGCTAAACAAGAAACAAGATCACATTTCACAGAGTATAGCTGAGGTAGAATATGTAGAAGCAGCACATAACTGTAATCAAGTTATGCAGATAAAGCAGATGTTGAAAGATATTGAGATTGAGTTTGCAGAACTTGTTATCATGTATTGTGATAACACAAGTACAGTATGTCTAAGAATCATGTATTGCATTCTAAGATGAAGCATATATCTATTAAGTATCATGTCTTGAGAGAGAAAGCAGCAGAAAAAGAGATCAGATTGGAGTATGTGAGCACTAAAGATCAAATTGCAGATATCTTTATGGAGCCCTTACCTAAAGATACATTTGAGTACTTGAGAAATATGCTTGGGGTTATGCCCTTGCCTACTTCTAAGTAATTGATGCAGAGAGTGCATCAGTCCAGTAGTACGGAGCACTATTGTTAGACTGTATTGAATGTTGATGCTTCCTATATGGGGGAGTATCTATTGAGAGCTGAGTCGTTAAGGACTCTTGGTATTTGGTCTTGAACAGTGTCTTTGGACACCTGAGCTGGTTGAAGACTTAGAGAAGTATATTAACAATTGGTATCAATTGGTATATTGACATAATGAGGCCTTTGTCATTGATATCAATGGGGGAGAATATGCATGAAAAACATCTCCTAAGTATATATGGGGGAGTCCTAAGCATGGGGGAGATATGTATGGTTAGTTGTTTATTGTGAACAACTGTTGTTGATCCTAAGAAGATGTTGAACAGAACAGTGTTCCAGAGGATTTAAGAAGATGAGAGCAACAGCAAAGTACTGTTTGGTATTCTTGGAACTTAGATGTTTTTCATCTATGTTGCCACCAATGCCAAATGGGGAGATTGTTAGCATAAATACTGATGGTATTCCTTTGAGGGAGTATCCTAAGCATTGGAGAGTAGTGATA
Source organism: Cupressus sempervirens (assembly GCA_028749045.1). Lineage (NCBI taxonomy): Eukaryota > Viridiplantae > Streptophyta > Pinopsida > Cupressales > Cupressaceae > Cupressus > Cupressus sempervirens. The sequence continues at coordinate 101,841,790 of CM053787.1, forward strand.
TGTTGCATTCATGATTGTATTTGTAATTGATGTCAACATAGCAGCAAGTTTGTGAAGACTGGCAAAGTAGCAGACAAAGATCTTAGTTGTACAGACAATGGTTTGATTGTCTGGTGATGCGCAGTTAGGGATACGTTCCTCATTGTGTCCTGATGACGTGGTTAAGTGCAAGTCGACAATGTACGAAAGTTGTACCTAATTTACTGGGAGCAGTACAGAGATAGAGTACTTGAAAAACAGTTTTTGATGTTTGTTCGATATCTTTCATCTAAGATGTAATGAGAAGATGCGCGGTCAGCCAATGACTGAGGACAGTTGGATGGTGACGTCAACGAGTGCACAAGCCCTAGTATCGCACATGTGAAAAGTTGTATACACTATGAGCCGACAGTGCTATTGTAATTGTAAATTAATTAATTATCTTATTATAAGTAATTGGGAAAGCCTCAAGGCCGACTCAAGGAATTGTTTTGAAGATATGGTATAAAGGAAAGTTGTTTTCCTTGCTTGTAAAAAGTATCAAGTGTTGCATTGAACGCGAAGTGCGAAAAGGAGCAGAGTGTTTACTGAATGCAAAAAAGTGATCTAAGGGATTATTGGATGCAAGTTTTGTGATCTGGCTACAAAATCTAAAGGAGCAGAAGTCTCGTTGATAGGACAGAGGAAGAGGAAGAAAGGACATTTCATTTCTATTATTCTACAAAGAATAATACGGAGATCATTTGGACAATGGGTTCATTTATCTTAACCTTGAAGTTGTTTGGGCAATGGGTCTAGCTGTCTTCCACAACTCCTAACAGGGTTGACACAACTCCTGACAAGGTCGGAATCTCCTAACAGGGATTCAAAGTCTCCTAACAGGGGCTGATATGTACAAAATGTTGTTATAGACTACTTTCAAGTTTCTCCTAACAGGGATTCAAAGTCTCCTAACAGGGACTGATATGTATTAAATGTTGTTATAGACTCCTAACAGGGTCCATCCTCTAACAAGGAATATTTATATTCGTACATCATCTTGTGAGTACCATCCCCACCAGGGTTTTCCCTTTGATCAAGGGTTTCCCTAGTTAACATATCTGGTGTTATTGTGCATCCGTATCTTGTTATGGTTCTGATTATATTGCTCGTATGGTTAAAGTTTAATAAGGTTGATACTTGTGATATTAGTTATATAACTGATTCACCACCCCCCTCCCCCTCTCAGTTATATTAATGGACTACATATTCTAAGAATATCTTCAGATCTCAAGTAGGTTGGACTTATATCCTCAAGTGAAATATGAGTCAGCAAATCCATTCTCACAATGTCAGCACTGGAATTGACAATTGAACTTCTTGTAGCATAGAGAGAGCATTTACTACATCTTAATTCTTTGGATGAAATGTGCAAGTCTACCCTAGAACACACAGAAATCATACAAAAGCAAAGGAAACAATGGCACGACTCCTACATTAAGAGTAAAAAATTCCAAATTGGTGACTAGGCATTGCTTTATGACTCCATATTTAAAGATATGTCAGGCAAGCTGTAGACACAATGGTTGTGTCCCTATGAAATAAGTCATGTATTTGCAAATGGAGTCATCCAATTATCCACAATTGATCCACTGCATTTTAAGTTATTAGTCAATGGACATCGACTCAAGTTGTATAAATGGCCCCAAACAAAAGAAGACTTCCTACAGCAATTTCAACAGCCAGTTTCAAATGCACAACAGGTAACACTTCCTGCAGCAGAAGGTGTTGACCTCTTGCCTACAGCTCTTCAATAACAACTCCTTTGAGCATGCCCATAATAAATACTTTATGTCCAAATAAAGTTCAAATTCTCCATTCACTTTCTAATTTCTTCTTTTTTCAACTCATCTCATTTCTTTCTCTAACACCCACCCATCTTCCACGTCATCATTTTACAATGCTTTCAATAACGCGGTGAGTTCACTAACGTATGTTGTCATTGTTGACCTTCAACTCTCGCCACCTTTTTGCATGTACAATGATCAATTAGCAGGTATAAGCTTTTCAAAAATTTATTCATTTTTTGTACATAGATTTTGTTGGTTATATCTATTACTGCATTAAATATATTATTGTGGCTTTATGCCAATTCCATACCTCATGCCAAGTATAACAAGTGAGGACACTTGTTCAAGTTTCATAGGGGGCAGGGAAAGTTACTAATTCCCAATGACATTTCTATTTATTCATTAAAAATCCTCAAATCTATACACTCTCTTTGATTGATTAAAACTCAGTTGCCATAGTACACAAGTGTCAAGTGTCATACCCTTATTCTCGAATAATTTCTCACTGTCAAGCTATGATGTGACCCAAATTCAATTTTAGGATGATTCTCGCATATCTATGATTTATTTTCATTAAAACCACATTATTATTGTTCATGACAGAAATTAGTAGAAAAGAATGTGAAATGTGAAAAGGGTCTATGATTTTCAAAAACAAAAGAAAGCCTGAATTCATAGAAGGGAAGAAGGTAATAGTACGAGCAGAGATGACCCTTAAAACTTCATATTTCCCAGTCCAAAACCAAAATCAGAATTTTAGCATCTTCCATCAGGAGTCCAATTTCATAAAACCAGACCGCGTAATTCAAATTTCCCAGTGTGATGTCTACCAAATAGATCAAAAAGCCAAAATTTAGACAGGAATCCCCTGTTGCATTTCATTTCATAAAGCACAATATGCCCGACCAGACACACCACAAACATTACCATATACAACCAGCTTCCCAATCAGACAACAATATAATATATTCACCAAACAATCCCAAATACACATACACAAAAAAATTCAAAATTTGCTGGTGAATAACATAATGTAATGTATACACACCTGCAGATCCTTTGAAACCTCAACGTCACTTATAGTTGTCAGTGAAGTCAAATACATATCTGCACCAAGGGCAGCCTCTGGAAGAACAGCATGCCTAAGCACTTTATCCGTACAAAGCATGTCTGATATCTCTCTTCTGATTTGTTCGGCTACCATCTGGACTCTTCTTGGATGCGCCATACAGGTAATGTGATTTTGTCTTTGAGTTCTCCTAAATTTGGATTCATGTGGATATATGGTACTTGTAGATAAACTTAAAGAGGCTAATGATGTGTGGGCATTAGCTGTAGTTGTATGAAGAGAATGAGGGATTGCAGACAATGAAAACATCGAAGCCTGATGAACCAACAAACCCATTTGTGGACCGTGAGAATGCTAAACTGAACGGAGTGAAAGCAGCGTTGGGTTCACCATACGCTTCTCAGACTAGTTCGCTGCAGGATAGGGGTAAAAGTTGGGAACGCTGAAGTGGCTCGACTAGCGGATGTCGGGCACCGTGTAGACTAGTTTCAAACAGGGACGAACATGCGCCAGTATTTAGGAGCGCCCATCAAAAACACAAAATCTGAATTCGTTAAAGTATAATGTTCCAAGTTTCTGCTTTGTCTCCTACCAAGTGCTTCTTACAAACTCGTGTACAAGATCTTAAGTTTCATGAAGATAAATTATTTTGATGATTTAGTAACATAAGAAATGTGCATGTATATTTATAATGAAATTTATTTATTTTCAAATCAAAAAAAATTTAGCAATCATTGGTTGATATAGTTTATGTTAATAACAAGTTAATAAAACTCATTGCAATAGTATATAGCCTATCAGCAATACTAATAACATCTCTAAGGCTAAAATATTCTATGGAATTATTTAGAAAAAAGTGCACACCTTCGAATAGGGAATAAGAACTTTAGGCCTTTTGAAACTAGTTCTTTAAGTATGTTTTTCGACAATGAAAGTTTATCGCTAAGTTTGTTGTCGTGTCTTGCTTTGTTTCCTCAAAAAAGAGTAACTAATTTGCCCATTTATAGAATATCTTCGTACTTGGAGCGGATGTCATTGTATGTTGGGTATTTCATAATAAAATGTTGCTCTATCTCCACCACTCCCATGTTGCAAAATAAACAAATTCTCTCCTCTCACTCTTCATTGGTAGCATCCATCTATTTAACACCTTAAATGATGAGAACTTGTCCTAAGTTGTACTACAAGCATTTTAGTTCTCCATGTGATATTTGCTCATGTGTATGTTTTCTCCTCGTGGTCTCTCAATGGATTAAATTCTTTAATATAATATTTTTTTGCACCCATTTTGTTTTGACCATATGAGACTCCTGGATTTCTCCTTCACAAACTTTTTTATTCCATCAATATTATCTAGACATTCATGCACACTTACATTTCATTTTTCCATCCATTTGATATTTTGCTTCATCCACGTGTTCTTTCTATTATCAAGGCTTTCCTCTATGATCAATTCAGGCCAACGATGATTTTTCATACTTCGAGTTTTATTTAAAAAGCATAATAACGGAACCATTGTTGAGGCCTTTTAAAGGGAATGTGTCTGCTTCCACTAATAAGATCTCATAAGGAACCATTGTTATATTTTGAGACTATTGATGATTAAATTATTTTGGTTTCTTTCTACTTGTCTCCATTTTTTATTTAATATGTTGTTACCCCAAATCTCACATCCATAAAGGATCATTGGGTAACCAACAAACTAAAAAGCATCTTTTTAGTTTTCCAATCCCATAATTTCACATTTTTGCTAATGATCTCCATGTTGTATTGACTATCAATGACAAACACTTTTTCATTTTATAGGCAAAGTTGGTCAATCATCACTACAATCAAGCCACCCAAGGAAGGTCAAATGATGAAAGACTTGTTTATATTCCAATGCGAGTCGAGTAGTTCTTAGGTTGTTAAGCACCCCAATGTGGACCAAGTGACAGTTTATGCCAAGTAAAGATAACAGATGTCAAGTGAAGTAAAGTTAGTTTATGCCGAGTGAGACAATTACTGCCTAGGATACAATTGCCCAGGGACAACATGAATATCTGTTGTGACCGAGCGTCAGGATATTCAAGTGCCAAGTAAACCGATTTTGACATATGTGCTTGTGATGGCACAAACACTTATTTAAACCATTTTGGTTGAGTTCTTTAAGTGATTTTATGATTATGGGGATAGCTAAGGAGGTAATAACACAATTTTTTAGAGGACATCAATCCTTAGAAGGGAGAGCTCTTGATCATGATATATAACCTTCTCCAATTGTTTATTTAAGAGTTCAAACCCTAAATCAATGATGTAAAGGATCAGGAAATAGCGAAGATACAAGTATATGAGCAAAGGAAGGCTATGTTTGATGATCAGAAGCAGAGATTAGACAAAGCAACCTAGCAGTAAAGAGTTGAACAAAGTATATCAAATAAGGAGATCAAATCATACAAGGAAAGAGAAGATTCGTAATCTAGCATCATAGTGCTAACCGAAGGATCGAGTATTGAGACATTCTAACCAATAGGTCAATGTAAATCTCTTAACAGAGTGATCCTAACAGACCTATTCAAATCTCCTAACAGAGTACTTACTTAGTTGTGAGTTTAAATCCTTTAATCAAGGTAGATTGAATAAGTATTGTAAGCTCCTAACAGGGCAAACCACTCACAAAGTAGATCACCAAAAGTGATCAAACATTATAGCCTTAACATGCATACTTTATTACTATAGTAGTGAATATTTGTGGATCTCATCCGGGCCACCCTACTTTTACCTTCACCTTGGAAGTTTTTGGGTAACCAAATCTTGTGTGTTATGTATTTTCATTTACTTTCATGTTTATGAATGTGATGCATACGTAGATCTATTTTAGTATTATAGTTTACAGTTAATGATTGCATGGTCTATGATCTAGATATGAGATGGATTAGAGGTGAATACATTTGATTTGTTATATGAAGTTTTAAAAAATTGTAGATTTGGATTCACCTCGCCTCTTAGCATCTTAGTTTCCCATTAAGACTTCCAACAATTTGTATCAAAGTGTTATTCTCTTAAATGAAGTCTAACAACTTGAGAGTTAAGATCTTGGAGACAGAGGCTTACAAGTTGGGAAAGATCATTGAGAATTAGAAGCCTGATATCTAGATCATAATGCAACAAGTTGAACCGGCAAGAGAAGAGTTAAAGAAATCCATAAAGAAGAGAAAGGACTTGGCTATCTAATAGAATGATACTCTATATGTAGAATACATTAAGGACTACTTAAACATGGAAATTCCAGTGAAAGTGATGTAGCAATAGCAGACCTATTGGAAAGAAACAACACACTAAATAAAGAAGTAAGAGCACTTAAGAGAGAACATGAAATGCAATCAATAACATTGTGTAAAGTGACTGAGAAAAAAAAGAAAGTTGAAAAAGATAAAGATCATATGTCTACAAGACTTGATGACAAGAATAGTGAAGTGTAAAGGCTTACTCAAAATCAGTTTGATATGACCAATATACTACTCCTTATAACTCAAGAGTTCAATAGAAAATATGTGGAGATTTATAATCTAAAATTGGAGAATGAGCATTTGAAGAATGAACTAAAACATGAAAAGGAACTTGTTGAAAGGTTGAACAAACCTAAAGAAGCTATGATATATTATGAAGAGTTGATGAGATCACAAAGAAGACCTAATCACACATTTGGTCTAGGCTATACCGAGCACCTATCTAAGGCAGGTGAATCATCAAGGAGTAGAGAGAAAATAAATGCAAAGCCAAATATCAAACCTACATGCTATCATTGTGGCAAGCTGGGGTACACAACAAACATTTGCAGAAGCAAGATTGGTAAGTGAAATTTTGAACTGAAATTCAATGGACACTTTAGTGTTAATTGCAAGAAGCAAGGACACCAAGCACATGAATGCATATCAAAGGTAATTAGTACACCTATTGCACCTAGATTTGAAGGTCATTGTTACAATTGTAAAAAAAATGGACATAGAGCTCAAGAATGCAGATCCAAGGCAAAACCTAACTAGACATCCAAGAAGCAAGGGCATGCACCTAAGCAAGGTAAAACTCATAATTGGAATTATAACACATGGTATAGTTGTCATTATTGTGGTGAATATGGTCATATTCCATAAAATTGTATCAAGACAAATTTTAGAGGCAAATCTAAGAGATGGATGAATGGAAGCTTAGTTTGTTATAGTTTTCACAAGATTGGACATGTAAGAAACTACAAGACCTAAGCACCAACACCAAGCAATAAACACAACAAAGGAAAAGGAAAATTTGATGTTGAACAAACAAGGAGTGAGTTGAATCAAAGTTGGAAGAAGAAGGCAGAAGATGGCAATAGTGGATGTAGTGAAGTCAAGGTCACCCCATCCAATGGATCGGGTGACCACACTATCTTAAACTAAGCAAAGAAAGTATTTAAGGAACTGTACATTTGAATAACACATCTTACACCAATTCCTAACATAAGATATATTAAAATTCCATATTTGCATGAACCAAGATGCACTAGGGAAAATTTGAGGCAAGAACTAAGCAAAAGAGATGATATGCATCATAGATGTCGAGTATTAGTGTCTATAGTGACCAAGTATCACTATATAGACCAAGTTCCCATGCAAATCAAGTTGATATGTTTGTTGTGAAATTAAGATCATTTCTGCAAATGCTATAGCATTGCCATTGTAATCGATGTGTTCCTAATGTAGATTTGGATCTTATATAAATATGAGAGGAGGAGACATGTCTCGTGAAGAGACATGTCTCTAAGGTGTAATCATCATTTAATAATATTATATTAACATAAATAATAATAATATGTATAACAATATGTGTGTGTGTGTGTGTGTGTGTGTGTGTGTAGATATATATAATCTAATCTAATCTAATATACTATTAAATATAATAATATTATTTAACATGGACAAGTATATATAGGAAATGATGATTTACCAATAACAATAATGTATCTTAGAATGAACCAAATGACTAAAGCTACAACCTTAACACTCCCTCTTAGCTAGGGAGGATTTGTAGAACACATTATGCTCTCAAGTATATGAAGAGAGATCGTCTCAGTATGATATTCTTGGAATGACATATTTAAGGACATCAAAATATATCCATCAATTTAGATGTTATCTTTCAATATAATATGAAGTATGATTCAACAAGAAAAATCAATCATATGATATTCATCATACTTATATTCTTTTGATATGTGCACTGACATCAAATAAGAGATGTCTATCAAAAGAATAAGTTATTTGATTTCTGGCACTTCGAGACAATTAAGTTGATTGGATTAACAAAAATTAAAATGTCATGAACTCTATCATGACAAGTATTATGATCTCTGGCACTCCAAGACAAAAAAATTAATGAAGTTCAATCATAATACGTTCATTATCATGACTTTCAAAACTCTGTGACAACAACTTAATGAAGTATATCATAATACATTGATTATCATGACTTTCAACACTCTGTGACAACAACCTAATGAAGTTTTTCATGATAATAGGTCTACCATTTATAAGATCGTCACCTTACAATGGTTACCTTCTATTTATATATGTCAATGAAAGATCGTCACCTTTCATTACACATCATATGTGAAATAGTAACCACCATGAACCAAGTCAAAGGGTGGTACAAAGGCTTTCACCTCAATTATCTCTCACAGAGAAGAATGCATTACAAGGAATTTCACTTAGAACTTCTCCTTATCGAGAACATATCATCCACAAAAGATTGCACCTCAAAATTCTCTCTTCGAACAATGATCTTGGGAAGCCAGGTCTTGTTGTTACTCCCTTTGAGTCTCTCTTCACCCAAGGATGTCTGTCAAACTCCCTCTAAATCTAATATTAATATTTTAAGCCTTAGGTGAAAAGTTATTACTTCCTTGTGATGTACACATGAGTAGGCCCATCAGAACCATGTAGTCATACACAGGTATGTTAGACTTCGTCTAAGTATAGATCTTCTTAGATCCTTGTATGCGATTGTCTCTGATGAAGTATTGAACTCTCTCTTGATATGAAAGGATACTATAGTATCAATCATCAAAGATATTTGCTTCTTGAGCCTCACTTTAACTAGCCAGATCATCAGATGACTAATAAATTTCAGATCACAACTTCTTTCAAGTTACTACCGTAAGATTGAGTCTGCACAATATTTGGTAGCATGTGTAAAGTACCAACTTGCTTTTTCCTACAAGATCATCCTTAAAAAAAAAATCAAGGCAAATAACTCTTATAGCACGTATAGAATTACAACTAGGAGAGAGACCGCAATGAGCAGATAAATGTAAACGATAAGATACTTATCTGCACATCTCCTTTCTAAATATGGTTCAAGTGGGAAAGAAACATTGTTTATTATATTTCCCCCCTACAACGTGATATTCCCACTCTTATATCACCAAAAAAAATTGCATTATATTCAAGGTCTACACAAAAATCTTGGCTTTCTAGAATACCCAACGTATGACTTGGTGATCTCAATGATCAAAGTATTATTGTGAATGATATTGTTGGTACAATATCCTAAGTATATTCATGCTTGAAAAGCTTGTATTTGGACATGAATGACTCTTTTATGCAAATGTTGTTTGGTTTCATAGTAACATGAGTGAAAATAATAGAAGATAATATACTTTCCTTCTAAGCTTCAAGTATACGTAGTATCAACATCTTGTCCTCTTTGTCCAAGGTTGCCTCTAATGGACTGTCAAACTCCCTCTAATTCTCAATAAAATTCTTGGAGGAAAAGATTAAGGCACATGGCTCGTAGAGAAATTACAATGTTAATATTAATTAGAATATTAGTAATTTAACTCATACTTATTACTAACAATAGCATAAATGAGAGTAACACAACTCTTTATTTTGCATTTTCAATAATGTAAATAAGATAACAAAATACTTAATATGTTACTTATCATACTTTGATAATAGATCTCACAACCATCAAACTATTCAATCTGATTTTGAATTAAAATGCCATCATTTCCTGGTACATCATGATTATTCAATTACTTTGCATATAAATAGATATCATTCACAAAAATAATCATGCATGCCTTCCTTATAAATAATCTTCATTAATAAAATATTCATAAATTAATAAATTAGAATGTTCCCCTGCGTTCTTACCTTCCTCGGTAATAGTTGAACATTTGTAGCTTAACAGGTGCTTGAACCTTGTGCTTGGTGGGACACGGTCTTATATTAATGCTATGCTCTGCCAATTCGCTTCTGCATATTTATCTATGTTTAACTTTATTCGTCAGTTATAAACTTCAAAGCATTCAATACATTCCCATTATTGGTGATTTGTACTTTCTTTGGATTCTCCCATAAGACAAATGCAAACTCTCTCATGCTGACTCTGTCTTCTTAATGACATATCTTGCTTTGATTACTAGTGGCACCACTAAACTGAGGAAGATGGATCAGATAATATTCTTAATACATAGAGATGGTATTTGACTTTGGATCCCACAATAGTGATAATGGAGAGCCATAAGACTATTCCACACAATCATATAATAATTCTTTCTTAATCGATGTAATTAAAACAGGGACATGCTAATCTCAAGACAAAATGCACTAAAAACAAAACAAAGTCAAAAAAAAAATTATACATTATTTTTTGTTGTTGATTTCGACTACAAACTATATAGATCATGAAGATCAAATGTAGAAATTTTCAGAAAAATTCATGATTTTTCAATTTTTTAAAAATTGGTCAAGTGTACAGTTTGTAGAGAAGATAGCCTCATCTTTAAAATAGAGGGTGAGATGAGAACTTGAGCGCATGTTTTCTTTTCCTCCATCACTGTTGACTTGCGCTCAGCAACATTTTAGATATCGATAACAACATTTGTGCAAGATCTACTAATCCTCTTGGATACTTACCGTCATTCATCATAGCAATTATTATTTGCGGTTATATCATCAACATATGGAATAGTGATGCACACACAGCAACTCATTACTCATTAATATTGTACTCAACATTACATTAGTCAAGAGGGTCATCTCAAGCTTTATCTCCATATTGTTGGTGAAACTATCCATAGAGGACAATCGTGTGTATTTCCATATCTAAAAGTCCCAAGCAGGGGCTCGATAGGGTTGTCATTTGCACTTGTGATTTTAGACAACTCTCCTCCTTTAGTTGCACTACCAAACCCCACACCGCAGTCTGCAAGTTTCATTCTATCTTTTTATCAATTCAAATCTCTTCTCCAACAATTGTCTAACACATTCTATTATGGGACGAAAGTAGACAAGTTCACCTGAATGATGTATACTATCATGCAGAAAGTAGCCATACAGAATCTCCGGTCCATGAAGATGATTGGCAGTATGTGCTTGATCAAAAATAAATGGGATGTCTTAAGAAAGCGATTCAGTTCAATTTCAGATCAAGGAAAAAATTAATGAGCACAAGTAGTCAAACCATAATATCCATATTGTAATGAAGACATAGACATTTGACAGTCGGTGTACTTAGATGTATTCTTCAAAAACAGCACCAGCTCGTCCTTATCAACTTACTTATTCTCTTTCAAAATTGACCAGTTAATACCAGTGGATGGTCAAGTGCATAATTAATGTTTGCATTGGGCACAATTATAATATTTGCACATTGGTTTGAGCCGTTACCCTATTACCTGGCATCGCACTGGCGGCTCATTCCTCTCTTGTAGGTGTATTCAATTGTCACAAATTATAGTAATCTCTCTTAGAAAACCTAAGTTAAATTCCCTGGATTAAACAAAACTTCAACTGGCAACTGCCAAGTTTTTTTTTTTTTTTTTTGGTAGACAATTGGGTATTCCCAACCATTCTACAATATCACTGATGAGACTATGACAATAATTATTACCATGTTTTAAAAATTCACTATATTATAGACGTATAGTGTCTTCCTCTTCCCACAAAAGGAACTGGCCCGTTTGGTTTGTGAATTTGAGAAAGAATTAGAATTCGTAATCCTTAAAAAACTTTAATTCATTGTTTGGGTCACAAAATGGGAATTGGAAGTCAAACAAATGTGGATTTGGTATCTCCATTTGACCCCCAAAAGAAGAATTTTGTATTCCTCCAAAATACTTGTTATTTGGGATTCCCATTTTAAATCTCATTTTTAAAAAAATGATGATTTCAAATAAAGTAAAATTTAATTGGGTTTAACATCCACATGCCCATTTTTGAATATCAAATATTTACAATTTAGATGCTTCAACTATAAGAAATTACAGTCAAATAGAGGAACTTGTAGGTGATTGCGGAAATCCTCTAATGGCCTTAGTAACAAATGCATATCTATTTGAGATAACAATAGGCCCTGGAAAAATACCACCCTGACAGATGTTGGGGGAAAACATTCAATTGATTAGGAGTATCATCACAACAACAAGTGAAAATGCCCAAATGGTTGGTTCTTTCCTAGCAATTTAAACTTCTATTCTCCAACCACAACTTGATCCAGATGAACACACAAAATCAGAGTTCCTCCCATGCCAACAAGTAGTTGCTGCAAGCATTACAAGTGGAAATGGTGATGCCAAAACATGGCATGAGAAATAACACCTAGGTGGGTACTACGAAGAGTCAAATTGCAGTTTCAAATCCATGTCAAACAATGGGCAATATTGGCATGAGAAACCTATAACCCCTCATCCCTAATTAGTAATGCCAGATGCTAAATACGGTCTCCCAATGTTGCAGAACAATCATGCCAAACAAGAAATATTAAGGATGCTCCAAATTAAGGCAATCATTATATGATTTTTCCATACCAGTTTGCTCTCTAGTCACTGAACATACAGTAAGGAAAGCACACTAACTCAAAATTTTTAATTTGAACCAAACAGTCCCAACATAAATCTAGAAACTATAATCTTGATGTAGGAGCATCCTAGGTTGGCATGTTATCCTACTCATTTATGTTCATTCTGGTAGTTTTTGTCAAGTTTTAGTCATTGCCAAGTTGCTGCAATTGTCGAGTGCAAGTAATTTTGTAGTTTAAGCCGAGTTCACTAGTACATTTGACTCAAATTTTTGACCAAAACTTTCGACCATCTAATAGTTTGGGGTAATTTTGGTTGAATTGTGATGGCTTTAGTTAAAGATGAGCCCGTGTTGGTCGAAATTTCGACCAACACGAGCTCACACTAAGCAAAAATTGAAAAAATGTTATGTTTGCCGCCTTAATCTTATTGTTACGTGACCCAGAAGACTCGTGCACTGAACCATTTTCTACCACTGCGATTTGTGGCCAGGAGTACGTTGCAAAAGGGTTTAATAGCGTCACATTGAAAGAGATTTCAAAAAGAAGGCGGCGTGAAAGGATCAAATAACAACTGAAAACGTTGAAGAGTCTCCTTCCCAGCGTTACAAAGGCGAGTTGAAGTTTTTTTTTATAGATTGACATTTCTTGCCTTGTTTTGAATATATTTATATGTACCCTATACAATATTTTCCTTTTTTTGTACTAGACATTTCTCATTTGCTTGAACCTTGAATCATGGAGTTCTTCCTTCAAGTGATCTTTATGCTCAATACCTTAACAAAGTGGTGAGGGAGTTTTATAGTGGTCATCTACTAAACTGTTTTAGCTAGGGATATGATGAAATTTGCGGGGGCAAAAATACCATAAAACATTAAAATGACACATCATGCATTTAAATTTTTAAAATTTCTTAAGTTCATAAAGATTTTACTCAATATTTTATATTGTTTGATGTGTAGATTTTCATTTGAGATATATAGTACCACAAACATAGCCCACTTGTGCCAAGTGCTATAGTAAAAAACATATAACAAAATCCCAAATGAAGAGAAGAGATATTTCTTCTGATTTGTCTCCTTTCCCTCCCGCTTGTCTAACAATAGCTACAACTAATCATCAGCTAAGAACATATATATAGAACTAGTGATGTCCACCCCCATTGTAGTAGTGAGGCCCTATTTTTCAGCATGAAGCAGGTGAAGATTCCCAGTTATCGAGTGCATAACCCTACCACAAACTTGGCCACATCATCAAATCTTTGTTCAATAATCTCTTGCCTCTCCTGTAGTTTCTTAAAGCTTCTCTAGGGTGAGATAGTTCTCTTCTTGTTTCTGGTTTTCACCTTCAGGAGTCACTTGGGTGTCCTTGACCTAACACTGCTTGTCTTTCTCCTGCTGACATGGAGGCGAAGTGAAGGTCTCTCCCTTTTCTCCCACCCATTTGTAATTATTAGGATTATTTGTAAGTTTTATGAAGACCCACAATAATAGAAAAAATGCACCGACACTTACTTGGAATCCAAGCATTCGACATCGAGTGGAAGATGGACCAGACTTCTTTTGCAAGAAAATGATCAACACTATATAATTAGAGAAAGGGAGAGTCCTTGCATGTTTTCAATAGGTACTCTATGTCAGGTGCTCTATCTACCATTGTATTGGACATGGAAATCAAGGTGTGCCTTAAAGAAAAAACAAATCTTTTCCCTTCTCAGAAACAGACCAGATTGAACTCTCCATTAATCTCAAGTACTAAGAATAATACTTAATTGTTCGTGAGATACCTATTAGACTGGTGCCTAGACAAGAAAATTTTAAAAAGTACTCTCATTCAGCTGGTCCATTAATCAGTGTACAATGTAGTGTGCCAACCACATTTTTCCCAGTTGGAACATGGCAATACAACAACGCACACTTCCCATAATTTATGTGTACTTATCAATCATTCACAGGTCCGTATCAAAAACATTATATTCTTGTTTGGCATTCAAGCATTCATTACAAACAGAAAGATAGAGCAGACTTATCTTGCAAAAAGCAATTAAAAATTACATGATAAGCACAGTAACTTTTTTGACCAGAAAGCATTGAGATTAGTTATGAGTTACTTTATAGAGCAAAAAATCATCACACCACCAAGCATTGCAAACCATCAGAAATAAGTTGGATAGGGGAAAGCAGAAATGTACAATCTTTGATAACATCTTAATGGTTTTAGGAAATCAGAAGCAAAAAATATTTTGAGCCATAAGGAAATGCAAATGAATACACAAATCAAATACTTTGGCCCCTATAATTTGATTATAAGATTACACAAATAAAAGCAATGTATTTTTTTAATATTTGTAAGTAGTGCAACTACTTATGTACTTCCTTTTAATTTACTTTTTATACATAAAACTAATTACATTTTAAACATTCTGTGATGTTTATCTAATAGAATGTACAATATGTTCAAGCATATATTTTCCTATCTCTTAATAACAAGACATTAGACTATTAATATGATTGTGACAAATTTGGAACATTATTTGAAGAGGATTATATTCTATGAGATAGTTTTGGAAGGATGATATGATGGACTAGAGGAAGAAAGTGATTTATTATTTTATTTAGGATTTTATTATTTGGATGAAAAATCAGAGGATGATTCAAAGTATTGACACAGAAAATACAATACAATTGAAACATTGATGCAAAAAGTTCTCATTCGCAACCCCTGTAATATCCTAGTTATATAATAGGGCTTTAGATAGTTATTAAAAAACATATCTTCTTTTCAAGCTCTCTATTATTTTGATGATGGATTCTCAATTTATGCCAGTGCAATACAAGCATCTGATTTGAAATGTCAATGCAAAAAAATTCTTCTCCCTTAACTCTCTGTTATACTGACGATAGAATGCGATTTAAAATGTCAATCTAGAAATGTTTATCTCTGACTCTATATTATACTAATGACAAAATGGGATTTGAAATGTTGATGTAAAAAAATTCTTCTATTCTAACTCTGTATCTTGATGATAGAATCTAAGACAACGAATTACACATTACTTCATTTTATGTTGCATGAAAGTTGGCCCTACATAAGTGCATTTAGAACTTTTTTGTGATACTGTACAAAATCTGCAATATAGTTACTCCTCTATTTGAGAAGTATTTTCAGAAATCAAAGGTGTTGTTGATGTGGTGACTATGATGAGGGTGCAATAATAATGTGTGGAGCTTGACCAAAGACCAATTTTGCATATAATAATATGAACCATCATCTTCTATTATTTAAGCAGTGTCGAAGGCCAAGCTTAGAGGGATTTATGTTGCTTCACTAATGTTAGAGTAGAATGAGAGTTCTAAAGAAGTATTAGCCACAAATCAAGTTGATAGTGCTAACAGATTTACAACAGTTATTCCAGAAAACAAAATTTTGGAAGCTACAGTTAGTTCATATTTAAATCTCCAGATCTCCCCAAGCTCATCAAGCTCATTAAAAATAAGAGTATTTGGATATCGTGTCTCACCACTACAAACCATTATAATTCTGTCATTGTACATTAAAATTCCCAAGATCTGATGCAGTTTACCTTGCATCCTCGGTAGAACCCAGAGATACTTGATATTGCCATCTCTATTCAAATCACAAACAAAGACATATGTCCCATCTTTAGACACCCAATAGATTTTCTGGTTCTGCATGGAAAATACTTGTAAAAAGCCAATTGGCATATAGTCATAAGACCTTCTTTTCTCGAAGGGAGCATCTCTTATTTCCCTTCTCTTATTCACAGATTTATAAATCAGAACAACAAATTTCTTACTTCTGACAAGGTAAAGATTTCCAATTATAAGGGTTACCTGATAGGTTTTTGTCTTGGGATCACAGTTGAGATGAACAGCCACATCATCATTATAATCTTTTATGTAATATGAAAGTTTGGTTTCTCTGTTCAGTCTTACATCTTCAATATAATGGGTCTGCATAGTCAGTGGATTGACCACTTGAAAGTTCCCGTTTCTCTTATAGCTATACGCCAAGAGGCCTCCATCTCTAGCTCTTAGACACCACTGCAAGTCACTACATCTCCAGTCTTCATTAAATATCTGCTTGTACCTTCGTCTTCTATTGATATCATAGAAAACAAGACCTTTGGAAGATCCGATGGTTTCGTCATAAAGTTCCATCACCAGCCACCTTTGTGCATTGCCCTGCTCCCATAGATTGTGAAAGTAAGCAGATCCAAAAATAATGCGTTGCTATGAAGTAGAAACTATTTGCATTTGGAACAGTGTGGAGAGGAAGTTTGCAAAATATCAAGGTCAAGATTTCCTCTGGAATATGACATGGAGAAAAAAATTCTTCCCTTCCTTCTACTCTTTTGTTTGATCCATCATCACTGCTTGATGAAGCCTCCCCTCTATTTTCTATAGCATTGGCCTCATCTATGAAATCTGTATGCTTACTGGTTCCATCTTCAATGTATGAGCCTTCTTCAAGGGTAAGCCAATTGGCATATGGTTCAGTTGATCCAAAGTCACCTTCATTTGGTGCAGCCATTGCCTTACCTTTGTTGTATGGAGACTTGCTTAAGCCTTCACCACTCTCCTCATTCTCTTAACTCGAAATGTTATCCAAGAAGATTTTCTTCTTCTTAATATTTTGGATGAACCTTGAATCATCAAGTTCTTCCTTTGAAGCCATCTTTGCACTCAATACCCTAACAAAGTGGTAAATGGACTTTATGAGGCATTTATGTTATAGTGATATCATTTCACTTAAATGACAAAATTTTCATTCTTTTATTTATTTTTGTACAAATATTTGTTTTAGAGGACATTATTCAAACTTCATTTGAGGTTCAATGTGAGATTTTTGGGGAAGAAGCTATGTTAAAATGTTTTCTCAATGCTTCCACATCGTTCCATCATTTTTTTCATAATAACAATCGATGATCTTAGGTTCATACAAAATTTCTAGATTCAAAAGAGGATGCATGGCAACATATTTGTTTGTGTCTTGGTAGACCTAGAAGCACCTACTAGGATGTCAAGGTAAATGATGAACACCGGAGGCCTACTCTAAAAGTGGATCTCTCCTCTTTAAGAGTGGTCTTAGTCAATAATTCCATATGAATATGCTTTATTTGATTGAATTAATTTATCACTACTATCGACATGATACCTTCATATCATTTGACTTCTTAATGTGATTCCTTATCTTCTAATTTCTCATATTGGTGCACATCAAACTACAATATTTGCCAATATCTTTCTTAATATAGTAATGGATGACTAAGATCCCAGATAGCAATGGATGACCAAGTTGTTACAGCGAGTATCCACCAATTAGTGCCAAGACTTTTGAGTGCTCTTAAAGGATTTTGATGTGCCTTGTTCTTGCTGACTTGCTATGCCCAATTCAAGCAATATGATTGACATAAGAAAGTAATGCCTAGCTTAAGATGGCTAGAAGTACGAACTACATAGCTATTTATACCATCAACTGAACATGTGAAAATTATACATACCAAACATCTACGCCTTCTAGAAATTATAGGATCATTTTAGTTACATTTGAAAACATTAATCAAGAAAAACCATATGTGCAGATATAAACATTAATCACAACATGTCCAATTTATTTGCAGATATATTTTCCTGTGAAGAAAGACCACGCTTGACAATATGAACGCTGAACAAAATGAGACAATGGCTGCATTGTGGGCTCAGTTCCGAAGAAAACCTAATAAATGTTATTGTCCTTGCAAGAAGTGTAAAGGCTTAAAGACTCGAAGAATTCTAATCACAACAGCCCAGAGTCATTGTAGGCAACATGGTCATGTTGAAGAGGGCCACGATTTTCGTCCATTGCTGGATGTGGATTTCCTACTGGAGGAACATGGAGGTGTGAATGTCCAAGCTGAGGATAACACTCTCATGGAAGAAGATGATAATGTGCCAAAGGACTTGATTAAAGAAGATGGTATTGGGGCAGGTGATGAAGAGGCTCACAATGATGGTACTAGTGAATCTGATAATGATGATGAAGATGGTCTTGATATACCTTTACTTGAGAAGGCACACGAGCCCTTATACGAAGGCTCCCTAACAACTCTACTCTCGGCTATAGTGTTGTTGGTGAACTTAAAGGTTATGAATGGTATATCCAATGTAGCAATGTCACGTATGCTAAGGTATGTCATTTTTGTCATCTTTAATGTTAGCATACAATTACTATTCATTATATTAACAATGCATATTTGTTGTTGTAGGTTGATTAGTGAGTTTTTGTTACCACCATCAAACATTTTGCCTCGTTCGTACCGAGAATTATCTAACATTATGGATCAGATTGGAATGAAGTATCAAACAATACATGCATGTCCTAATGATCACATTCTATATCATAAACAATATGAATTTGCAGCAGAATGCCCTGATTGTCATAGTAGTAGATATCGGTCAGATCAAATAACAAAAAAAGTGCCTCACAAGGTTCTTTGGTACATTCCCATTATTCCACCTCTTCAACGGTTATTCAGGTGCGCTACCTTGGCACAATTTATGGATTACCATGCACATAATAGAAGTCAGGATGACATTATGCGAATGCCTACCGATGGTTTTGCATTTAAAGAGATAGAAGAAATATGGTCACACTTTAAAGAAGAACCTCATAATTTGAAGCTTTCATTGGCAGCAGACGGTGTCAATCCATATGGAGATATGGGATCTGTTTACTCAGTGTGGCTTATTTTTGTTATTAATAATAACATTCCTCCTTGGATGTCCATAAAGAGGGAGCACATAATGTTGTCAATGATTGTGCCAGGTATTTTTATCATTTTATAGTTATCTAAATTAATTTATAAATAGTGCATGAAAATGGTCATAATAATAATGTAATGTTTATGTTCATTCAATTGCTAGGTAAATACCAAGTGAAAGATATGAACGTGTATATTGAGCCCCTAATTGATGAGTTGTTGAAGTTATGGAGTGGCATCACTATGTATGACATCTCTAGACCGATAGGACATCGACAATTTCAATTCCATGCAATGCTTGTATGGACAATACATGATGCCCCTGGGTTAACTCATTTTTGTGGTATGTTATATTGTTAATATCACATATTTTTGGTCTGTTATAGTGCTTACACATTACTATCAAATGTTTAAGTTGCGCATGATAATTGTACATGATCTACTTCTACATGATCTTGTAGGTCTTCAGACAAAGGGAAAATTTGCATGTCCAGTTTGTGGTCCAAAGATGAAATCTCGTCATTCGAGAACTTTAAGAAAGCAAGTGTTTGATGAGTTTAGACACTTTCTCCATAATAATCATAGGTATCGAATTGCCAAAAAAAATCTTTTCAATGGGAAAGAAGAGACATCATCAAGGCCAGGAAGAATGACACCTCATTTATGGAAGTTGGAATATGATCGACTAAATTGTCGAGGTAATATCCAATTTGTCGTCCGAAGTTTAAAATTTGTGTTTTGATATTGTCTTATATTTACTAACGTTGTAGTTGATGCTTGTGAAGGTCGTCAAGGCATCAATGACCAACTTCCTAGAGGAATGAAAAGTTATCCTACTCAATTTAGTAGGTTACCATACTACAACGATCTCCCAATTGCGCATTTGTTTGATGCTATGCATATTGGAAAGAATGTAACAGAGACACTATGGAAAATGTTGGATGGAAGGCATGATAGAGAACAACTTGCCAAAATTTGTACCGACATTCATGAATCCAATCATGCACTAAAAGCTTCCATTGAATCAAATAGCAATGGAGACTGCATAAATACAAGCGCCCTTCCTTGGTTATTAACGGAGCAACAGAGTGATGCATTAAAAGAAGTCATAAAAAAAAACAAAATTTCCAACAGGATTTGCTGCAAATATAAGCACTCTTCTATCAAAGAAAGGTGATTTTGGGCCTGGGTTGAAAACACATGATTGGCATACCTTCATCAAGGTAAGTCATGTTCTCTATTTACAGTATATTTGTAAGATTGAATGTACTACCTATTGCATTATTTAATAATATATTGAAATGATCATTTTTAATGATTGCAGTTCGTCCTACCTCTATCCCTTCCACAACAGTTTGACAATAGTATTAAACAAGTTATATATGATCTTGGAAAATACACGAGGTTAGAAGTGTTTTTTCTTAGATTTGTAGCTTTCTCTTAAATCTATTGTATAATTTTATTTGAAATCTCGTTTATGTGGTTTTGTGTGTTGAATCTCTTTTAGGTGGTTATCATCTAAAGAAATTGACAAAAAAGATATAAAATATTGGAAGAGAAAAATTTCACAGCTTATGTGTGAAATGCAAAAGTGTTTACCTCCAACCTTTTTCAATGCTCAAGAACACTACCTCATACATCAAGTTGAGGAGATTGAATTGTGTGGACCTATACAAGCTAGATCAATGTGGATGGTTGAGAGGAACTTAAAATTTATGAAGGGCTTGGTTCGACAAAGAGCACATCCTGAGGGTTCTATGATAGAGGGATATATGATATACCAGACCATGGTGTACATTACTGAATATCTTCCAAAGTTTGCAGCAGATATCCATGTAGATTGCATTTGGGATCCCAACTCTAATGACAAATTCGAAGGGGAGTACCTGAGGGGGAAAGGTAGATTGAGGCGGGTGAGAGGTATTTATAAGTTTTTTTTTTTGTAGTTTAATAATTATTCATCATCGTCAATATATATAAGTTGTTTCTAACTAGTGTAATTGTCTTCTTTATAGTTGGTCGTGAGTGGGATGCACTACACTTGTATATTGCAAACAATCTTGATTGGATGATGGTATGGATTGAGCAGTCTCAAAAAAATGGTCGCTCATTAACATGGGATGGTGTTGTATTGTTCGTTAAAGAAGCTCATCGTAATGGAGATCCCAATGTTACACAAATGGTACTTGATCTAATATATGGCTTAAGAGATACAAAGGTACACATAAGATTACTAATCATCACACATAAGTTTAATATCAACTCACAGATCGATGCAAATAATCTTGACATGTTTGAATAATTGTAGGTCAAACACCACAAAGCTATGTACTACCATGGCTATAAATTCCGCACAAAAAAGTCAGATGAAACGAAGAAAATGTGTGATTCCGGGATAAGTGTTGTCTTCGTGGTCACCAATATTTCATCTAGAACTGGCATACATCCTCAACGATCTAAAAATTGATACTATGGCATTTTGGATGATATACTTGAGTGCGACTTTAATTCATTCAAAATAGTTCTATTTGTCGTCAAATGGTTTAGGTTACTACTAAATCGAAATGATCCTGATAGGACTGTTATTGAACATGATAGTGGATTTACTATGATTAATACAAGGTCATTTGAGCCAGTCGGAGATGAGCCCTATGTTCTTCCAAGCTAGTGTGAGCAAGTGTTTTATTTTGGTGTTCCACAGAAACCAGGTTGGTCATTTTTTGTTAGACATGACCCAAGAGGAAGGCCAGTAAAGTATAATGTGATCGAAGAAGAAGAAATTGAAGAAGCAGAAGAGGAAGTAAATGATTATGAGGAACAACAGTTACCCAGTGGTGAAGATGAAGAAGATGGTGATGATTTTGGTCATGCTAACGATAATGGTGATAATGATGATGATGATGTTGATGACGATCATGATCATGGCGATGATGGTCATGATGATGGTGGTGATGAAGATGATGATGATGGCGATGAAGATAGTGTTGATGGCAAAGAAGATGGTGGTGGTGACGACGATGATCAAAGTGACAAGTATGATGATGGTGATGATGATGATGATGATGACATGGATGAAGATCATGATGATCAATGAAATGTCCAGCTAGGATCAATGTCAACTATGATGGGGTCTTGTACGACCAAACTTTTCTTTCTAAACCATATGTGCACATATAAACATTAAGTAGAACATGTCAAATTTTTTTTAGATATACACATTAGTTACACTAAATTTTTAACTTAAGAAAAATGATTTACATATACAATCTACTTTATTATTAATATTTTTTTTTGGTAAGTCTATTACTTTAATTTCGCTACTGATTTCTAAGACTTACTAATTTTTTTCATAGGGCGATATGGATGCACCATCTCAGACACCTTCAGTAGAGCTAAACATTAAATATTGTAAATTTTAATGTTAATATAGAAACAGATGTCGTATTATTATGTTCTTTTCTTTGTGGCTTTGGAGTTGTTTTGATGAAATTTTACTAATATTTAATGTCACACATGATAGGAAAAAGCTAGAATGACCGCTGATCAAATGCGATCTGAAATACGGGCTTCATATCTACATAACATCGCCCTTAGTACTGACCCTGTGTTCATCACCCAACAAATCAAGCAAAGATACACTGATGAACTTGTTAACATTATCATCAAGGGTGACAAAAGTGAGGAGAAAGAGGCACTGAGAACAGAATTGGGCCGTAGAATCCAATCTTTGCAGGTAAGCAGTAATTTGACTAAAGCAATAATAGAAGTTCAATAGATATGAATATTTTATACTATCTTATGGATCTTGATCTCTAATTTTATGTGTACTTGTATAGACATTTGTGCCATTTGTGACATCACATGGTGAACATGGTGATGGTCGTTGCGCACAACCTTCGTGTCAGTAGCACTTTGTTTGTTTTCATCAACATTATAACAGTTACTTTTTTTTTGTGGACATTTCTAGCTAGTATCCCATTTGATCTTTATCCATTGCAAATGTCTTTGCTAACAATATTGTATTCCTTAGCTCATGATGACGTGCGAATTCCTCCTTCGATTGTCGGTCCACTATTGCCTACTGCATTGTCGGCAATAAGGGCCACGCAAACATCCTCATCTATACCCACTAGAACTGGTAAAACCTTGTTTTTCTAGATTTTGTAATGTATTTGTACAAGTTGATGAACAATGAAGTAGCATATCAGTGCTTAAATGATGTCTACAGAAGCTTGCATACACACAAACACATGCATACACACACCACGCATACATACATACATACATATATTGTACTACGTAGGCAAGATTTTGTGCTACTTTTTGAATTAATGTCAAATCAAAGCCAAAAAACTTATGAACACACCCCTACAACTAAGCCACACACTTAGCAATCATAACAGTACCGTACGGAACCGTACAACCCACTGTAACAACAAAATTACCAGTAAATCATAGGT
This sequence comes from Cupressus sempervirens, assembly GCA_028749045.1. Lineage (NCBI taxonomy): Eukaryota > Viridiplantae > Streptophyta > Pinopsida > Cupressales > Cupressaceae > Cupressus > Cupressus sempervirens. The sequence goes on from CM053787.1 coordinate 101,865,709, forward strand.
TTTTTATTCGTTTTGTCCAAGCATCGACTACAACCTGATCTCCCTCGCCTTCTGAGATCACACATGATATATATAGAGGCCTATAGGACCATTGGAACAACCAAGTAGCCATTCCTCAACTTAAAACAAACAATAACAACTTTTAAACAATACCGAGCAACATTTTTAAAAGTTGTTAGCAACTTTTATATGCAACTTTTTGCATTTTTGCAAATCTGACTACCTAATGAAAAAACATTTTTGCTAGTCAATTTCTTCAATTTGATTATATCCATAAGTATGCTTTAATTCATTTGGTGTCTACTTTAATTGTCACGATGTTTCAGTTGACAGACTAGCAGAGAGCAGTACTGCTGAAGTTGATCCATTTCCTGGAGCAGTTCGTGTGATTAGTACTGGTTCATATGAAGGGGCATTATTGTTGAATAAGAAAACTATGTTTCTGTTAAAAGAACGAAAGCTTCCAGGTGCTTTAAAATTATTTTTATTTAAAGTGTAAAATTTAATTTATTTTTATATTACTCATTTTGGACTGATAAATCCTTTATGTTTTTGTGGGTAATAATGTTTTCTTTGATCATCTTTTTCATATGACATTGAGACTATTCGGACCCACCATACGTAAAAGGTACGTAGTTTCATATTATTTCTACATAATTTTTCTTTTCTTTGATTTACTGTAATATATTAAAGCTATTGATCTAACAATCTATTTGTTTTTAAAAAGGTGGAATTTACAAACCGTGGAATTAAAAAATCAGCTCATTGCATCTTTTGATGAGAAATTTGGAAAAGACATGTTTGACAATGGCCTACTTCTCAAAAGAGCAACAAAGCATTTAAAGACTGTGAGGGATCAATATAGAAGGGCTCTTAAGGATAACCCAAAGTACAATCATCCAGCTATGATTCCACCAATGGAGTGGAATGAAATAGTAGAAGATGCAAAGGAGAAAAGGCTATGTGAAGATAGAGGTAATGAAGCAGCATAGGGCAAAAAGAGGTATGTCATGATAGTATTAAGTACATTGTAATCATGCACTAATTATTCATATTTGTAAATATATAATCTAAGATGTTTGAAATTGTTCATAGATTGCAGGACACATTCGTGGCTACAAAAGCGAGACTAGAAAAGTTTGGCCAACACAAACTTGGCTCTGGTGGCTATATGAATCTCCAGTCTTGAGTTGTAAGTAGGAGCAATGATATGAAATAATTTTTTTTAATATAATGTTGCAAACAATTTTGTTTAGTGAAACCATACATACAAAACTGATGATATTAAGCAAAAAATACAGGGCACAGAATTCAATGTGGAGGTCACAGATGAAGATAGAAAACTTGCCTTGAAGGAAGGCTATAAAGTCATGGCTGCACGCCTACACGAAGAATCTATAAGCCTTGCCCAAGAATCCAGTTCACCAAATGATATCTCATAGGTAAATTGGTTAGATGAAAAGTAAATCAAATTGAATAGTTGATCCTTTTCTTTTTTGGTATTAGTTTTGAACGTAAATTGACTACATAACAATGTGCATAACATTTTATTGCAGCCTTCATATCCTACCGCAGAACCTGCTCGTGACGAAGGCCATAATGTGCATTATAGTGGTGGAGGTATTAATTTGCTATTGGAAATTAATTATGCAATCAGAAATATGAAATGTTCTCCTTCCATTTATTGTCCAAGCATGGTCTTATCCAAACATATATTCTATGCTCATATATTCTTCGCTATTTGTTGTTTATTAAATCATAGTAGTTTGCATTTCTTGTATTATGTATTTAGGGTATTCTTGAGCAATGACAACTAGGTTTATAGATTGGCAAGGCAATTTATTATATGATTTGGAACATTCACATAGTTTTGTTCTTATTTCTCTAACACTACTTTAAAGATTATCTCTGGTTGCTGAAACATATTCATTATTTTAAAATAGGGATCTTTAAGCTTTTGATTGGAAGTTGATTATGATTTCCAACTCTGTACTTTGATAAATCATTTTTTATAACAAATCTCATAGAGTAAATATTGTGAAATTGCTATCATGAGTTAACTATGTAGTATTTGAGTCAAATTTATTGACTCATATTTCATGTGCAGTGCTCAAAATGAATCCATCACTCATGATAATATTTTTTTGAATATTTCAGAGCATGTTGAACATCATGTCGAAGGAGTGGAACATGTTGACATGGCGGCAGATCAAAATGTTAATGTACATGATGTGGCATTATTAGGTAAGAAAAATGCATGTTATGTTGTACTAGTACTTAATTATAGACTAGTAACAGTTAAAAAAAGAAAAAGAGTATGCCAATTTATCCCATTCACTTGTTCTTGCAACAGAGCTCCCTTTAGTGCAGCAGCCTCCTGCTCCTGCAAAGAGAAGGAGCCACTGTAATTTGACATTACACGTGCTAGAAGAGGAGGAGAATGATGCAGATATGGATGCTCCTATGCGCGCTTTTCTTAAAAGAGCTCATAAATTTTTTTTAAAAAAATGATGTTTTAAAAATCTTCTTTGATAAACCTTGTTGGATAATGAAAGAACTTTGTTTTAAGTAATTATGTATTAATGATGCATATTAATACTAATTTTTATCTTATGTTAATGAATATTGTTATGTCTTAACGAAGTCTTGATTAGTATCGTGTATTAATGAATTTTATATCATATTAATGAATGTTATGTGATTGTATTGATTGAATGTTATGGTTCATAAATGGATGAATGAATCAATGAAGTATGTAATTAGATGATAATGGGTACTTTAGATTGATGTTAGGGGGGAGGGGGGTGAGGCTAGATGAGCTTCCACCTTCACATGGTTGGCCTTGTTAAGTAGAGAATATTATAGTATTCTTGAAACCAAGTGAAGCTCAAACTAACATAAAATGGACACTTCGCATGTGGTAGGTCTAAAATGATCCACGACTACTGCTGCCCATAACATGAATTTGTGAAATACATTTTGATATCACCAATTCCAACACTCTATTCGAAGCATAGGAGTGGCCTATAGTCTTAGCATGAATTTTGAGTAATGCCTCAGTCCAGATTGCCTTAGAAGTGGCTGGAAGAAGCCTGCACAAATCTGAGACTATGAACTCTCCCCGCCTTGGCCAAGAAGAACTTGCCAACCCTCTACTATTATGGCAAACTATAGAGTGGTGTGGCTGGTCTGCAACCAACCAATAAGTTCACAATTAAAGGAATGAGCCTTCCTTCACCAAGGATTTCCAAGCAACGATCTCAAGTGTACCAATTTGATCAATGCTCCAATCCTTATTGAGAATCTTGTCCCAATCAATCTCTAGATGAAACAGGGACACAAAGTGACTAGTCAAATGGTGAATAACACCTAAACGTCTGAAACTTTCATCCTTATATCTTCCAAGGTCACTCCTATGAATCCCAACCAGTTCCGTTACTTCTTGTTGAGAAATCCCAACATTGACACCCAATCAAGATTGATCCCCAAGACCAATGCATCACATGGAGAAACTACATTCCCAAGCGCCATAACAAGTGCAATGCACTCTTAGTATATGATGCAAAGGTGGTGTGTGGTATCCATCTTCTTCATATGAGATAGAAAATCCATTCATTTAGCAACAACTCTTTACTCCTATGTCCCCTCAAGGACTTACCTTCCAGGCTACCCCAAGTGCACTTAGAGTTTCCCAAACACCATAACTTCTTCCAAGGCTTCAACCTTCATTATTCCTTTGTGAATCATCTCCTCATGGCCTTTCCACCATGTTCCATCCATCCATTCATTTTGGACAACTAATCTCTTACCCAACATTCATATCTAGCCTTAAAGCTAGTAGCCCTCACCAGTCACTAATTTGGATTTCTCTCCAATAGTTCCCAAACAACTACGGAAACTAAAACCTGATTAAGATACCCTTTTGGGATCTATACATCCTCCCTAAGCTTCAATATCAACTCTTTTGGACCATACCCAAGATCCGATACCCCTAGCCTATCCACACTAGGCCTAATTCTCCAATTTTACACAGCAACCCACAACTCCATTGAACCCTACGATTCCAAAGGGTGAAAAAGTCCTTCTAGGGGTTGAGAAACAATGGATTTTTAAGATTTTAAGGTTCTACCCTTTACACAACACATTTTCCACCAAACCCTTGGTTTTGGGGTCACTAATCTAGGGCCTGTTCAACAGGACCTCTAACCATATCACCAAAACAAAATAATTGCATAAACACTTCATAATTGATCCCCCCATACGCATTTGATCACCAAAAATCTTCAATCTCAAAGTAAATTACTTTTAATATGACTAGTGTCTATATTGGTATGTACAGAATAGTATAGAAATTGTACGGACAACCAAGAATTGAATAAATTTTTTGAGTTTTCTTGCACATTTGAAGCATATTTTGGTGATGTAATATTTCATTCATGTTGGGAAAGTGTTATTAAGAGACTTTGAATCAGATTTAATACATTTATTAATAGGTTTAAATCTTTATTGCTGCTGTCACGCTGAAAGTCATAGTTTTGCCTAGTTTAACATGAAGAAATGAGGGTTCCATCCAATGTGTACTCTTAACTGCTTCTTGGGATGGAACCCATAGCACTAAAATGCCCAACTAACCTCTAATATGCAAGAAAAGTGAAGATTTGCAGGTTATTGTGAAAGAAATGCAAAGTTGAGTGCTGGAAGGACTAATTTGGGTACCCAAATGAGTGCTAGGTGTTATGCAGCCATACATCTAGCTTAACAAGGTATAATTTTTATTTGATATTCTTTTAAGACATGATGAGTGGATGGTGAATCCTAAGTTTTAGATCCTAGAAGTGTGTGCTTGACCTAGATTGGTGATACCCTTGATTTTGAGGGTTTTAAGGCTTGAATTTGGGGGTTTCATATCAAAAGTCCTCGTAGGATGAAATTTATGATGGATTTGTCTAATTAGGCACAAAATATGATGAATCTATGAATTTGGTGGAGTTGCGATAAGTATATTGCATAGTTTCTTTGTAAAACCTCATGTTTTACCCTTGAAAAACAGTGACAGTCATGATTTTTGGCATATTTTTCCAAAGGAGTCCATATTAAGTTTTGAGTATGTTATAGAACTCCCAAAAGGGTATCTGAAAAGCCTATTTATTTTCTTGGTGTTTTGGAAAGTTTTAGAGAAAAATCAAGAAAACAGGGTCTGTTGATCCAAAGAAGAGAATAGCCTAGTAAAGGGGAAAACTGATCTTTTTTGTATCTACCGAAGATTTGTGGGTTTGGAAACCTTAGAAACATTTTGGTTGAAGTTGTTTAAGGTGTGTAGAGGTGGAGGAAACACTTGGTGAAGGTAAATCCAGGTTTGGAGTCTTTGGTGGCATTGTGTGCTTTTGGGAACACCATTGAAACATAGGGATTTGGGTCCATATTGTGTTTGAGTTTGCAATTTTGTGGGTAGATCCTTCATCCTCTGCACCATGTGACTAGTGTCTATATTGCATTCCTGAAGCAAGATTTTAAAATTACAAACTTCTGAACCCATCTACTTGTATTCAATTTGCTTCACTCTTTCCACCTATTGAAAAGGCATCAAAATGACTTAATCATGATTTTTATGATTTAAAAAAATTATCCCAATACTCCTAGACCCTAAACACCCATATTTGTATCATTTGGTCATTTTGACCATTTTTACATTATTCTTGACAATTGGGTCCTTTGACACCAATGTTGAGCTTATTATATATTAATGTCTTTAAAGGCTTCATTACATCAGTTTAGGTCCATATGACCTTTGAGCACATATATCATGCCTTCTAGGCCCCTTGTATCTCTAGGGCTCATCCATAGGTCTTGCAGTAGGGTACAATCTAAAAAATATGGTGCAACTATACAATTTGACAGTGCATTTTGGTTGTAGTGCTAAGAGAACCTAGGAGGAGAATGTATAGTTTAATATTCTCAAAAGGACTTCCCATAGTGGGGAAATGAGGTTGGGTACATGATTAGGGATCAGTAGGACTATTCCACATTGTAAGATGCCACTTGCACTAGTCATTGCATAAAGAACAACCAACCAAACGAAGTCCATAATGAAGAAGAAAGTGCGGGTATGAAAAATTTCCCATTAGAACCAAAAATGCTTTTGTTATGATAGCACTATTTTTTAACAAATATGTGGTTTCTACATAGTTGTTAGTTCAAGTCATTAATTTTTTAGAGAAAAATGATTGACCCAGGATAGCTTCAAACAAATAGAAAAAAGCTTCAAGATGAAATCAAAGTAACACCAAGATTTGTGATGCTCCATGAAGGCCAGAAAGATGCATAAACCTACAGGTGGCTATTCAATTGTTGCTTCTATTATTTCTCTATTTCTCTATTTGATTGCATTGTCAACTCTTCTGTTTCTATCTATCTAGTTTCTCTTTTTCTTCCTTCTATAATTATAGTCCAACATAAATCAACTTATTTCTATGAAAATCACGAGAAGATTCTCCCTTGATTTGACTCTTCTTTTTAGGCCATCACAAAGTAACTCCTACCAATTAGATCCATCAGAATTGGTGATATAGATCAGTCATTGAGATCTGATAGCTACAATCATTATGGTTTGGTTAAGGTGTTGCCATAGAAATACTGAGGAAGAGAAAACATCATTCATGTTTCACAATTGTCTACGTACTAAAGATCCATAACATTGTTTAGTTCTTTGCCTGGACCTCATCATATTGTAATTTAAGGAACCATTAGTGTGAGCTTTAATCAATGTTGTTTCTCAAAGTTGTATCATTCTTTGTCGATTTGGAGTTTACCCATGCATGGGTAATTTTCAAAAATGGATGTTTGTCCACTGTTCGATTTATCTAAAGCACACAGTCACTTTATGGTTATTCATGAGGGAAAGCATCATTTTAAGAAGGCCTACTGCATTGATTGTTGGAGTAAGATGAGAATCTTAGAGAAGCCTGAGAAATAGAGATGTCAAGAAATGAACATACATGAATAGACATGAACATATTGTGCCACACATCATCATACTGTACCTTTTAATCAACTTTGTCATGATACTGTTATTACTGCTAGGCAGACTTAACTGGTAAACAGTAACATCCAACATTGTAGTTTGTAGAAATTATAAGTAATAAAGAAGATCAAGGTAATTGAAATTGTAACCCAAAGTTTGCAAGAAAAACATGCCATCAGAAAACTAGCAAAAAGACAAGCTAGACGACTAAAATTATTAAGATCAAAAAGACTGGAAGCAACTACAAGCAGGAGATGCAGCAGAGGTACCAAAAGCCTTAGCACTAAATATCCACAGAAATGAAGTGCGACATCAAGATGACTGAACAACAAAAGGAAGTTATGTAGTATTTAATCTCTATTACTATAAGTCTGTTTAGCTTGCTTCGTGGGTACACAATGGAAGCTTCAACACCTTTGTAAATTGTGGATTTATAGTGATATTTACTATGCATTTTCTTATTCTTATTCTTGTTTTCATGACAAATATTTGACCATGGAGCATTTATAAATATATAAAAAATAGGTATGTCCTGTTACTGTTGCTTTGATAAAGATATTTCAAACTAGAGGTTGAGGAAGTTTCAAACAAGCATATGCTTTTCTAGTCTAGTTGCATCACAAGATAATGATGATGCGCCTGGGCATTGAAATTAGGGGCTGACATTTCTTGGCTTTGCAAAAGCTTTTGGTCGTCATTAATGATGGCAACAAAAGTCTTAGATGAAGAATGAGAATATGAGGTTAGCAAACTTGATTAATGCAGATCCCACATACATGACTCAATTTCACTGCAACTAAATAATTGTTATCACCAGTTTCTCTTTAAATATATCTTCCAAGCCAGTGCATTGATATTTTGTTTATAGGTGCAATGGTCTTCACAATGAATTTGTCTTTCTATAATGTTTCTCAATTAGCTCAATATTAAAAACTTAATAGGCAACAAAGAGCATAATGTAATTTTTGATGGGCAACAAGGTAAGAGCATTTATGTTATTATAATTTTCTTTCCTTGAAGTTATCTATGCATTTCTTTAAGCAGTACAAATCTATTATAATTAAATATTTTTCATAAGATTCAAATATGTTATAATTAAGTACTTTCAATGAGACATTGGTGACAAGTTCAAAATTTTAGAAGAACTGTAGATTTTGGAGGGGACTTCAATGTCCACAGCCATGTTTAGCAATATTTTTGGAGATGAGCTCTTTGAGAACATGAATGAACAAAGAAGCAAGCTCAGGCATATAATAGATTTGTGGAACAAGTTCTAGAAGATCCGTCTGGTCCCTCACCAAATTCTTAGGAGTTGTAAATGGTAATCAGGCCTCTGGTGTAGTTGATATCTCAACCGGATGAACATGGTCCAAAATTGTGAGAATGACATGGAACTTAGTGAAAATCTCTCTAATGGTGGCCACCTGAACAAGCTCACCAACCTTTTATACAATTTAGAAAAATTAACAAATATTACATAGGCGAAGAGAATCCCTAATACCGTTTATGATCAATATGAACTCACTATTGTCCTTGAGATGTTCACATGGGAATATACCCCCAACCAGAGCCGAGCCTAACGATATGTCATAATTTTGCAAGCAGAACATAAGTTGTTCCTTTGTCAAGTAACTGTATTTGAATGCTTTGTAAACATCATCTTTGAACTTGACCGATATTTGAAGAAATTAGTAATATATGACAGGAAAATGGAGACTAGTTGAGAGGGAAAGATGAACTTGTTCTCCCTTAGAGAGGCGATTTCGCCTCTTAGTATAGAGCTCATGCTTCATGTGCAATGAGAACATGCCATATTGAATGTAGTACCTAGGACATGCCATTTTGAATTATGGCCTTGAGTGATGTCTTGCAGTCTTTTGATCTGATCAGTAGAAAATAGATTTCATTGAAGTTTATAAAATAAGCATATGTTTGCATGTTATTCATTGCCAATCTTTTCATTAGAGTGATGGATGCATCATGTCTTCGCTCTTGCTTGCTGTTGAAATGCATCCTCAACTAGGCCTCCTTTTGAATCTATTCTCAAACCAGCAAGTGTCGTCAATGCCACAAACCTATAGACTCGATTCACTGTGTTGTTGATCACTCTTCTACCACATTCAAATTTGTTGAGTGATTTGTATTTTGTTTAGTAGATGTATTCCTGTTTTAAGCTATAGACAACGAATCAAAAATATGCAAGTATTATGTCAGTGCTTAACAATTCAGTTAATTGTCCTAGGACAAGTTTTCCTAGTTTGCTTGTATTATTTCTTATGTACGTTCCAGCCTGTTGACTTATTCTTGGTCATTCATGGTTATGATCCATTGGAAGTAAATCCTGAGGATATGGTCTGCTTTGTAATGGAAGAGCCACAAGTCAGTCATAATGGTACACTTGAATATTGATGTTGATTTCTTGATTCACTCATTTTGTATTTCACTAGTAGGAGTAAAAGATAATATTGCATTGCTATTTACATTGCTTGTTTAAATTATTTTTCAGTGTACTGGTTTCATTGTTCTCCATTTCTAAGTGCCATGATATGTTCTTTTGATACTTATTTTGTGCAGACAATGGCTTCCTATTTAGTATTTGATGCTGTTGCAACATATTACCTTTACATGACATATGTACACCCTTTTATCTTTTCTTTAGCAACAATAATCCCTATGCCTCCTGATGAAGTTTTACGCAAAGGTAGTGGAACTCTTTGTGAAATGCTGCTTATGGTTCAGGTGACTAATCTTTCAATGGCTTGAAATCTTTTATAATTTGTTCCAATCTAATTTAGGGTCACTTAAATCTATCAAGGTTTCGGAATATTCACACATTTAGAAAACTGAAATTCAATAATATATACTTTTAAAGATTTTTTGTAAATGAAATGGCTATTGAAATAATTACATTCCTGGTTGTTCCCTACTATTTTGGTACAACATTGGTTAAATCCAAGCTAGATCTTATTAAGTGTTATAATGCTTAAATGCTTTCTTCAAGTCCCAGATTATCATTCTAGAAAAATCTATTTATTTTCTTTAGCGATTTCATCCTTTTTGTTCATAGGTTTTTTGAAAGGTGCTTTGAGGCTTAAACATGATTATTAGTGCTTTGGTGATTATAATATAGGGTTTTGATGATATTATTGTTGGATTTTTATTAATGTATGAACCTTTGCAGGCATTCAAGGAAAACATCATTTGTTCCAACAAGCATCAATCTGAACTAGAAAATTTTTACAATGGGCATCTACTTGAGAGTGAAACATATATTGGAGGCCATGTTGAATGTCTTGAAAGTGGTGTCTTCCGCTCTGATCTTCCTACAAAATTTTGTCTTGAACCTTCAGCTTATCAGGTGCCTTTCTAGTCAAAATTTCTTTTGAAAGTATATATTTTGCAGGAATTTTTCATTGAGTACTATGTTATCAAATTCTTCATTGGCAAGCCCAAAGTCTGGTCCCATTCTTGCAAAAGTCTGATCCTTATCATATTCTTGCTAAAGTCTTTCCAAATTCTGTTAAACGAACCCAACACAAATTTTGTAGATAATGCTTTGTCATATAAGACTTAGCTCTGCAATGTGTTTGTAACATCTGGCTCTGAATTTGCTGGTTCTTTGGTGTCTATTGATTGGTGTACGTATTGTTAAATGAGCATTGTGGAAGCAAGTACAGTATTTCAAGGAATATACATCTCGAATAACAACCGTTGTTGGGGCAGAGCGTGCTTCGAGTATTGTTGAAGCAGAGCGTGCTTCGAGTACTTGAACAATAGACTTGGTGAGTTGACTGAAGAGTCAACTCATTGAGGTGACTGGGTGGGAGTGACTTGGTGAGCTGACTTGGAGAGTTGACCTAGGGGATGGGCTTGGTGAGAAAACTTAAAGAGTCAACTTGGTGAGTGCACTTGAATTGTCGGCTTGGTGAGCAGACTTGGGGACTTGGTGGGACATGTGGGCGAGCTGACTTGGTGAGGTGACTTGGTGACATGAATTGGTAGGCTGGCTTGGTGAGCCGACCTTAAAGAGTCAACTTTGTGAGTGTACTCAAACAATCAACTTGATGACATGACTTGGTGGGCTTGGCGAGCTGACCTGGCATGCGTACTTGAACAGTAGACTTGGTGAGCTGACTTAAAGAGTCAACTCGTTGAGGTGACTCGGTGGGGGTGACTTGGTGGGCTGACCTGGAGAGTTGACCTAGGGGGCGAACTTGGTGAGTGAACTTAAAGAGTTGACTTGGTGAGCGTACTTGAATTGTTAGCTTGGCGAGCTGACTATGGGAGTCGGCTTGGCAAGCTGATATGGGGAGTCGACTTAAAATGGCAACTTGGTGGTGCAAGTTGGTGAGCTGACTTATCGATGCCACTTGGTGAGGCGACTTCGTGAAGCGACTTGGTGAGCTGACCTACTAAGTGTACTTAAAGACTAACCTTGATGAGGCACTTTGGTGGGGTGACTTGATGAGAAAACTTAAAGTGTCAACTTGGCGTGCCGACCAAGTGAGTTTACATGGTGAGCGAGCTTAGAGAAGCAACTGTATGGGGAAACTTCGTAAGCACACTGAGTGAGCCCACTTGCTGGGGCAAGGTGGTAAAACCATTGGGTGAGTTGACTTTTTGAGCTGACTTAATGAGTCAACTCGTTGAGGTGACTGGGTGGGGGTGACTTGGTGAGCTGACCTGGAGAGTTGGCCTAGGGGGCGAACTTAGAGAGTTGACTTGGTGAGCGTACTTCAATTGTCAGCTTGGTGAGCTGACTTGGCCGGGAGCCGGCTTGGCAATCTAACATGGTGAGTGGGCTTAAAGTGGCAACTTGGCGAGCCGACTTAGCGAGGCCACTTAGAGACGTGACATGGCGAGCTGACTTGGTGAGAAAGCTCGATGATTGGACCTAAAGATTGACCTTGTTGAGGCACTTTGGTGGGGTGACTTGATGACTGAACTCAAAGAGTCAACTTGGCGAGCATACTAGTGCATTTGGGTTCATTTTTCGACCTTCATTGATCAAATTTTTGACCCAATTTTTGACCAAATTTGACCAACCCATTGGTCAGAATTTATCTAGTCAAAATTTTGACCAACTCACTGGTACATGATTTGTCTCAATCATATAACTAATTATATATTTTTCATATTAGTTACTATCAGTGTTTTTCAGGCATTCTATAAAATAGTTCACATGCCTTGCGTATGATATGACATTTTGCATGTATCTTGCACTCTCTCTCATCTGACTAATGATGGATTACGTAGAGTGATCTGAAACCATGATGCTAAAAAACACACAATCAAATCCAAAATGAACTTGCACTACCAATGGATTGTTGAAATCTGATATTGGTAAAATTGCATGCATGTCTACTAGGACAATCACAACTTAAACATATATTTGTCCTGGTAGACAGAGATGCATGCAAAATTAACAATATCAGATTTCCACAATCCATTTGTAATGCAAGTTCGTTTTGGATTTGATTGTGTGTATTTTTTAGCATCATGGTTTCAGATCACTCTCTGTAATCCATCATCACCCGGATGAGAGAGTGCAGAATGCATGCAAAATGTCATATCATACGCAAGACATGTGACTATTTTATAGAATGCCTGAAAAAAAATTTACACCTATCTGTTGGTAGAAATTTCTACGTTCGTTGGTCAAAATTTTTGACCTTCATTGGTCGAAATTTCTACCTTATTTGGTCAAATTTTTTGACCTTCGTTGGTCAAAATTTCTACCTTCATTGGTCAAAATTTTTGACCTTCAGTGGCCAAAATTTTTGACCTTTATTGGTCAAAATTTCTACCTTAATCCACAAAAAATTTTAACCCTCATTGGTCAAAATTTCTACCTTGCTTGGTCAAAATTTTTGACCTTCATTGGTCAAAAATTTTACCTTTTTCGGTCAAAATTTTTTCTTTCATTGGTCAAAATTTCTACCTTTATTGGTCAAAATTTTGACCAATTCCTGCTAGAACTTGCACATGGCTATTGAGGTTTTTTGACCAACTTATTGGTCAAAATTTTGACCAACGAGAAGGTTGGTCAAAATTTTGACCAATGGGTTGGTCGAAGTTGGTCGAAGTTTGGTCAAAAATTGGGTCAAAATTTTGACCAATAATGGTCGAAAAATGGTCTCAAATGTACTAGTGGTTCAGGTTATGCCATGTCATGTTAACACTCGGGTTCACATGTTATCTCATCTCACCACTGTAGTGTGTGCTGAGTTGTTCTTCATGTGCCGAGTTTTCCTATTTATGCCGAGTGTTAGTTTTCTGGACGTGATTTTTGCATTTTTGGTGTGAGCCAACTTGCGGAATTTATTTTGATCATGTCGTTTATGATGAGGTTTTGCCTTGGGATGTGTCCTGACCGTTGTTGGGTCGGCCTTCCTATTTTGTAATGTTTTAGAATATTTTGTAAGCCATTTTGGCAAGTATAAATAGGGATCTTGTGGAGACTTTTGATCATTTAGTTTTGGAATGAAGTATAGATGTGAATTTTGAAGAGCTATGGTTGTGGCTTAGAAACTAGAGGATCTCTTGGTGGACTTGAGGGTACAAGTGTGGATTATTCTTGGTGTTCTTATCCAATTGTGTATCTAGATTAGCTGGGATTAGGTTTGTAAGTTGGATCTTATTGGATCTTGCAGAATTGATTGTTTGTATTTGGCCCTAACTTGAAAGGCCTTACAACTAGGCATATTGCATGTAATTAGTTATATCTATGAATAAAGAGTTATGATTTGGTATCAGATATTGCATTATTGTTTGTTGATGTTGTGTTTCCACTGTGTGGTTATTTTTTGGGGGCTAGGACATCTCGTTTGGGGATTATCTTGTCTTGCATTGCATCAAATCTAGATTTCAAGTTCTAGAATCCCAAATCAAGGGTTTCAGATTCTCATTCCTAAATTATATTCCAACAACCAAATGGGCCCTAACAGTTAGTTTAATTACTTTAGCCAAATACTATCGATTCAAGAAATGAGTCTATGGTCTCAAAGCTTGTAAACTAATATATTTGATGTTTTAGTCTTCTGTTTGATTTGGTATAGGAAAATTCTAGTTTGACTAGAATCAATGGGTTTGTCATCCATGATACCATCATCCAACCACTATTTGTAGATTAGAAGTATCTCATGCCTTTAATTACTTTCTTATTATCATTGCTAATATAGATTGTTCTTTTTACTCTCATCCCTTATTTCTTTACATTTGTAGTTTGGCTTTGATACCATGTCATGAAATTAAGATCCTTTCTACAAATGTTATAACATTGCCATTGTAATTGATGTGTTCCAAATGTAGATTTGAATCTTATACAAATATGAGAGGAGGAGACATGTCTCTAAGGTGTAATCATCATTTAATAATATTATATTAACATAAATAATAATATGTATAACAATACATGTCTGTATATATATATATATATATATATATATATATATAATATACTATTATATACAATAATATTATTTAACATGGATAAGTATATATAGGAAATGATGATTTACCAATAATAATAATGTATCTTAGATCGAACCAATCTAATTGAAGCTACGATCTTAACAATGTTGACTGAGCTAAGCATGAAAATGGTAATGGAGACTGAGTAGTGGTTATGACCGAGCAATGAAATAAATAACTATGACAAAAGTTTAATGTGAAGGCTGAGATAGCTGTAATGCACCTACCAGAGTATGAAGCATTTATTGAAGACCTAATTCTACCAATTGAAGATATATACCAAAATTTGAAGATCATTTTCATTTACCAGACAATTTCAAACTTATAGAGTGATTCAAAGGTAATCAAAAGAGCAATTTGTGCAAAATATTGAGATTCTACAGTGTGTCATCGATGAATTGCAAAGTGTAGTAAGTAAGGATTGTGAACCAAGTTCAATTATTTTGTGAAGTTGAAATTGTTTTGAAACCCTATTTTTAAAAATAACATCATCTACATTTGGTACTAGCAAGGAAATGTTGAAGGCTAGTAATGCACAGATTGAAAGGAATGATCAATGCCCCCCACCAAAATTTAAGGCATGCCCAAATACTGTTATGACTAGAGATGCATTAGGTGCTTTGTCATTGATTCCTCCCAGAGTTATTATAGTACACAACATTCGTTCATGTTACATGTACAAGATAGGAGAGATTGGAGACTTTGAACTCAAAATTGCTTATGTCAAACTATGTGAAAATGTAGTTTTGAAGGATGAGAATAAGGTTGTTGCCTAGAAAGAGCTTACCTGTTCCCTAGCCTTTTTGAAGGTTTTCAAAGTTGAATGGATCAAAATTGTCTTAAGTAGGGTACACGACATGAAATTGTGGCTAGAGAGTGGGCCAGTAAAACTCAACAAGGCAATAACTTATTGAGTGACAGGGTATCCTACCCTAGGTCAAGTTAAGACCTTGCATTGCTCAGCAAGGAATGTTATTGAAGAACAAACAAAGGCCAAGTGGAATGACCAAGAAATGTCAATAGATGGAATTGAAGATCCTATTATTAAATTTGTAGTACATATAATTGCACATAAGTTCTATCAGTCAAGCTGAGTGAATAGTGTGTCATGTATTGCAATGGACTTAGGGAACAAAATTGTAAACAAAGATCACATCTACAATCTTGTTGAGATGCAATTGATACAATTAGCTAAAAACCTTGGAGCAATCAAGAAAGTGAAGAACACATCGTGTAAGTTTGGAGCACTCCTAATATGCATATTTTTCTATGTGCAAAATTCATTTCCAACTATAGGAATTGTAGTGTGAGATAGAATAAGCCTAGTGACTAAGCAAATTAATTATTTCATTGAACAATTGGAGAAAATTTTGAGACCATCATGGATGGATGTTTTGAGTTTAAGGGAAAAATGAAGAATAGATTGAGGATTCCCCTATTAGTTTTAGATCACTACTATGATGATATTTGTTTTATGTTGGACATTGACTATACCTACACATAGGTTTTACTACCAAGGGTTGCATGGATAAGGCCTATGCAATATGAGGTAAATGTAGATGAGATTACTATAGTTTTGACGAATTTATTGTCTACAGAGATTGAAAATAATGTCAAGCCATTTGGCACATATGAGACAACAAAGAAAAAAATTATTATGCAAACTAAAGTTCCCAAGATGGATCGAAAGAGAAAGAAAATGATTGTTGATCTTGAGGAAAAACTTGGTGAAGGACCCTCAAAAATTACTAAAGGAAAAGGGGAAGGTGAAGAAGAAGAAGAAGAGAAGGAAAAGAGTTAGTGGTTGTTGAGCCTAAGGCAACAAAGCATAAGAAGATAGTGATAGTGGATCCTAAGGTCAAGAGGGATATGAAGAAGAATGTTACACCTCCTACCTCTAAACCTCAAAGAAGAATAACTCATCAAGGATCTAAAGCATCATTACTTGCAATTGCTAAACCAAAGAAAGGCACAACAAAGATAACCAAGCCAATTAAGGGTAAAGGTACACCAAAGAGGAAACAAGTAATGAAAGGGACTAAGATGGGTCAACAAAAGAAACTAAGGAGGAAGTTAGTCGTCATGCCTAATGATGAAGAAGATGAAGGAGATAAGACCGAGTCTGATGATTTGAGAAAAATTCAAATTGTTCCCAGATGACTTACTATGAATATTGATCTAGTATGTGAGAACATCAAAAATTTAGCAGGAGTTTCAGGCTTTAAGCATATTAATTATGATTCTTTGGATAAAGTTAATAAAGAGAAGATTGAACAAGCAATGATAGATATGATGAAAAAATTCAAGTACATGCCTATAGACTTAGGCAAAGGAATTCCACAAGATTTAATAAATTAGATGCAAATGGAAGTAAGCATTGTGTATAAAAAGACAAATCAGAAAAACAACTTTAGCTCAGACCATGCTAGACTTAGGGAAGACTCACATGTCTATTGTCCTAAGAGATTTTGCAAAGAAATTCATGTCCAAGACAAGGGCCTATAATATTTTGAAAAATAAAGTAGAAGAGGTTGTGCAAGAAAGAACATTAGTATGGAAAAAGACATTTTGGTTGTTGGCTCCTACAACAACAAAAGATAAAGAGAAACAAGAGATATAAACATAAATTGAATTAGATAATCTAGTAGATTATGATCAACCAGACAGTCTGGAAGAGTAGATTAGAAGAAAGGTAAAGGAGAATGAACAACAAGATGTTGTCACAATTTAAGACATTCATGATGATGGAACACAACAAAATCTTAATGTCTTGATTGAGGAAGAACTAAAAAATGTAGCATTCATAAATGCAACCTTAGATAATTCTTTGCCATGTACCAATATAGTAATGCCACATGTTCATGATTATCCAATGATTGAGAGAGCACCAAATGTGGCCTCTAGGACTAATAGTTTTCAAATAACTTCACTCACAGTTAAGGAAAAGGGACAACAAGATGTAAGTGTTGAGGAATAAGGAAAAGGTTGTTGATAATTGGCTATATGTAGTGATGTAATTGTTGTCATTAATAGCAACACATGATGAACATGTCATAGAAAATCTCAGAAATAAAGATACTTAGCTTTTGGTTGTCAAAAAATTGGCTAAGTAACAAAACTTCATCAAAACTTATAATACTTATCATCTATTACATTACATATACTTCATATTACAAAGACTCCCCCTTTTGATATGATTACTACATACATAACTTACTACACAATTTTCTTCTACAACTTCTCCCCCTTTGACATCAACGATAAAGGTTGGAAAGTTAAAAAATGTCAAAAAGTGTTGTTTTTCTACTGTTAAAAAAAAACTTTCAAACACTATCAAATTTTTTGTCTTGCTACCTCAAGTTGCTATTATCTTCATACAATCATCAAAATTTTCCTTCAAACTATTCATACCTTTCTCCTATGTGTCCTTTGTTGCTTTGGCAGGAGTGAGCATTGCACGTAAGGCATATGATGCAATCTCAACTGCATTAAGGTCAGAGTAGGTGAAATTGACATAAGTGTCCTTTGCTTTGACACATTCTTCAAACTCTCTCAATGGTTGATATCTTTAGAGCAATAGATTCTCTGAATTCTGATAATCTTCTCAAAATTTTATCTTTTTCAAGTTGCAATTTTTTTATATTTGTGTGAACACCGACAACTTGTCCTTCAAACTCATCAACTTTGCAAGAGGGTTGTTGTATCTGACTAGTTAGAGCTTCCATCTCACTTAGCTTCCCTTGAATCCTACTATCCAAATCTTTGGTCAACTGATGAGATAAAGTACATTTGGTGTATAGTACCTTGCCAACTTGTTGAGATCTTTGAAGTTCTTTGAAACAAGTATCAAGATTCAACAAATCATTCTGAATGTTTTGACAAACAATGCTAAAAAGATTAGCATCGTGTGAAATTTGAGCCTTAAACTCAACAACATTCAACAAATTTGTAAACTCATCATCGAATGATTTTACAACTTCTTGAGCTCTCTATTTGGGGTCTGCTTTTGTATGTTTGGCTATGAGGATGCTATGCAATCTATTAGTCACCTCCATTAATGCTCTCTATACACTCTTGACTTTTCTATTCTTCTCAATCAATTTTGTCAAGGATGAGATCAAGTTTTATTGATCATCATCATCACCTGTAAGGTTAACAAGAGATATAGGAGTGGATGAGCTAGATTCTTTCACCTCATCTTTCTCTTGTTTCTTCTCTGTTGCCTTCTTTGATTCCTTCTCCTCTCTTTCTTTTCTTTCTTTTTCTTTTTTCTTCACTTTTTCTTCTTCTCTCCTAATTTCTTCTTCTTTTTGCTTCTTTTCCTCTTCAAGCAATTTTAGCTTGGCTTCTTCAATATTCTTCTTTTCTTCTTCTAGCTATATTTTCTCTTCTTCAATCAATCTCAATTAATCCTAAATATATTTGGAATGGGGCTTAGACTGATCATAACTTATGAAAGGTTTATCATCAATGTCAACTGCAACACTTGTTTGATCAGTTTGCATAGTATGACCACTTCTTGATATTTTTGAAGTTTTCTCTGCAATTGTAGGAGTTGCCTCTACCTCAATCATCATTTTATTGATAGTTGCAACAATTTCACTTCTTATTACATTCTTATCACCACTTATTAATAGAATTGGCCTCATTTTGTTTTGTAGATAGGGTACTAGTTTACCCATCAATTTCTTCACTTCTTCATCTTCAGTCTTGCACATAGTTCTTATCATTGATTTCCAAAGTTCCATATCTTCTTCCTGAATTGGTGCCTTCTTCTCTATAAGTTTGTCATAGAATTTTTAATTGACAAAACCTTTAATGTCTTCAAGTTTCAAGTTATTAAGAATCATATATCTTACAGTAGAGATATCAATTTGTTCTTTCTCAATATCACTATACAAATCATTAAAATTATTCATCTGCACAAAGTTCCCTTCATTAACAATGGTTGTGTTAATCTTCTCTATCTTTTGTGTCAAGGGTTGCATTGTTTTACCTGTTGTCTGCTTGGAAACAATAACCTTCTTTGGTTGTTTGAATTCTTGTTCCTCTTCTTCTTCTTCATCACTGGAGTCTTCAATTGTCAACAATGGTCTTCTTGCTTTTCTTTGGTCTAGTAGCTTGCTGCTTAACTCTTTTTGATTTCCTTTTAGATCCACTTGGTTGCTTGACTGATACAGTAGCATATGGGATGCTTTGTACTGCAGGAGTTTCTATAATGGACACATCAGATGCTTGTCCAAGTAATAGAGTTGTCACATACATTACACCTTGTTCACCGCTTTGTTTCAGTTCAAAGATTGTTTGTCTAACTACATGTGGTTCATCTTCTAACATACCAACCTCAAATAGTGATTTCTTCATTATAGTTGCAATATTCTTCTGAGATGGTTTCTCTAATGATGCCTAGTAAGCTGACTAATTTATCTCCTCATACGTTCCAAATCTATATGATGCTTGATCTATTTCGGTTTTAAACACTAAATCAATATAACCAATAGCTACATCATTACTTAACTCATAACCTAAGGGCTCAAGAAATGTTTCTTGAGGTTCAACTACTTCAATATAAGTTAGATCTATATCCATCATAAAATATATATCATTCTTAAATATTTCAACAATTACAGGGGCAATTCTGAATCTCTGTTTCATCTCATTCTGAAATGTCCTCATAATCAGATTTTCGTTGTCCAAGATTTTCTCTGCAGGATGCCTTTTCCACACAACTGTTATCTTGTCCATAGTGCATCTTTCACTGCTCATAATATCAGTAACTGATAGAAATGGAAATCTCTTTATTATATGAAAGAAAATATAATTAATCAAAGACTGGAATTTGAATACACCATTCTTAGTTCTCTTAATCTTCTTCAAATTCTCAAGGAGTTATACTCTAAAAATCTCACTTAAATTTACTTGGTCCTTCTCAATGTAAATCTTATAAGCTGCATAGATAAAACCTACTAACAACTCATCACTCTTAGAACTTGCACAAATAGAATATGCAATGATTTTGCTCAAGAATCTCACATCATGTTGTCTGATGGTGTTGATCACCATTCCCTTACCATTATAAACTACCTTAGTATAACTTCCTACCTTTTTCTTAACTAGTTTCTCACCAATAGGTACACTTCCTTGTTTGCTAAGACCAGTGACCTCATGAATAAGGTCGAAAGAGATGTCAACTACATCTCTTCCCATCCAAATCTTTCCATTATGAATTCTTCTTAATATAATCTAACTCCACTCTTCATTACCAAGTTTGCGATAAAAGTGATAACTGACTAAGTCAAAATCCTTTAGATGCTCATATCTAGGCTTAATAGTCATATCATGATTGAAAACAATTTCCATATCTTTGTTCATAAACTCACTTCCAATAGTTTCAAACTTACTACACAAGTAGCTTCCTACATCTTCCAAGTAAATTACATTGTCTGAAGTAATTGATAAAGCTAGATTAGGTTTTCCTCTAGGGTTTTCATGGGAACAACCTTTTAATTTGGGTCTCTCAATATTCTCAACAGTCTGAATTATAGACATGATGCAGGAGCATCTAGAGGTATAAGCGCAATCCTGTGTCACCCAAAAAAAAATGTACTTAGACTTAGTTTCTATTTCATGTGTTTTCATTTCTAGATACCCATTTGGGTCAAATAAAGGTTCCAACTCTCACAGTTCCACTATCAATGTTCTAGGATAGAGTATTTGAGCACCTTGGGATACGTGTAAATGTCAAAAAAATAGGAGTATGTAATTGAGCCATAATTTTGGTGAATTAGAAAGTGTAAATTGGTTGGATGATTGTAATTGTAATTTAGAGCATTCTAGAAAAAGAATCAGGACAAAAGGCCCCACGGTTTGAAAGTTATTGCAATTTTTCAATTTTTGGAGACCTCTTAAAAATGCTTCAAAGTCAGGTTAGGGGCATTAAATGACCTCAAATAGGGCCAAAAAAATGGGGGATGAGAAAATCTGGTCCATAAGGCTATAGAGAACTTTGAGAGCTTTTCGAAAATGTAAATGGTTCGTCAATCAAAGCTACGGTTCAAAAGTTATGCCTCCCAAAAGTTCGGCTACCGTTTCTGGAATCTTCTAATTTTGCACTGACTTCTAACGTGACTTCTGGAATCTTCCATTTTGGTAGTGGATGCCAACTAGCACTTTCTAGAATGTATTCCTAATCCTTAACCCTTTGGGGTCTATTTAAGAACATTTCTGGCATTGTAAAAGGTAGTTGGGAGTAGAGTTTGAGAGAAGGTACTAGGAGAAGAATTCATCTCTAGATTTATGCTATTGTAAGCCCATAGGGCATGTTTTGGAGTTTGTTTCTTTGCACTAAGTGTGCTAGCATATTTTCACAGTTAATAAAATTTTCCCTTTTTTGTTGTGTCCATTTTTTGCTTGGGTTGTGTCCACATCAAGTGGTATCAGAGCCGATTTTTTTGAGTGTGTAGACAAAGCGCCGACTGTGAGGCAGTTTGCACCAGGACTGTGTGGTTGTGGGTTTGAGTTAAGAAGATGCCTCCATGAAGAGAGCGTGGTGGAAGGGCTAGAGCTATTAATCCTGAGAAGGTTAGAGCCCTCCAAAGGTAGGTACAAGCATTGCAAGAGGAGCTCCGTAGAGGAACAAATGTTGCCGCAGGCGACAAAAGTTAGGATGATAATGAAGAAGAGGAAATTGGACCAGAAGGGGAATTTGACGGGGAAGTTTTGAATCAGGTAGAGGAAAAGCTTTTTAGGGCCATTACTAAGTTTGGGAAAATACCTACAATTGATGTGGGTGTATTTTCAGGAAATTTGAAACCAGATGAGTTGATCGATTGGATTAATGAATTGGAAGAATACTTTGAGTATGAGGATATCAAGGACCTAGATAGGGTTAAGTTTGCAAAGGCCAAATTGAAAGGACATTGCAAAATCTGGTGGCAATAGGTTCAATTGGAAATAAATAGAAGAGGAAAGGATAAGATCACAAGGTGGGATCGCATGGTGGACAAACTAAAGAACTAGTTCATTCCTATTGACTACGAGCTTGATTTTTTTAAGAAGATGCATGGGTTAAAGCAAGCAGGAAAATCAGTCCAAGAATATACAGATGAGTTTTACCAACTTTTGATTAGAGTAGGGCATGCAGAAGCAAATAAGGAGAAGGTTGCTCATTATATCAGTGGGTTGCGATGTAGCATCCAGGAGGAATTAAGTCTAGTAAGAATGACCAGCATTGAAGAGGCATACTAGTTTGCCCTACGAGTTGAAGAGAAGCTAAATAAGAGGTTTGAAGGGACACAAAGAGGGCACGGTCAAGGAGGAAGGGGTAGTGGTCGGTCATTTGGAGGCCGAAATGAAACCCAAAAGAAAAATGAAGATGTGGGTACTAGCAGGAACTAGAGGAACGAGGATTTCAATCACTCCCATGATCAAGACATTGGAAATCAGAGAGGAAGAGGTAGAGGATGTGGAAAAGGAAGATGAGGCTTTTGTGGTACTTGTTTCCATTGCAATGAAGAAGGTCATCGTGCCTTTGAATGCCCTCAACGAAAAGGAAGGACAGATAGGAGAGCCGAGGGTCAAGCTAGGGTTACTCATGTGGATGAGGATGCACAATCATCACATTCAGAGGATGTAGAAAGAGGAGAGACTTTAGTAAATGAAAGGGTCCTACTAAGTGGTGAGATTGAACCAGGAAAAAGGAGGAGTTTATTTTGTACCAGGTGCAAGTGTGAGGATAAATGTTGTGATGTGATCATTGATGGTGGTAGCACTAATAACTTGGTATCAGAGGAGATGGTCTCTAAGCTGAGGCTCAAGAGGGAGAAACACCCCCAACCCTATCGGATTGCTTGGGTGAAAGATGATCATAACATCCTGGTAAGTGAACAATGATTAGTGAAATTCAAAATTGGGAGTTACCATGATGAAGTTCTCTATGATGTTATTGCAATGGATGTTTTCCATCTATTGTTGGGAAGACCATGGCAGTTTGATAGACATGCAGTACATGATGGTCATGCAAACACATACTCTCTAACAAAGAATGGAGTTCGTCACAAACTGAAGCCCATGAAAAAGGAAGGCAAAAAGGCATGTAGCAGTGCTAGGATTTGTCTTGTTGATGGAAGGAAGTTTTTAGATGACATGAAACATCAACGTATGTGCTATGATTTGATCCCTAGGAAAGATAAAGAAGGTAGTAGTGAAATACCACTTCAAGTTTCAGATTTAGTAGGTGATTTTGGAGATATCATCTCTAATAATGTTCCAAAAGGATTGCCACTGGTAAGGCAAATCATTCATTAGATAGATTTAATCCCAGGAGCTAGTTTTCCTAACAAGGCTGCTCACAGGATGACTCCTACTGAAACTGAGGAGCTAAATAGACAGGTTCAGGAGTTATTGAGGAAGGGCTTGATTCGGGAGAGCCTGAGTCCATGTGTAGTACCTACAGTATTGGCACCAAAGAAGGATGGAGAGTGGAGGATGTGTACAGACTCTCGAGCTATAAATAGGATAACCATCAAGTATCGATTTCCTTTGCCAAGAATGGATGATCTTATGGACTGCTTGAGTGGAGCTCAGTACTTCACAAAGATAGATCTCAAGAGTGGCTATCATCAGATATGGATACAAGAAGGAGATGAGTGGAAAACTACCTTCAATACCAAGGAGGTTCTTTATGAGTGGTTAGTCATGCCCTTTGGATTGACGGACGCCCCAAGCACCTTCATGCGGCTTATGAATGAGGTACCTAAGAAGTTCTTGGGAAAATTTGTTATTTTCTATTTGGATGATATTTTAATTTTCAGCAAGACTTTGGAAGAACATTTATTGCATATTCGTAGTGTCCTTGAAAGGTTAAGGGAAGAGAAACTATTAATTAATATAAAGAAGTGTATCTTTGCAAAAAGGAAGTTAGTCTACTTAGGGTTTGTTATATCACCTGAAGGTCTCAAAATGGATCCAGAGAAGGTAAAATCCATATTGGAATGGCCTACTCCAAGGTCTACTATTGAGGTAAGATCATTTCATGGTCTGGTTAGTTTTTACAGGAAGTTCATTAAGAATTTTAGTGGCATATGTGCACCCCTGACTGACACAATAAGAGGGGATAGAAAAGAGTTCAAATGGACTGCGACAGCTGCGAGAAGTTTTGAATTGCTGAAGAAGAAGGTGATAAAACAACCTGTGTTGGCACTTCTAGATTCTAGAAAGGTGTTCCAGGTGGATTGTGATGCTAGTGGCAGTGCTATTGGGGCTGTATTAAGCCAAGAAGGTAAGCCTATTACATATTTTAGTGAAAAATTGAATGATGCGAAAAAGAAGTATTCTATTTATGATCAAGAGTTCTATGCAATAGTTCAGGCCTTAAAAAAATGGAGGCATTATTTATTGCCAAAGGAATTTGTTTTATATACTAATCATCAGGCATTACAGTACCTAAATAGCCAAGGTAAATTAAATCAGAGGTATATGAAGTGGGTAGAGTTCTTGCAGAGCTATACATTTGTGTTGAAGCATAGAAGTGGAAAATCTAACAAGGTTGTAGATGCACTAAGTAGGAGACAGTTGTTGCTTATAGTAATGTAGGTTGAAGTAGTTGGGTTTGATGAACTCAAGAATCTATACCCTAAGGATCCTGATTTTGCTGAAGCTTGGAAAGCTTGTAAAGAACCTGTTGCTGTAGACATAACTAAGTGGTTAGACTATCTGATTCAAGATGTTATGTTATTCAAGGGCAATTAATTATGCATTCCAAGGAGTTCCATGCAGAAAAATTTGATTAAGGAGAAACACAGTGGAGGGATGGCAGGACATTTTGGTCAAGATAAGACCATTGCCATTCTTAGAGAACATTATTTTTGGCCTCAGATTTGACAGGATGTGAAGAAGTTTGTACAGAGTTGTTAGGTTTGTCAAGTTGCCAAGGGATTTAGTCACAATATTGGACTATATCAGCCATTGGTTGTTCCATCAAAGCCATGGGAGGACATAAGTATGGATTTTGTTCTTGGATTGCTGAGGACACAAAGGGGTAATGACTCAGTATTTGTGGTGGTTGATAGGTTCTCCAAAATGGCACATTTCATTCCATGCCACAAAACTCATGATGCTGTCCATATTGCAGACTTGTTTTTCAGAGAGGTGGTAAGACTACATGGTCTCCCAAGGAGTATAGTTTCTGATAGAGATACTAAATTTGTGGGGTATTTCTAGAGAATATTGTGGAAGAAGTTGGGAACAGACTTGAAATTCAGTTCCACACATCACCCACAGACTGACTGCCAAACAAAAGTGGTAAACAGAAGTATGGGCAATTTGCTGAGATGTTTAGTTGGGGATAAACCCAAGGGGTGGGATTTGATTCTACAACAAGCAAAGTTTGCTTACAATAACTCTGTAAATAGGAGTACAGGTAAATCACCATTCTAAATTGTATATGGAAGTAGCCCAAGGACTGCACCAGAATTGAGGAAGATAGAGCAAGGGGAGAGGACAAGTGCTGAAGCTGAAGAATTTGTTGAACATATCAAGTGTCTACATGTGGAGGTTTAGGCACACATTACCAAGATGAATCAAGAGTATAAAGCTAGGGCTGATCAAAGGAGAAGACATAAGGAATTCCAAGTAGGGAATCTAGTCATGGTACACTTACGAAAAGAAAGATTTCTAGCCGATACTTACAACAAGCTAAAAATGAAGAAATTTGGCCCCTGCAAAATTTTGAAGAAACATGACTCAAGAAATGCATATGAGGTGGAGTTTCCAGATGATATTCACATTTCTCCTATTTTCAACATTTTAGACTTAACAGAGTATCATGATGATGGTGCATATGAGGAGCTGATGTTAGAGCCATGTCTAATTCCTACTTCTAAGAAGGAGGAGATAGAGGAGATTCTGGATAGTTGTGTGGGTAGGAGCACCAAAAATAGGCAATATGAAGAGTATCTTGTCAAGTGGAAAGGACAATCAATAGAGGACTCAACTTGGATATCAACAGCTGAGGTTTCCCATTTGGGATTTCCTCTACCATTCATAAAGTGACAAGGTCACTTTTCAATCTACCCTGGGTGTCTAATTCAAGAGCATCTAGAGGTATAAGGGCAATCCCGTGTCACCCAAAAAAAAATGTACTTAGACTTAGTTTATGTTTCATGTGTTTTCATTTTTGGATACCCAGTTGGGTCAAATAAAGGTTCCAACTCTCACAGTTCCACTATTAGTGTTCTAGGATAGAGTATTTGAGCACCTTGGGATACATGTAAATGCCAAAAAAATAGGAGTATTTAATTGAGCCATAATTTTGGTGAATTAGAAGTTTTAAATTGGTCAGATGATTGTAATTGTAATTTATAGCATTCCAAAAAAAGAATCAGGACAAAAGGCCCCACGGTTTGAAAGTTATTGTAGTTTTTTGGTTTTTGGAGACCTCCTAAGAATGCTTCAAAGTTAGGTTAGGGGCATTAAATGACCTCAAACAGGGCTGAAAATGGGGGACAAGCGAAGTTGGTCCACAAGGCTATAGAGCGCTTCGAGAGCTTTTCGAAAATGTAACGGTTCGTCAATCGGAGCTACGGTTCAAAAGTTATGCCTCTTGGAAGTTCGGCTACCATTTCTGGAATCTTCTAATTTTGCACTGACTTCTAAAGCGACTTCTGGAATCTTCCATTTTGGCGGTGGATGCCAACTAGCACTTTCTAGAATGTATTCCTAATCCTTAACCCTTTGGGGTCTATTTAAGAACATTTCTGGCATTGTAAAAGGCAATTCGGAGTGGAGTTTGAGAGAAGGTACTGGAAGAAGAATTTAACTCCAGATTTATGCTATTGTAAGCCCATAGGGCATGTTTTGGAGTCTTTTTCTTTGCACTAAGTGTACTAGAATATTTTCACAGTTAATAAAATTTTCCCTTTTCTATTGTGTCCATTCTGTGCTTGGGTTGTGTCCACATCAAGAGATATCCATGATTACACCAAATAGAATTTTATTGAAGAATTTCTGTGTAAAAAATGATAAAATACCTTTTTTCGAAGTAGGGTTTTGCTCAAAATCACTTTGCCAATTTGCTTCTAGGTGCTTTAAGCTTTTGAGATGATCGCAATGTGGAAATAATCAAGTTTGTACTCTATTTATTCAGCTAGAACTTGCATTAATTATGTACTTTGCTAAATCAAAAAAGCTATTAATTTCATTCTAAAAACAAATATCTACTCAAGATCTTTTGTGCAATCTTCAAATGGTATCTGAGGTTCACCATAGATTATTTTCATCATGAAAGTGATGCACAAAAATTTGGTCTATAAAATTTGTTGTAGAAACATAGATTCCATCTTCTATCACATAATGAACTTACTCTGTTGTACCAATAACTTTTATTTCCTTCGTAACTTGTTTCAATAAGTTCCAAATTGCAAGTGAGCTTAGCTACAGTCCAAACTCATCAAGATGCATCTTCTCTCAACCTCATTACTCATAGCTCGATCTCTAAATGAAGTTTCAGATTCTAGTGTTGTGAACAAGCTTAATTCAACTTGGTTGAATCAAACTCAATTGCTAACTTCAATTTTCCTATCTCAACATCATCTAACTTTTCCTCTAAAATATCTAATCCCTTTATAAATACCTCATTAAATTCTTCTTGAAGTTCACTAACTACATTTGTTTGATTTTCATTTTCTTCGTTAGTTTCAAAGTTACTTTCATGATTCCTTCTGTTATTTCCAAAGTTTCTTTCATGATTCCTTCTATCATTTCCAAAGTTTCTTCCATTGTTTATTTTGTCCATTCTATAGTACTTTGTTGTATGTCTGAAGTTGTTGCATAACTAACATACTAAGGTTTTTCTTCTAGAATTATGTTGATCAATAAGTGCTTGACAATTCCAGGGTATATGTCCAAAGTTGTCACACTTATAACACATGATCTGCTTTCTTTCTTCATAAGGTCTTCTTTCTCTTGATGTCCTTTCATTAGATCTTATTCTATCTATAGGGTTACTGTTTCCAAACATTCTACTATTTCTTCTATCATTATCATATTTAGGTTTCTTACACTCAATTATATTATGACCAATACCATGACAGTTATGACAGTAAAATTTTGTAACATGATTAAATGACTTACTTGTACACTCTCTTTTCATATGACCAATTTCATTACATGAAAAACACTTACCTCAAAATTCATACTTGGTTTCCTTAATTAGGAGATTCCACTTGCTTAGGTTCATCCAATTTCTTAGTTTCCTTATCTTGTCTAACTTTGGATTTATCAAAAGATTGACTAGATTCAATCTTATCATCAGATTTATCTTTATCTTTTAGATCTGGTCTACTTTTAGGTTTCTTTGTTGACATGTTAAATAGGTAACCAAGACTAGTCTTATCATAGGTAGGTCTTTGCATTGACATTGAGTCATCAAGCTTTTCTATGCTAGTATAAAGCTTTTCAAGCTATAGCTTGTATTAAGTTAGCTCACCTTACATAATAGTATTATCCTAATGAAGTTCTTCATGATCTTCTTTTAATATTTCAAATTCAGATGTCTTCTTTGCTAGATTCAATCTAAGATTTGTATTTTAAGTCTTCAAATTAGATTCAACTTTGCTAGGATCATTCTTCAAACTTAACTTTAGAGTGGTAATGTTCAATTCATGCTTCAAGATCTTGTGCTTTGTTTTCAGTTTTGAATATTCATCATCACTAGTTTCAAATTTAGTGGATTCAAGCTTGGATTTGAGATGTTCCATCTTGTCCTTTAAAATTTATCCAATGTATACTTTGGAGTCTTCATATCTATCTTTTAGCTTATCTCCATCTTTAGTAAGGAGATCAATTTTTTAAAGTTCTTCTTCAAGGTTCTTCATCAACTATTCCATATCCATAGGGATCTTACTCAAGCTATTAAGCCTCTTCTGAGTAACTATGCTCTGATACCAATTGTTAGAAATAGGGAATACTGAGAGGGTGTGTTGGGGGGGGGGGGGGGGGTTGTATCGATATTCTACAAAATTTTGTCACCAACTAAATATTATTTTTTACTTTGAACCATACATAGGAAAGAGTAAACAAGTAATGCTGAACAATAATAATAACCATGCATAAAGAGAACTCATAACACCATATTTTGTTAACTAGAGAAACCTTAGCCAAGGGAAAACCCTGGTGGGGGTGATACCCACTAGATGATGTACTAATATAAATGTTTCTTGTTAGAGGATGGACCCTCTTAGGAGTCTATAAAAGCATTCAGTACATAGGAGTCCCTATTAGGAGACTTTGAATCCATGTTAGAAGATTCCAACCCTATTAGGAGTTGTAGTACAATGGATGCAAGAAGAGCTCACTACTCAAATATGTACTTCTAATTACAAGAAGAGCACACTACTCAAACAAGTAATTAATCCTGAAGTATATAGATGTTGTACCTTCTTTCTAGTTGATCTCTGACCTTAGCTCAATCTCAAATAAAAAGATCACTTCTGCATATGATACAAAACTTTGCATTCAATGACATAATTCACATATCACTTTTTCTCTGACTTCACAAGATGTCTTTGTATAAATACCATGACTTTACACAATTTTTTACTAGGTCAGCTAGGACCACAACATACTTTTCTAACTTAGAGTAAACATCTATGATGTCGACCCTAATTGGTCAAGTAGTTATTTTGTAAACAAAATAATTCCTTTAGCTTTAATTCCATTATTCAGTCCACTGGCAAATCATGAATATCTATTTTTGGTACTATCTATACTAATGTCCAAGGTTATACACATCATCATCAATATGTATACTATTTCCATCTAACCTCTCTCTCATAAGTAACATCATATAAACAAGTTATACATCAAAATAGTACATTGTTGTAAACCTATTTCATACTCAAACAATTTTCTTACTTTGTTGCCATCAATGTCAAAGGGGGAGATTGTTAACAATTGGCTATATGTAGTGATGTAATTGTTTTCATTAATGGCAACACATGATAAACATGTTGTAGAAAACCTCAAAAATAAAGATACTTAGCTTTTGGTTCTCAAAAAATTGTCTAAGTATGAAATTGGTTTATAGCAGTGTATTGTTTTGATGTATAACTTGTTTATATGATGTTATTTGTGAGAGAGAGGTCAGATGGAAACGATATACATATTGATGATGATGTGTATAACTTTGGACATCAGTATGAAAAATAGATATTCATGATTTACCAATGGACAGAACAATGAAATTAAAGGTAAATAAATTATTTTGTTTACAAAATAATTACTTGACCAATTAGGGATGACATCCTAGATGTTTATTCTAAGTTGGAAAAGTATATTATGGTCCTAGTTGACCTAACAAGAATTTGTGTAAAGGTATGGTATTTATACAAAGACATCTTGTGAAGTTAGAGAGAATAATATATGTAAAATAATGTTATATGCGAATGCAAAGTCTTTTATCATATGCAAAAGTGATCTTGTGATCCAAGATTGAGTTGAGGTTAGAGAGCAGTTGGAAAGTAGGTTCAGCATCTATATACTTGAGGATTGATTACTTGTTTGAGCAATGTGTTCTTCTTTTAATTAGAAGTGCATGTTTGGGAAGTGAGATCTTGCATCCATTGTACTACAACTCCTAATAGGGTTGGAATCTTGTAACAGGAATTCAAAGTCTCCTAACAGGGACTCCTATGTACTCAATGCTTTTATAGACTCCTAACATGGTCGATTCTCTAACAAGGAACATTTATATTAGTGCATCATCTAGTGGGTATCATCCCCACTGAGGTTTTCCCTTGGCCAAGGTTTCCCTAGTTAAAAAAATATGGTTTTATGAGTTCTCTTTATGCATGGTTATTATTACTGTTCACCGTTACTTGTTTAATTTCTTATGCATGGTTCAAAGTAATAAATAATATCTAGTTGGTGAAAAAGGTTTATAGGATACTTATTCACCCCCCCTCTTAGTATTCCCTATTTCTAATAAAGGCATCATTGTGATCCAAAATCCACCACCTACAACTAATCTTGTCATTAATAAGGAAGAAGGAGAAGAACAAGAGAAAGCAGATAAATTTGCACATGATGCCTCAGGACCTAACATTGAGGGAGCAAAACCACATTGATTTTTGTGTCTTATTTTCTCTTCCATGTGATTTTTTATTTTTTGATATTGATTTGCATGTAATTTCTATTTTTTATCTCATTAATCGTTACACTTACGATGGACATGTATCCATAGACATCATAAGGAAGAGAATAAAGAACACCTAGTTCTAGCAACAAGGGGATATCCTTAAATAATAACGTGTGCCAAAAACTTAGTAAAGAAATCTTACAAGCTAAAAAAATAGATAATCATGAAGGACATTTCACTTATGATCAAAAGAGAACCTTGAAAGGTATAAATATTATTGACATGGCATCTATCATTAAGATGAGCGTCTGAATGAAGATACCATCTTTAACATTAAATCTAAGCTTAACCCCTTTAAATTGATCTCTTTATAGTGATTGTGTATGTGCTTAACAAATCAACACTAAGACAAAACATTCAAGCATATATTTTACCTTCAAGATGATTCCTTACTAAGACAACTCATCAAGAATGACCATCACAAAAAATATTTGTGACAAGAAATTTGGACTGAATGATCGCTTGGTCATGAGGCCTTGTTTGTTGATTTTAACTTCGGTGTGTCAATAAAAACCTCCTCATAATTTCCTTGATCATCTATTCCTTGGTATATTTTGAATGGTCTATATTAAGATACGTGCCATTTTTGGTATGATATGTTTCCCTGATACTTTAGCACATTTACATCAATATCTAGTTATAGTTATGCTTTTCTTACTAGGAGCAATAGGTTAGCACACTTTTACCAATGTCCTTAAAATATTTGAGTGTCCTAAGACCTCTCTAATACATATATGTCATTTGTTCCATCATGGCTATGAAGTATGAATTTATGTTCCTAAAGCTATCTATTCTAATTGAGAGTCTAGTCTATGCAAAGTAATATTTCCATATGTGTTTCTCTAGAACCTGATGCATAACTACTTTTACCAAATTAAACTAGAGTGTGCTCTTTGATATGAGCACAAGTAAAGTCTCACTAAAATCATGTAGCTAGTACATATGTAGTTAATGATTCACTTTATATTTTTTCTTGAGATATGGGTTCCATTTATCCCCCCTTCTATTTGATTAATGGATTCTATCAACTATGATTGGTGCATATGAAAATAGGGTCTAATTTAGAAATTGTATTGTCATTAATTACATTTGCATTACACTTGATTTAGTTACACTTATTTTGAGAGTTGTGATGTGTTACTGAGACTTGTTAAGTTCATTCATTAGATTAAATTATTGTTATATTGACTTCAAATTTGATGTAACAATTTCATCTTAATTGCATTAGTTGCATAGTTCATTACTTCCATTTAATATGCATAATTATTGATTATGAGTTTAAGTGATCACTTTAACTTATCCTTACACTTGTATTTAATTGCATTAGGTTCATTTCACTTTAATTATTATCATTAAGTTCATTCATAATAAAATTACACTTCATATATATCCATTCATTATCATTAATCATTATAATGTTATAATTTGCATGAAAAACATATCTCAAAAAACTTGTATTATACATTGCATGTCCAATATATATAAAATACAACCATCCATAAACATCATCAGTGCATAATCATCTTTAAATAATCATATAAATGCATTAAATACATCATCATTAAATAGAATATACTCCATGTAGATCATGTACCATAAATATCTTAGAATTTCATATAGTATTTAAAACCACAATCATTCACATATTGCATCATAAATGTCAATAACATCATATAAGTATTGTCATGCCCACATAACATGTCATATAAGTCATCACATATAGGACTATAATAATCTACATACATATATCATCAAAAGAATAAAGAGTCCATATAAATTCCATCAAAGTCCATGCTCCATCATATAGACACATTAATACATATGTCATAATAGTACACCATGATACAAAAAATACATAAATATAAATGCTCTCAAATGCCAATGTACATGCAGACCCATATGCATATACCATAGTTGTGTATCAATCTAGATTTAGGCTCTTAGGTGGTGGGATGCAAGGATGTCCCTCCTCTTTCTCCTCTTTTGTCCCTCCTCTTACTCCTCTTTTATCATCCTTGCATTGGGGTTTTAGTGGAATTTCCACAAAACCCTATGATCTATTCCATCCCCCAATAGTCTAGGATGATGCCCCCTCACTAAACTGTATCTCTCTCTAGTCTACATGTACTACATCAAAAGATAGTGATAAATAATAGGCTTCCTCTCAAATATCTTGTACCTCTCATCTCTGAGCTGGTATAACCTATTGTATCACTTGGGCCATCCCAGGAATCATCACCCCCTATATGGAGAGATCTCTTTATGCCATGTAATTCTATACTCACCTCTAAAATATGCCCCTATCAACAATCAAAGAGTCTAATTGATGCCACATAGCATACAACTCAGTTTGAGAATCCACTTCACCTTGATGAGTCTTTATCAATATAAACTTATCGACATGCATCCTGGACTACAAAGTATCCAAAAAATACTAGGTAGTTTTTTGTGGGGATTGCTTTGTCTATACCTGAACCCAAAGCCAATAAACCTCTATCTAAGCACTATCTACAAGAATTGTCTCTACTTGCAACAATATTAATAGTCAGGATACCATTGTCTCTAATTGGCCTTCATGGCCAACAACATCATGATCCTCCAACCTAATGGGTGGTGGCACTAGAACTTGAGGAACTAGTTGTGGTGATTGTGCTTGTGTTGGTGGCCCAACTACTATTGGAACCTATATTGCATGTAATTCTATAGCTACACCTTGGCCTCTCTAAGATGTTTTCTAACACACTCAACCATCCACCCATCCTCATGTATCCAAGACACTATTCTAGCCTCTAACCCATACCAATGGTATGATTCCAATCCATGATTGGAATGCAATCCTAATATTCACATCCATACCCATAGTTTTCTGACCTCCCGTGATAACAGTGGGTGAGGAAAGCCATCTAGAATCGCATCCTATGTCTATTAAAATTGGCATAGAATCCTTGAGGGCATGCATCTAGTGATCATATAGGTTCTGCACCAAATAAACCAATAGTGTACTTGAGTATATTAGAGGTAGTAAAGATCTTCCCTATTATCCTTTGGATACTCTTTCTATGCCAAGTCCTAGTGACACCATCTCTTGCATCTAGTATATTGTATCCAATAAAAAATGATGATCTCACCAAGACACCATTTTCATCTTGATACCTATTTTCTTACCTATAACACTATAAGTAATTAATTTTATATCTTATATTCAATTAGCTACTTAATTGAATTTATGTAACTGAATATGTTAATTTCTCTATCAAATTTGAATTTAATTTAAGTACTACCCTCTAATGAATTAAATTCAATTAAATGCATGTTGCTCCATAAATATCCTTTTAAATAAATTTTATTTATTTAGTTTCTTCACATATTTAATTTCTTCCTAAACCATGATTAAGTCAATTCTTATTTAATTCAATCCTAATCTAACCCTAGATCACACCCTACACACATAACTTTCTAGCTAATAACTCTAACCACTAATTAACTAATGTTAATTAGGCTAATAAATAACATTTGGTTATTCACATGCACTTGAGAAAATTTCCCAAGGAATGATCTTTACAATCATTTCCTAATCTCCCCCAAAAATAGACTCTTACATTGTCTTACACCTCTTACACTTGCTAAAAAGGTAAAACTTGAGCTCTTCTTGCATATGTCTTATACTTTCTTACACACACTTACACACATGTACTTGGAGTATACATTGACCGATAACATCCTAATGTTCTCACACGTGTGAGAAAACCTTCGACATTGTATGGCTTATGTGTCTTGCTTGTGGCACATATATAGATGCCATATAGATGCCTCTTCCTCAAAGCCCTCCAAAATCCTATAAATAAAACCCTTGTCTCAAAAAAATTCCATTTCTAATTTTTTAGAGTCATGCTAGCATATTGATATTAGAGAATTTAGTGAATTCTATCTTGTTTGCATTTTCTTTCATACTGACCTTGTTTGGTAGATAGATGTATTCATTACTTAGTTTAAGATCTTTATTCTAAATTCATGGGTCTCATCTACTTTCATAGTTTTCATTTACTCTTGCATTCATTCCACTTTTATTCTTGAATGCTTGAGAGTAGTTGTCTCATAAATACTACTTGAGTTATTTAATTTACATCCTAGGAATTTTTCATCTATTTTTTGTTATCTATCATTTTATATTGTGAGATTAATACACTAAATTGTGTTGAGAGAATATACCCACAACCCTCATCATGAGAAAACAAACAAGTCATGGGTGCACTTATTGAGCTATGAGGTTGTGAGGAAATATCTATTGTAGTTCAATTTTGATGTGATGTTTAGTAAATAGTGATTTTTTTGATTTCTTATATATATTTGACTTACTAACTTTTCCTTGTTTGAGCTGGATCCCAATAGGTAGATTTTGTCACATACATACAATAGAGTAAGAAGCCTTAGAAATGATGGTTGAAGAACTAAATGAGAATAGAAAATAAGAAGTAGAAAAAAAGAGAGAGGAAAATTTTGGAACAATAGTGATTAAAAAGGAGGAAGATAAACCAAGCTAGGATGAGAATATTGACACATTAGCTTTAAAAAAAGCTACAAATATAACAAGAAAGAATTTTTTTTGGCACAATTTTATGCAATTGAACAAGAGAGGATGGAAAATATTGTAGGTATGAAGGTGAATGGGACAACAAAG
Source organism: Cupressus sempervirens (assembly GCA_028749045.1). NCBI lineage: Eukaryota > Viridiplantae > Streptophyta > Pinopsida > Cupressales > Cupressaceae > Cupressus > Cupressus sempervirens. The sequence continues at coordinate 101,902,075 of CM053787.1, forward strand.
GAGGAAAAGATGAAGGTTGCAGATGATAAAGACAATAATAAAAGGATAATGGAGAAGAGAAAGCATGAGATATTTTTTGATTATTTATATGATATTGAGTTTAGTTTACCTTTGTTTAAGATAAGAAAATATATAGTTGCAAATTGGCTTGTGGAACTTGGTTTGATATAGAGTATGTAAAGGATGTTGTAGGGAATTAGTGGAGGTAATTGGTTTGTGATTTAAAAAAGAATGAGATGAGAGAACAAGGTATTCAGAGGAGAAGAGGAGAGAGCTATTAGAGGAGCAGGTCAAATTGTAGCGGGAACGAGTCCACAAGAAGGAAGATAAGAAGAGGGAAAAATTGATAGAGGAGGATGGAAAGAACCCCACCTAAGCATTGCAAGATGTGGAAGAATAAACTATCTATATCTACATCAAAGATGGAGTTTGTTATAGGTCATTGCAACCCAAATGTGTATTTGTACTACATTCTAACTCTAGTTTTATCCATACTCACAAATATTTCCTACTTGAGTAGTTTGATGTAGGAGAACCCTGACCACGGTAGTTAGAATATTTTGATACCTCTATTTAGAAGTGACTACTAATGTGGAAAAAATATTGCACACTTCATGGTTTATAATGAGACTTCACCTTTCCTTGTATCCACATGGAAAGTGATAGCCTTGGGAGATACATACTAGATGAATGGTTCTTTCTAGTAACTATTAAATGCCTAAAACCAAATGAAGAAGATAACAAAAAGGACTAATAAAAGGAGTGTACAGATGAAATGAGTATTTCTTTGGGAGTTTTACACTAGTAGATTTGGTGTTGATATTTTACCTTAATTTTTGATCTTATGCCACTTTCCATTTGATTTTAATTTTTTTTATTAAGCTCCTGAGTTGGTTGAAAATTTGACCAACATGAGTTTGTTTGGTCAAAATTTTGACCAACATGGATTATAAAAAAAAAAAAGAGAAAAGTGTGTGGGAGGAGGGATTTTCACTACATCTATTCACTTATGGGCATGGGAGGAGGGATGCAAGATTTCAAACGCAAATTTCTCTGGTAAATCATTGACTCGATGTGATTTCAAATGCAAGTGAGTGCAAAAGGATGAAGGATTTTGAATGCAAGTTGCAAGAGGTGGAAATAAAGTGAATGCCAAACCCTCAAGTGAATGGTAGAAAGAAAGTGAACGCATAAAACCCTCATTTCAAACCAGAGCCAAACCTTGGCAGCCGTGAAATGAAAAGAAAGAGAGCTTGAGGGAAAAAACTAAAACCCTACAGATTTACTAGCTCATACCCTATGGATTAGTGCCTCCTATTTGTTTTGATTCTTATGCTAGATCTCATAAGATTTTTCATTTTAGGAGATCCTATAGGCATTTTAGTGTTGAGCAACTTTTTGGCCACATGTTCATAATTCCAATCTTCATGTTTTGTTTTGTTTTATTTTTATCTTGGTTTTATTATCTTTTATATCATTATTTTAAGTTTGGGTATTATTAGATTGCATTTCAATTTGTGTTTGAATATTTTCTTGAAAATGTGGCTTTTGTCTAAACAGTAAGTGATTGCTTTCTCAATCTTGCAATTGTTTCATCAGAGTTGTTTACAAGGAGGAAATTACTTTGTGTACTTTTTATCTATTCTCATTTGTATAGATGGGTTAATAATCTTGTCATATATATACCATGCTCAAATGATTGCAAGAGAACCATAAATCAATTTATTAAATTTTGAGATAGATAACGTAGGCTAGATCTTAATGAATTTGGGACTATTCAATCTTCCCATATGTGATAATTAATAATTAATGTAGCAAGTTCAGTAATCTTAAATTTACATTAGAAATGGGCAACAACAACTCTTCCATAATGATGTCCCCATAATTTTTTCCTCCATTGAAAAACATTTTTTTGGTTACAAGCTCCTTGTAAACTATGAAAGTATGCACATAAATTATTCTTTGATATGAAGTGTGTGTTTTCTTTATCCCATACATTATATTCAAATCAATTTTCTTTAACTATCCCATACATTATCTTGCCAAATGAATTTTCTTTAGTTTTAAGAGATGTTATTATATGGATGGCAATACTATGAGGGGAAATCTCTGAATTTTTAATTAGAGTTAGTTCACTGGACCTGTTTAAGTCACATTTATCTATCATCATTATCCATGTACCAAAAATGCCTTTACTTCATGGGATTTATTGACTCCTTGAAAATTAAGATGTGTTAAAGTGAGACCACACCACTAGCATACATAGAAATATCATAATAAAATATAATAATAATATATAATGCTCATGGTCAATGTTCCCATTAAGAAATGGGAACCTAAAATTATGCAATCTATTTAGATAGTATGAAAAATTAATCTATGAAAAATCTAGAGAGCCATGAATCTTGTGTACATCTAATATAATGAGATTGATTCCTTCCTGCCAAATAGTTTGAAATGAACATAAACTAGTTTTAGCTATAGAAACAATTCATTAGTGAAGAGTCCTTTTAATATTATGTAATATTCCCTTATATTAATTATTAGGAACTAGGGACAATTAACTCACAAAAATCGGTAAGAAACTTCCTTCCAAGAAGACTCTAAAAGTCCTTTACAAGACTTGTAATGATGGTAATTGACACCAATTAATATAATAATGAAAGATTATGATTTGCAATTAATACTGCTTATAATATGATGCTATAAGATATATTACTTATCAATAAAATATAGTATCACAACTATCTTAGATATATTGATGAGATTTATGCGAAGATGATGTCTACTATATATTAGATCTGCACTTCTGTTATAACAAGTATGAATTGTGTGAAGTCTCCTTTTGATTGCTTCTATTTGTTTCTAATATATCAATATAAGATATACTACAAGTCTTCTCAATGTGCTGATAGCCAACTCTGATATGGCACTAATATGTTGAAGTCTACTTTTATTGCTTATAGCAACGATGGATCTTGGTGTTTTTGGTCTATCTTATAAGTACACAAATATCTCAATGCTAATTATAGCATTGATATAGTTGTTTCTTATTTGTACTTGTCTCCAACATCACTTATAATGATGATTGCTAACTTTGATCTATACCTTATACATATGCATTTTTCATAAATATTTCTTACAATAATGATATTGCTATGTCTACCTTGTCTTTGGAAATATACAAGATAGTGGGCTCTTCATGATTACTTTCCTTTAGTATTTGCAAACTAATTTTCCAAAGGCAAGTACTCCCTTGAGCAATCTGATAAGGATAAATCAATGATAAGAATACTTGATGATGTCTTTGAGAATGGGATTGATTATTATAATAGATCTCATTGTTATTGGATACTTGCACCCATAGGATGGGATAACACCTTTCTTTTTCAAAAATTGACATTTAATGGTTAATCACTATCTTTGCATAGTTATGAATAATCGCTACTAATTAGTTTGTTCACTTCACTTGTTATTATTTGATTAATCTTCCACAAGTGGTGGTAAAGACAATATCATGTTGATTGTTGATAATGTGATTGTCTATTTGTTGATAGGAAACTACATGCATATGTACACACACACAACTATGGCTGCATTTATGTTTTTTGATGTGAACATGGGAAATCTTGAATGGTGTGACAAAATTTGTCCTGTGATGTTCAATCTTCCTAATTGATAACTATTTTAATGGTTATAATTAATGGGTGATTATGATGACGATTTGAGCAATAGATAAGGTGATAATATTGACATGCTTGCTAATTGATTTTTCATGGTAAACATTACCATTTATTGCAGATTGCTTTGGTAATTGATGTTTTGTTTGGTTATCTCCTCAATGATAATAATTGTTTGATGATCATGTTGCTCATCTTATCATGTTTCTTGCTAACTTTATTATATCATCTTTGTATGATTAATGATAAGGATTTGTATTCATATATGATCAATGGATGGATGCTATGATGTGATAAACATATCTTCATTAGGAATCATACTTCATGTTTTCTCAATGATGATCGATAAAGAATGTCATCTTAAGGACATGCCATATTATGGAATTATCATTTATTACTAAATTCATGTGAGCTCAATGTTTGGATCCAAATGATTGTTATAGTTGATAACATGTGAGCTTTATGTTTAGATCATACTTTGGTTCTATGTTGACGAAGATACTTGATATCTTCAACACTGGCTCATATCACTTGATATCAATTCTCCTGTGCACTTACTTGAAGCTAGATAGGAGAATCGTCATGTATATAAGACTTCATGATTTTCCTCGATGAGATCTTGATGCTATTGGATTAATTGAAAGAGCATACAAATTACCTTCTTGAACTTCTAACTACTATGTACAATTTGCAAATTTCTATTTAGTATCTTGAGGTGCTCAAGGTCTTCCACCCCTTGACCACATATGTATTTCATTGCAATCTTTTTCTTAGGTTAACAATGAGGGCATCACAAATCCAAATCAGTATGAATGATGTACCTTTTGATTTTCAGATTGAATCAGAATTTGGTCTCAAGTTTTTCCCTTTATTAAATATTGATTGTTTTGTACAACTTGATGATTAGTTTGAAATGGATTGTTCCATAAAATGTTGATTGTCTATTACTTTCATTTCACTGCTAATTGCTAAGAATTACTAATCTTTTTTATAGGGCAACATGGATACACCACAAGGCACAGGCGAGGATATACCTCACACACCTTCAACAAAGGTAAACTTTAATTAGTGTAATTGTACAAATTATATAGAAACAAATGTCATATTATTATGCTCTTTTATTTATGGCTTTGGAGTTATTTTGATGGAATTTTACTGATATTGGTGTCACAACTTGATACTTATTGATAGGGAAAAGTGCAAATAACAACAGATCAAATGCAATCTAAAATTCAGGCATCATTTTTAGATGATATTGCCTATAGCACTGACTTTGTCTTCATGGCCTGAAATCTTATAAAAAAATATAGTGATGAAATTCTTAACCTTGTCCTCAACCGAAACAAAACTAAGGAGATAGAGACACTAAAAGATGAATTAATACTTTGAGCCAATTCTTTGTAGGTAAGTAATAGTTAATCTTAAGCAATAATAAAAGTTCAATAGATGTTTATATTTTATTGTATCATACGGATCGTGATATAAAATATTATGTGTTCTTCTTACATGATTTTGTGATACCTATGAGACCACATGGTCAATATGGTGATGTTTGTAGCACACAACCTTGATGTAAATAATCCTTAAACCTTTAACCATTCATTTAACCTTTTAGATGCTTCTAGATAGTATCCCATTTGATCTTTATCCATTAAAAATATCTTTGCTAACAATGTATTCTTTAGCTCACGATGAAGTGTAGACATGTCCTTCGATCACCACTCCAATATTGCTAACTGCATTGTCAGCAACGAGGTTGCATACATCTTTGACTATACCAAGTATAACTGCTAAAACCTTATTTTTCTATACTTTGTTATGTGCTAATCATGCATTGTTTTTTTGTTGGGTGGATTTTATACTCATGGACCTATTTTGTGCACTAATAGATACACCTACAATTAATAGAACAATAGAGACCACTACTAGTGAAGCTCAACCATTTCCTAGAGCAGCTTGTGTGACTATTATTGGTTTAGGGTATGTGCAGGGTCATGGTGTGCCAAAAAGTGGTGATGTGAAAAAAAGAGAGTTTGAAGACGCCTAAAAGCGCTTCAAAATCCGCTCTGACTTTTTTTTACCTATCCAGGAACCAAACCTGGAAGGTTAAGCCAAGCCTTATCGGATATCCGATATCATATCGGATATCCGATTTTTTATCCAATATCCGACTAATAACTAAAATCATATAATAGTATGATATATTATTTAATATTATTATTATAATAATTATTATTCGATTATAATATAATAATAATATTATAATTATTATTATACTATAATATAATAATAATATTATTATAATCATTATTATACTATAATATAATAATATTATTATTATTATATTATAATCGTATAATATTATACTATAATAATAATATTATAATAACATATTATATTATAATAATATAATATAATATTTCATATATTATAATATATAGTAATGTAATATAATATATATATATATATATAATATAATATAATAATAAAAAGTAATATCTTATAATATAATATATAATAAAAAAGTATAATATATTATAAATTATAATAATATAGTATAATAATAATATTTTATATTATAATATATAGTAAATTAATATAATAAATATAAAATATAATATAAAAATATATAAAATATAATATATATGTTATATTATATATATTGCCATATCGGATATCCGATACAATATGACCTCTTTTGACCCATATGAATGATTCGACTATGTCCCTAGGGGTCCTAGGACCCCTAGGGACATATGTCATCGTTTAATGGGTCAGAGAGGGTCATAGGTCACCCTATGACCCCCTTTGACCCATAATACCCATTCGAATATGTCCCTAGGGGTCCTAGAGACATATATCGTCGTTTAATGGGTCAAAGAGGGTCATAGGTCACCCTATGACCCCCTTTGACCCATATGAACGATTCGAATATGTCCCTAGGGGTCCGAGGACCCCTAGGGACATATGTCATCATTTAATGGGTCAAAGAGGGTCATAGGTCACCCTATGACCCCCTTTGACCCATATTACCCATTAGAATATGTCCCTAGGGGTCCTAAGACCCCTAGAGACATATATCATCGTTTAATGGATCAGAGAGCGTCATAGGTCACCCTATGACCCCCTTTGACCCATATTACCCATTCGAATATGTCCCTAGGGGTCCTAGAACCCCTAGAGACATATATCGTCGTATAATAGATCAGAGAGGCTCATAGGTCACCCTATGACCCCCTTTGACCTATATGAATGATTCGAATATGTCCCTAGGACCCCTAGGGACATATGTCGTCATTTAATGGGTCAAAGGGGGTCATAGGTCACCTTATGACCTCCTTTGACCCATATGAACGATTCGACTATGTCTCTAGGGGTCCTAGGACCCCTAGGGACATATGTCATCATTTAATGGGTCAAAGAGGGTCATAGGTCACCCTATGACCCCCTTTGACTCATATGAACGATTCAAATATGTCCCTAGGGGTCCTAGGACCCATAGGGACATATGTCATCGTTTAATGGGTCAAAGGGGGTCATAGGTCACCCTATGACCCCCTTTGACCCATATGAATGATTCAACTATGTCCCTGGGGGTCCTAGGACCCCTAGGGACATATGTCGTCAAATAATGGGTCAAAGGGGGTCATAGGTCACCCTATGACCCCCTTTGACCCATATGAATGATTCGACTATGTCCCTGGGGGTCCTAGGACCCCCAGGGACATATGTCGTCAAATAATGGGTCAAAGGGGGTCATAGGTCACCCTATGACCCCCTTTGACCCATATGAACGATTCGACTATGTCCCTAGGGGTCTTAGGACCCCTAGGGACATATGTCATCGTTTAATGGGTCAAAGAGGGTCATAGGTCACCCTATGACCCCCTTTGACCCATATTACCCATTCAAATATGTCCCTAGGGGTCCGAGGACACCTAGGGACATATGTCATCGTTTAATGGGTCAAAGAGGGTCATAGGTCACCCTATGACCCCCTTTGACCCATATTACCCATTCGAATATGTCCCTAGGGGTCTTATGACCCCTAAAGACATATATCATCGTTTAATGGGTCAGAGAGGGTCATAGGTCACCCTATGACCTCTTTTGACCCATATTACGCATTCGAATATGTCCCTAGGGGTCCTAAGACCCCTAGAGACATATATTGTCGTTTAATGGGTCAAAGAGGGTCATAGGTCACCCTATGACCCCCTTTGACCCATATGAACGATTCGAATATGTCCCTAGGGGTCCTAGGACCCCTAGGGACATATGTCATCGTTTAATGGGTCAAAGGGGGTCATAGGTCACCCTATGACCTCCTTTGACCCATATGAACGATTCGACTATGTCCTTAGGGTTCCTAGGACCCCTAGGGACATATGTCATCATTTAATGGGTCAAATGGGGTCATAGGTCACCCTATGACCCCCTTTGACCCATATGAACGATTTGACTATGTCCCTGGAGGTCCTAGGATCCCTAGGGACATATGTCGTCATTTAATGGGTCAAAGGGTGTCATAGGTCACCCTATGGCCCCCTTTGACCCATATAAATGATTCGAATATGTCCCTAGGGGTCCGAGGACCCCTAGGGACATATGTCATTGTTTAATGGGTCAAAGAGGGTCATAGGTTACCCTATGACCCCATTTACCCTATGACCCCATTTGACCCATATTACCCATTCGAATATGTCCCTAGGGGTCTTAGGAGCCCTAGGGACATATGTCGTCATTTAATGGGTCAAAGGGTGTCATAAGTCACCCTATGACCCCCTTTGACCCATATGAACGATTCGAATATATCCCTAGGGGTTCGAAGACCCCTAGGGACATATGTCATCGTTTAATGGGTCAAAGAGGGTCATAGGTTACCCTATGACCCCATTTGACTCATATTACCCATTCGAATATGTCCATAGGGGTCCTAAGACCCCTAGGGACATATGTCGTCGTTTAATGGGTCAAAGGGGGTCATAGGTCACCCTATGACCCCGTTTGACCCATATGAACAATTCGAATATGTCCCTAAAGGTCCGAGGACCCCTAGGGACATATGTCGTCGTTTAATGGGTCAAAGAGGGTCGTAGGGCCCTTTGACCCATATTACCCATTCGAATATGTTCCTAGGGGTCCGAGGACCCCTAGGGACATATGTCGTCGTTTAATGGGTGAAAGAGGGTCATAGGTCACCCTATGACCCCCTTTGACCCATATTACCCATTCGAATATGTCCCTAGGGGTCCTAGGACCCCTAAAGACATATATCATTGTTTAATGGGTCAGAGAGGGTCATAGGTCACCCTATGACCCCCTTTGACCCATATTACCCATTCGAATATGTCCCTAGGGGTCCTAGGACCCCAAGAGATATATATCGTCGTTTAATGGGTCAAAAAGGGTCATAGGTCACCCTATGACCCCCTTTGACCCATATGAACGATTCGACTATGTCCCTAGGGGTCATAGGACCCGTAGGGACATATGTCATCATTTAATGGGTCAAAGGGGGTCATAGGTCACCCTATGACCTCCTTTGACCCATATTACCCATTCGAATATGTCCTTATAGTTCCTAGGACCCCTAGGGACATATGTCGTCGTTTAATGGGTCAAAGGGGGTCATAGGTCACCCTATGACTCCCTTTGACCCATATGAATGATTCGACTATGTCCTTGGGGGTCCTAGGACCCCTAGGGACATATGTCATCATTTAATGGGTCAAAGGGTGTCATAGGTCACCCTATGACCCCCTTTGACCCATATGAACGATTCGACTATGTCCCTAGGGGTCCTAGGACCCCTAGGGACATATGTCATCGTTTAATGGGTCAAAGAGGGTCATAGGTCACCCTATGACTCCCTTTGACCCATATTACCCATTCGAATATGTCCCTAGGGGTCCGAGGATCCCTAGGGACATATGTCATCATTTAATGGGTCAAACAGGGTGATAGGTCACCCTATGACCCCCTTTGACCCATATTACCCATTCGAATATGTCCCTAGGGGTTCTAGGACCCCTAGAGACATATATCGTCGTTTAATGGGTCAGAGAGGGTCATAGGTCACCCTATGACCCCTTTTGACCCATATTACCCATTCAAATATGTCCTTAGGGGTCCTAGGACCCCTAAAGACATATATCGTCGTTTCATGGGTCAAAGAGGGTCATAGGTCACCTATGACCCCCTTTGACCCATATGAACGATTCAAATATGTCCCTAGGGGTCTTAGGACCCCTAGGGACATATGTCATTGTTTAATGGGTCAAAGGGGGTCATAGGTCACCCTATGACCTCCTTTGACCGATATGAACGATTCGACTATGTCCCTAGGGGTCCTAGGACACCTAGGGACATATGTCATCATTTAATGGGTCAAAGAGGGTCATAGGTCACCTTATGACCCTTTTTGACTCATATGAACAATTCAAATATGTCCTTAGGGGTCTTAAGACCCCTGGGGACATATGTCGTCGTTTAATGGGTCAAAGGGGGTCATAGGTCACCCTATGACCCCCTTTGACCCATATGAACAATTTGAATATGTCCCTACGGGTCCTAGGACCCTTAGGGACATATGTCGTCGTTTAATGGGTCAAAGAGGGTCATAGGTCAGCCTATGACCCCCTTTGACCCATATTACCCATTCGAATATGTCCCTAGGGTTCCTAGGATCCCTAGGGACATATGTCATCGTTTAATGGGTCAAAGGGGGTCATAGGGTGACCTATGACCCCCTTTAACCCATATGAACGATTTGACTATGTCCCTGGGGGTCCTAGGACCCGTAGGGACATATGTCGTTATTTAATGGGTTAAAGGGTGTCATAAGTCACCCTATGACCCCCTTTGATCCATATGAACGATTCGAATATGTCCCTAGGGGTCCAAGGACCCCTAGGGACATATGTCATCATTTAATGGGTCAAAGACGGTCATAGGTTACCCTATGACCCCATTTGACCCATATTACCCATTCAAATATGTCTCTAGGGGTCCTAGGACCCCTAGGGACATATGTCATTGTTTAATGGGTCAAAGGGGGTCATAGGACCCCTTTTGATCCATATGAACGATTCAAATATGTCCCTAGGGGTCCTAAGACCCCTAGGGACATATGTCGTCGTTTAGTGGGTCAAAGGGGGTCATAGGTCACCCTATGACCCCCTTTGACCCATATGAACGATTCGAATATGTCTCTAAGGGTCCGAGGATTCATAGGGACATATGTCATCATTTAATGGGTCAAAGAGGGTCATAGGTTACCCTATGACCCCACTTGACTCATATTACCCATTCGAATATGTCTTTAGGGGTCGTAGGACCCTTAGGGACATATGTTGTTGTTTAATGGGTCAAAGGGGGTCATAGGTCACCCTATGACCCCCTTTGACCCATATGAACGATTCGAATATGTCCCTAGAGGTCCTAGGACCCCTAGGGACATATGTCATCGTTTAATGGGTGAAAGGGGGTCATAGGTCACCCTATGACCCCTTTTGACCCATATGAACGATTCGAATATGTCCCTAGGGGTTCGAGGACCCCTAGGGACATATGTCGTCGTTTAATGGGTCAAAGAGGGTCATAGGTCACCTTATGACCCCCTTTGACCCATATTACCCATTCAAATATGTCCTTAGGGGTCCGAGGACCCCTAGGGACATATGTCATCATTTAATGGGTCAAAGAGGGTAATAGGTCATCCTATGACCCCCTTTGACCCATATTACCCATTCGAATATGTCCCTAGGGGTCTTAGGACCTCTAGAGACATATATCATCATTTAATGGATCAGAGAGGGTCATAGGTCACTCTATGACCCCCTTTGACCCATATTACCCATTCGAATATGTCCCTAGGGGTCCTAGGACCCCTAGAGACATATATAGTCATTTAATGGGTCAAAGAGGGTCATAGGTCACCCTATGACCCCCTTTGACTCATATGAACGATTTGACGGTCCCTAGAGGTCGTAGGACCCATAGGGACATATGTCATCGTTTAATGGGTCAAAGGGGGTCATAGGTCACCCTATGACCCCCTTTGACCCATATGAACAATTGGAATATGTCCCTAGGGGTCCTAGGACCCCTAGGGACATATGTCATCGTTTAATTGGTCAAAGAGAGTCATAGGTCACCCTATGACCCCCTTTGACCCATATTATCCATTCGAATATGTCCCTAGCGGTCCTAGCACCCCTAGGGACATATGTCGTCGTTTAATGGGTGAAATGGGGTCATAGGTCACCCTATGACCCCCTTTGACCCATATGAATGATTCGACTATGTCCCTGGGGGTCCTAGGACCCCTAGGGACATATGTCATCATTTAATGGGTCAAAAGGGGTCATAGGTCACCCTATGACCCCCTTTGACCCATATGAACAATTTGACTATGTCCCTAGGGGTCCTAGGACCCCTAGGGACATATGTCATCGTTTAATGGGTCAAAAAGGGTTATAGGTCACCCTATGACCCCCTTTGACTCATAATACCCATTCGAATATGTCCTTAGGGGTCCTAAGATCTCTAGAGACATATATCGTCGTTTAATGGGTCAAAGAGGGTCATAGGTCACCCTATGACCCCTTTTGACTCTTATATATCAATAATATACATATATATTAATAATATACATATTAATATAATAATATATATATACATATACATATTACATTATTATATTTAATAAAAATATTACGTTATTATATAGATATATTAATAACATACATATTAATATAATAATATTTATAATATATATTATATTTAATAAAAATATTACGTTGTTATATATATATATTATATTATTATACATATTAATACAATAATATATAATACAATAATATATAATACATATTACATTTAATGAAAATATTACGTTATTGTATATATTAATAACATACATATTAATATAATAATATATAATACGTATTATATATATATATATATAAAAATTACGTTATTATATTTAGTAAAAATAATAATAATATATATTATATTTATAGATTGTAATAAGATTAACATAAGATATTATTATATATTACTAGATTATATCTTGTATGTTTACATTACGTTATTATATATATAATATATTAAAATATGCCTTTACATGTTAATATAAGTGAAATAATTTAAAAATAAAAAATTAGAATGTTTAAATCGAATTTCCTTCCAAAATTTGAATTTTTTTTGAATTTAACTACCGACCAAAATCAGATATCCGATCAAGCTTGGTATTTACCATGCCTACCCGGTCAACCCCAAAGACGTGTTTATAGAGAGTTTTAATGATACTCAGACTTCGAGTAACCGTCTGACAATGTTATTTTGATCGAAATTGAATGAAACGAAATGAGTTTTTTAATATCGCTCTCTAGATTCCATCAATATAATTTCTGTCAAATTCTGAGTTTGATAAGTATTTATTAGTTAATTATCAATGAAGATTATTGTAAAGTGCTGATTGACATACTGAATGAAAAATAGCTATAACTTTCAAACGGTATAACATTTTTTAAATCTAAAAGTTGCGTCACATTCTATACTACGCCTAGTATAAGAAAAAAAAAAAAAATTTGATCAAATTTTCTATTAGTTAGGGTGGTTAGACACGAGACTTTTTTTAATCCGAAAAAGTTTTGGTAGAAAATTCATATTTAATTATTTATTTGAAATAAAAATATCAAAAAATATGCGTCACATCCGGGCATGAGTCTAGTTTTCATATCTATAATTATATTTAAAAAAATTATGATTTGATTTTGATTAAGGTGGTCAGACATACACCTATTTTTTATTTTCGCCCTGAAATTTTCTTAGTACTGCATTAAAATTCAAACTTTTGACCAATCAATTATTTTTTTCTCCTGATAAGGCCTAGTAGTTTAGAAACTACATTCAATTTTCTACAAATTATTTTCTTACAACTTTTTGATATAAAGTCCATAACCACTTCAAAATTATGTGTCAAGTTGACATAAACCTGATTTGCTGATTTTTCACTGCCACTGAAGGCCATAGTTTGGTACACCATGATCTTGCACATACCCTTCATTTGCGGGGAAATTGTTGTTGAACAAGAAAATTATATTTCAATTAAAATTACCAAAGCTTCTAGGTGCTTTAAAATTGTTATTATTTACAGTGTAATTGTAGTTTACTTATACATAATTTATTTTGGACTGATAATCCCATGATGTTTTTGTAGGAAATGGTGTTTTCTATGATACTCTTTTTGAAATGACATTGAAGCTATTTGGACCCACCATATGTAAAAGGTACATAGTTTCATATGATTGCTACAATATTTTTCTTTTCTTCCATTTATTATACTATATTAAAGTTATTATCTAACAATTATATTTTTTTCAAAAAAAGGTGGAATGAACAAGGTATTGAATTAAAAAATCAACACATTACATATTTTTAGAACCTCTTTGGAAAAAATAGTTTTGACATTGCCCTACTTCTTAAAAGAGCATCCAAACATATAAAGACTGTGAGAGGCCAATATAGAAGGGCTCTAAAGGTTAACCCAAAGTATGTGTGTCCTCCTATGATTCCATCGATGGAGTGGAATGAAAATAATAGAAGATGCAAAAGAGAAAAGGCTACATGATTGTTGGTAAAAAGAGTTGTCACCAAGAAAATATATGATTTGGTCCAATGGAGTATGTGGGAAATCGATGTCTCCAATAGTTGGATAGGCCCTTGATATCCAACCTTTCTCTGCATTTAGAGGGGCAGCTCCCTCGTAAGATAAAATTTATGATTTTTCAATAAAGATGAATAGAACTTAGAAAATAGAAGGAAAACCATTGATAGAGAATGCACCACACGCCCTCAATGTTTTCATAAAAATGATGTAAACTGTTAATGAGAGCAATCAAGGACTACACTTGAGAACTATCACTGACACGATGCTAATTCAACTATTCATGAATACTCACACCATACGATGAAAACACTCATAGATGAATCAACACTTCAACAACATTTCCTTTATTTATTTGTACCAAGAAAGTAAGAAATAATTGATTACAAAAACAACAATTGTACACACTTTCCAAAAATTGCTTTGTTATTAGAGCATAAGTGTTCCCTATCTCCAAGTCCAAAAATTCCCTTATTACATTTATTTTTAGGAATTTATAGCTATTCTAGAATAACTAACCTTTCGGGTTCATAACTACTCAAAAAGTTAGAGTTTGGACTGTTTTGAAGATGGTTCGTAACCAACTCTAACTTTTAAAGCTTAACTATAGTTAGAAAAACCAACCAAAGTTAATTCTAAAGTTAACCTTTTTACAAAATACATAAATAAAATTCTAAGACAACTTTATACAAATACACTTCTAACTATTGACTCTGATCACTGATATTCCCTAAACTCGTTCTTTGATCTATAGGTGTTGTGAGTAGCTGGGTCAAGTTTGCCTTGTACGCTCTAAATGATTTGATGAGCTGAGACAAAGTCTTGTGTTTAATGATGATTAAACTCTACATCTTCAACTTGCATAGCTCATGTCTCTTTTTAACTTCATCCAACTGTATGACATAACCAGATAAGTTTTGAGTACAGGAGTCCAATGTGCTGAGAGACTGCTCAATCTTGTCATAATGCTAGCATATGAACTTTGTGTACTGCCAAGTTCGGTGCTGATTTTTGCCTCTATGCATTCCAAAATGGAAGATATGTCTAGATTTTGAGTGTATTCACTAATAGGAATGCCTTCTATTATCATCAAAATATCCCCTACGACCTTTTTTATTCAGTAACTTGCAGGATTTTAGGAATTGCTCCTCTTCACTCACTTGTTGATTCATGCTATCATTTTTCCATCTGATGTTTTCTAGCCATATGTCAATTTTCTCTTCTTCTAAATGATGCACACATCTCATATGCAATAGAGGCATTTTGTTAAACAATTTAGTAGCTCTACTAGATGAATGTGGGTACTCATAGATTTAGCATTTTGTCAAGTAGTTTCCATGCACTTTGATATTTTCATTGAACTATTGCAAGCTAAGAAGATGTAGATTATTTCACATTCTCCTTTTAAGAGCATTGACTCTCCAATGGTTCTTCTAAATATTTTAGAAGTAATGAGAATTCCCTAAAACCCACACTCTTCCCGAATCTCTCTCAATTCTTAATACAAAAGAGTTAATTCCTCTTGATAATATTCAACACTAGACCAGCTTCAATATTTTTTTAATAAAGTACATCTTCATCAAAAGCATTAGCAAACTTGTTTGAATGTTGCCAGAATGATTATTTGTCTAGCTTTGAAATCGCTAGAGTGGTATTAATAATTTGTGCCATAGCTACCATATCACAAATACGAGCACACATTTGGCTTGAAATTTTGACTTGGTAAATGCTCACATAATTTCCAATACATTAACGCATTGTATCAGACATTTTGAAAATGGTTTCTACAGATGATATTGCTGATTTTCCTCTAGGCCGCAGGTCAGACAAGAGAAATAGTATATGTGCCTTGACTGTGTTTCCATTAGAATGTCATGGCTCAAGTCAATTACGTTATGGAAGTAAATTGAAGTCAGGACATTTGAACAACTTTACCAATCATTTTTTCTGGAGCTTAGCACAACTTTCTTCATGTAGAACGTCCCACCATTTTGTAGATGTAGATGCCACTTCTTGGGATTTCATGTGAAATGATTAAATTTCAATTCTCAATCTTTAGGATTCTTGCAGGTAAATTGAAGTTCACTTTCCAAATAGTTCTCATGCCTTGTTTGGTTCTCTAGAATGCCATGGTCTGCTAAGAAATGCAATGGAGTTACATGCTTTTCCTGAGGATTAACGTGCTAGAAATTCTGCCTTGTATCTGCCACCTGCAGTTATTTGAAAGTTGGAGTTTGGGTTGGAAAGTTTGGGTTAGGATTAGGGAAAAAAGTTGGAGTACGTAGTGAGAGAGTATTTTAGTATGTGGAGAGAGAAAATTTGAGTGAGAAAACCCAAACCCAAACTCGTACTTCTCTCTAAACGTTTGAGTACATGAAGAGAGAAAAGTACGGGGAGAGAGAAAATGTTGAGGAGAGAGTGAAACTCAAACTCAAACCTCGAACTTCTCTCTAAAAGTTTTAGTACGTGGAGAGAGAAAAGTATGGGGAGAGAAAAAGTTGGTTTAGCTGAAAATTAATCTCTCTTTTTGGAATTAATATAATCAATCCTCCCTCTAAAATGTCTAGGTAACAATGACAAAGGAATTGAACCAAAAGAGGGTAAAAGAAGGTATGTCATGATACTATTAAGTAGAATGTAATCATGCACTAATTAGTGCTCTTTGTAAATATATAGTCTAACATGTTTAAAGCTTTTCATAGAATGCAAGACACATCAAAAGCTACACAAGAAAGACTAAAAAAGATTGGCCAACACAAACTTGGCTCTGGTGACTATATGAAACTTCACTCTCAACTTGTAAGTAGCAGCAATGGAGTTTCATATAATTTTTTTTATATATAATGTTGCAAACAATAATCATATATGAAAATCTAATGTTATTAAGAAAAAAATATAGGGCATAAAATTCAATGTAGAGCCCACATATGAAGATAAAAAATTGTCTTGAAGGAAGGCTATAAAGTCATATCTGCACGCCTATGACAAGAATCTAAAAGTTTAAGCCAATAATCTGGTGCACTAGATGAGGCACATGTAAATTGGTTAAATGAAAAGTAAATCAAATTGAATAGTTGAGATTTTTTTTTTTTGGTGTTAGTTTCCAACATAAATTGACTGTTTATGATTTATGTATCAAACAATGATAACAATGTGCATAATATTTCACTGCACTTTATGATAGATTATTGCTCTTTTAGGATGAGTTCATTGCAATTATGGGAGGAGAATGTCGCCTTACATGAAGAGAAATTTTTGCTAACAAGAGAAGTCCTTGCTAATTAACAGAGTTAAAACATCTTTTTTTTAAATGTTAAAATGAGTTCATGTGTCCTTCATATAGGAAATGAATACCTTGATGATGTGTGTCCCTATGAAGGCTAACTTGACCTATTTAAACTAGTAAAAACATTTTATTCCTCCTACATCAAGATCAACTTATTTTTATAGTGAACTGAAGGCATGTTTTAATCTTTTGATCTCTCAAAGCATCTCCCTTTTCTTCCTTGGTCCTCTTCTTCATGGGGTAGAATTTAAGCATGAGAGAGGATTGATTCATCCTGCCATCTCTCAAGGAATTATCTTGACTTGTCTCTAAACTCCAATTCCATTCTTCAAATGTTTTTCATCTTCCTCGTTGTTCTATGTAAATTATGAGATTATTGATTATATTCTTCTCTTTCCTCACTATTTTGAGAGCCAAAAAATTTTCTATACTTTAATAAACTATGGTAGGAAGTAGAGATGTCTAAAGATTTTATTCCTTTCACCAACTTTCAAACTTGCTTTCGCTTCTCATGACAACCTTTCATCTATTTTTGTGGTGCAGGAGCACCTAGAGTAGGTCACTAAGAAGCAAACTGTTAGGAATATGGTGTCTCAACCTTGGATAATTCCTATTCTTATTATTTGTTTTGTAAAATGTATTTCTTGCAAATAATGTTGATGTGTCAGCATCCTGAATTGTGTATAAGGAGATCATCGCAAAAATGATTATGATGGATTCCTATGACATGTAAGAGCTATGTTAGGAAGATTCAATGATAGGTGAAGACATGTGGGAACTGATAAATTTGAGTACTGTACAAATTTTTTTTGGGGTTCCTATTTTCTCGAAGAATGGTAAAACCCTAATACGGTTTACCTTTGGGAGTAGCCCTAAAAGTGAAGCGCATGTTATAAGCATTTTTATGGTTGCAAAGAGATATGATGCGAGGTAGTGTGTTGTTGGTATTGTGAGTTGCTACTAGAGTCTTCTGTTGTCGTTGTTGAACTTGCATTGCAAGTGTATTATAACCTTGTGTTGAAGATAATACATTGTGCAGGTTCTGGAGGGGTGGGGTTGTTTTACCAAAAGGTTTTTCCCCACCAACAAATCTTTGTGTTATGTGTTTATTTCTTTGTCTATTTTCTTATGCTTGTTTGGTTGAAATATTTTTGTTTACATGATATTGAATCTGTAAGTGTAAAAGATTTTAATAGGATTTGCACCATACTTCTCTTAAGAGATTAGTGTAGGAAGCTATTTTTGCACCTGAGTTTCCTTACACAAACAAGGGTCTAGGAGTGTGGATAAGACATAAGACCCAGTAGATAGAAATAAAGAGTTGTGAGTCATGCATGTGAAATACCAAACACTAATGTAATGCATGAGATGGGCAATCAGATGCAATGGTGCATTTATTGTTAATTAGGGGCAACATGCAAAAGTTGATTTAGAGGGCCAAGTAAGCATAGAAGGGTAGGTAGACACATAAATGGTCTAATTATAGCCTAGATACCTTCCATGTATGTTTTGGATTCATAAGGTATAGTCCTACCGAGTCTAAGATGCAAAAATGTAAAAATTATCAATTTTGCAAAAATTGCACACTAACAATTTTTGTAAAAAGTTCAACTTTTCTTGTCAAAGTTGCAAAGTTGGTTAATGATGCAGGGGACTCCCCTTAATACCATAAACTCATAACAAAAACAAAGGAATAATAGCAAATGCAAGAACAAAATTTGGACTTCTTATTTGCATCGCAAATGTGGAATTACAAAATTCATAAGCACAATATGCTAACCCACATGGGCATCTTCAGTACAATAATTTGCAAGACAAGTTGTGAACTATCACCCAGAGCTGTCCTAGACAATGTTCAAGCCTTTCTTAAATAGGTAGTTTTATGCCACCTCGGGAAGGTTCTAGATGCTCAAATTTAATAGGCCGACAAACCCTAATAAAACATATAAAGTCAGCCAAATACATCTTTGACAATTATTTTAGAAATTTTGGGTAACCCAACTTCTTAAGACCATAACTCAAGAACCATTGCTCTGATTGGCTATTATAACCACTTTTTAGAAATTTTAGCTCCCAATCTATAGGCTCAAAATTGCACTAGTGCCCTTTCTTTAAGTTTTTGGACCTCATCCAGGCACTCTAAGGCCTCCAATGGTGAGCTTGGAGATTTTTTTACAAATTTTTCTACTGAAAATATGCAATAACTTCTTTGATACTTAAGCTAGAGAAATGAGATTTTTATGGTAGGCTTACATCTCTAAAATGAACACTCCTATAGAAAATGAGAACATTTCAAGCTCATATGAAAAACTTACTAAAAATAGCATGTTCCCATAAATAGTAACCACCCTGTCTACTAGTCCTTATTAAAATAGAAAAGACTGAAAATACAATATTTTTTGGGTGATGCAAGATTTCCCTTACACCCAGGATGCTCCTGCATCAAACACCCGGAGTAATTTGAGAAGTGACCTTGTCACATCTTAGGTGTTCAGAGGAAAACCAAGATTATTAACCTCATTCTTTGCTAGCCATGATGAATCCTCAACTAGCCTCCCTTTCCATTTGACTAGATATTCCTCATAAGTTCTATTTCTAGTACTTTTGTCAACATGACTGTGCAGTATCTCCTCAATCTCCTTTGTAGTAGAACTAGTTGTTGGGATGGTCCACTGCGCTTCTGCAATGTCATCTCCATTACCTCCTTCAAAATACTCTATCAAATTTGAAATATTAAATATTGGTGAAATATTCAATTTAGCAGGCAACTCCACTTCATACGCATTTCTAGAATCATGCCTTTTCACTATCTTGAACGGTCCAAACTTCTTCATCTTCAGCTTATTATATGTACCCACTGGAAAATGCTCCTTTCTCAAACGAACCATGACTTCATCTCTAACCTGAAATTCCTTATATCTCCTATTCACATTTGCATTAGTCTTATACTGTGTATTCATCTTTATGATGCACTTCCTCACCTCCTCATGGACATTCTTGAAATATTCAGCAAAATCTTCTGCTTTAGCGCTACTTATCTCTCCTTTACCCAACTATCTCAATTTAGAAGCATTTTTGGGACTACTCCCATATATAATCTGGAATGGTGATTTACCAGTACTCCTATTGACATAATTATTATATGCAAACTTTGCCTATGATAAAATCATATCTGCTCTTTTTGGTTTATCTCCAACCAAGCATCTCAGCAAGTTTCCCAAATTGTGATTCACAACTTCTATCTATCCATCAATCTGGATGATGTGATGAATTGAACTTCAAATCTCTCTTCAACTTGTTCCACAATGTACACCATAAATAACCAAAAAAATTGGTATCTCTATTTGAAACTATACTCTTTGGTAGATCATGTAATCTCACCACTTCTCTAAAAAATAACTCGACTACATGAACAACATCGCTAGTCTTCTTGCAAGGAATAAAATGTGCCATCTTGAAAACCTATCAACCACCACAAAAATAGAATCATGCCCATGTTATGTCCTTAGTAATCCAAGAACAAAATCCATGCTGACATCCTCCCACAACTTCTTTGGTATAGGTAATGGTTGATACAACCCTATATTCTGCTTCACTCCTTTCACCATTTGACATACTCTGCAACTTTGTACAAAATTTGTCACATCTTGTTGCAACTATGGTTAGTAATAATTTTCAACAACAAAAGCTATGGTTTTATCTCTGCCAAAATGTCCAACCAATCCTCCACTATGCTTCTCCTTGATGAGATTCTCTCTCATTGAACTTCTAGGAATGCACAACTGGCTTCCTTTGAACAACATACTATCCTGGATCATAAAATCCAACCACTTTATCCTGTCAAGTGTAACAGGTTCTGTACAAGCCTTTTACACTTCACAACAATTAGGATCATCTCGATACGAAGTACTAAGTTCCTTGAACCCAACCACCTCTATTTGCATTTCTGTCAGTAAAAGTTGTCTTCTACTAAGAGCATCTACAACTTTGTTAGAATTTTGATGCGGAGAACGCAGCAAAATGATGAATGAGCCAATCAAAATTCTATGCACTGATATCTCCACACAAATCTTAAGAAATCAAACATAACTGATTGTATAACCAATTATACTTGACAAAGAAATTCATGATCTCACTGATGAAAATATTAATAAATTTGAATCATTGAACCAACAGAAAATAATAGAGGCTTCCAATACAATACATAACCTTCTTAAATTTGCGCAGTCAAGAGATAATCAAATGTAAATACAAAAGTCTATTTTATTCATTCTTTTTGAATTCGATTGATTAAATTGATTTCTCTTTATCCTCCATTCTACGCTATCTTACTTCACCACTACCTTCTCAGTTCTCTATTGTAGAGATAAAGATCTTGAAGAGAACACAATTTGATAACTAACTTTATAACTAACTCTCTAACAGTTTTCAACATCAATTAGATTAAGTTCTAGTTGCAATAAAGAGACCACGAAATGTATCATGACTAATCCAAAACTATTGAAATGGCTTACCAAGCCATGTTACAATATAATAATCTAGAATTTTCAAAATATCTTCATGTACCAGATGCCCCTGCTTCAAATTCCCACTCCTATATTTCAAAACAAATATATAACTTTGCAAAAAATCAACCCACTTTAAATGCCTTTGGTTCAATTTTCCTTGGCTATTCAAATATTGCAAAGCTTGATGATTAGTATACAAAACAAACTCCTTAGGAAGAAGATAGTCTCTCAACTTCTTCAATGCTTGAACTATAGCATAAAATTCATGATCACAAAATATTTTCTTTTTGCATCATTCAACTTTTCATTGAAATAAGCAATAGGTCTACCTTCTTGGCTCAAAACAACTCCTATTTCAGTACCACTAGCATCATAGTCTACTTGAAACACCTTGTTAAATTAGGAAGTGCTAAAATAGGCTACTCAGTAACTTTCTATTTCAACAGATTAAAACTCTTATTTGCTCCTACAATCAACTTAAACTCTTTCCGATCTCTCCTCATTGTTTCAGTCAAGGGTCCATAAATACTGCTAAAACCTCTTATGAACTTTTTGTAAAATGTAGCCAATCCATGAAAAGATCTTACCTCTATCACACTCATTGGTGTAGGTCATTCGAGTATAGCTTTCACTTTCTTTGGGTCCATTTTTAGACCTTCTACTAAGACTACAAATCCTAGGTACACCAACTCCTTTACAAAACTGCACTTCTTCAAGTTTATCAACAACTTTTCTTCCCTCAACTTATCAAACACCTTGTGAATATGAACCAAATGCTCCTCCAATGTCTTACTAAAGATCAATATATCATCTAGGTAAATAATGACATACTTTCCTAGAAACTCCTTCAATACCTCATTCATGAGCCTCATGAAAGTGTTTGGTGCATTGGTTAGCCCAAAAGGCATGAATAACCACTCATATAGTCCTTCCCTTGTCTTGAAAGTAGTCTTCCACTCATCACCCTCTCTGATATGAATCTAATGGTACCCACTCTTCAGATATATCTTTGTGAAATACTCAACTCCACTCAAACAATCCATAATATCATCCATCCTTGGCAATGGAAATCTATACTTTATTGTGATCTTCTTGTTGATAGAGCAAGAATATATGCACATCCTCCATTCTCCATTCTTCTTTGGTGCTAATACAAATAGTATAGCACATGGTCTCAGACTCTCTCGAATCAACCCTTTCTGCAACAACTCATGAACTTGCCTGTTATACTCTTCACTTTCTGTTGGTGTCATTCTATGTATTGCCTTGTTTGGAAAACTAGCTCCTGGAACCAAATCCATCTGGTGACTGATCTTCCTCATTAGGGGCAATTCATCAAGTACAATATCTAATACAATATCAAAAAACTCTCCCAACATATCTGCAACTTCTGCAGGTACCTCCTCTACTTCTTCTCTACTATCTTTAGGAATTATAGAAAAACACATATTCTAATGTTTCATACCTTTAAGAAACTCTTTTCCATCAACAAAACATATTCTGGTAGCACTACATACC
The DNA here is from genome assembly GCA_028749045.1 of Cupressus sempervirens. NCBI lineage: Eukaryota > Viridiplantae > Streptophyta > Pinopsida > Cupressales > Cupressaceae > Cupressus > Cupressus sempervirens. The sequence goes on from CM053787.1 coordinate 101,925,742, forward strand.
TTTTATTTATTTATCCTTCAATGGCTTCAACTTATGTTTCACTCCATCCTTAGTTAGAGTGTAGGTATTTGCTCGGCCATCATGTATAACATGCCTGTCAAACTACCAAGGCCTACCCAACAACATATGACATATGTCCATAGGTATGATATCACATAGTACCTCATCCTAGTAGCTTCCAATCTTGAACTTCACTGAGTACGACTCATTGACCATGACCTTATGGTCATCTTGCACCCAAGTAATATGGTATGGATGCGTGTGTTTCTACCTCCTCAACTTCTACTTGGTGACCATCATTTCTAACACTAAATTTTTAGTACTTCCACCATCAATGATCACATCACAACACTTATCTTCACATTTGCACCTTGTGCAAAACAAACTCCTTTTCTCAGGTTCATTCTCACCACTCAATAGGACTCTTTGGTTAACTAGGACTTCTCCTCTTTCAACATCTTCAGAATGTGAGGATCTGGTATCTTCATCAACATGTGTAACTTTGACTTGGCCTTCTATTCTTCAATCTATCCTTCCTTGGCATTGGGTACATTCAAATGCTCTATGCCCTTCTTCTCTGCAGTGAAAACAATTCCCATAGAAGCCTCCTCTTCCAGATCCTTGTCCTCTACCTTTTCCTCTTTGATCTCTATTGTTCTAATCATAGAAATGATCAGAATTGTTTCCTCTCTAGTTCTGACTGCTTCTTCTAGCCTCATCCTTGTTCTTTTGATCATCATTACAACCGTGACCTCTTCCACTATTCTTATTATCAAACTTCTTGCTTAGTTTCTCCTCAAATCTTAGGGAAAACTAGTATGCCTCCTCAATACTACTCATTCAAACCAGACTCAACTCATCTTGAATACTTGGCCTTAACCCATTAAGATAATGGGCGACTTTCTCCTTAGCAGCTTCTGCATGGCCGATTCTAATGAGAACTCGGTATAACTCTTCGATATACTCTTGAATTGATTTTCCCACTTGCTTCAACCCATGCATTTTCTTCAACAAATCAAGTTCATAATCCATAGGAATGAATTGTCACTTTATTTTAGTTACCATTCATTCCCATCTAGTGATTTTTTCCTTTCCCTTTCTATTTTGCTCCAACTGAACCTCCTGCCACCAGATCTTTGCATGTCCCTTCAGTTTTGCCTTTGCAAACTTGACCCTATCAAGATCATTAATATCATCATATTTAAAGTACTTCTCCAGTTCATTGATCCAATCAATTAGCTCTTTTAGATTAAGATTTCCCAAAAATGTGGGAACTTCAAACTTAGGTTTTTTTTTCCAATCTTGGAGATGGCCTAAAAAGCCTCTCTTCCTTTGGTTTTAGAACTGTCTCTACTCTGGCATTTTCTTCTACTTCATCCTCATCCTCACTTTCATCTCTTACATGAAGATTTATTCCTCTATGCATTTTTTCTTCCAATGCTTGCATCTATCTTTGGAGGGCTCTAAAACCCTCATGTGTAACAACTACAACTCTTCTACCATGCTCTCTTTGTGGAGGCATTTTTTGCGCTTTCACTCAAACCCTAGTACAAACTACCTCACGATTGGTGATCTGTCTACACACTTAGCCCAAACCATGGTCCTGGCATGAACTACCTCATAGTCAGTGATCTATACACACACTCAAGAACTCTATCTTTGATACCACTTGATGCAGGGGACTCCCCTTAATACCATAAACTCATAACAAAACCAAAGAAATGACAAAAAATGCAAGAAAAAAATTTGGATTCTTATTTGCATTTCAAATGTGGAATTACAAAATTCATAAGTACAATATGCTAACCCACATGGGCACCTTCAGTACAATAATTTGCAAGACAAGCTGCGAACTATCACCCAGAGTTGTCCTAGATAATGTTCGACCCTTTCTTAAATAGGCAATTTTATGTCACCTTGGGAAGGTTCTAGATGCTCAAACTAAATACCTAGGGTTGACAGACCCTAACAAAACATATAGAGTCGGCCAAATACATCTTTGACAATTATTTTAAAAATTTTAGGTAGCCCAACTTTGGAAGGCCATAACTCATGAACCGTTGCTCTGATTGGCTATTATAACCACTTTTTGGAAACGCCAGCTCCCAATCTATAGGCTCAAAATTGTGCAAGCACCCTTTTTTCAAGTTTTTGGACCTCATCTTCTACAAATGTTTCCATTGAAAATATGCAATAACTTCTCTGATACTTAAGTTGGAGCAATGAGATTTTTATGGCAGGCTTATATCTCTAAAATGAACCTTCCTGTAGAAAATGGGAACATTTCGAGCTCATATGACAAGCTTACTAAAAATAGAAAGTTCCCATAAATAGTAAACACCCTATTTACTAGTCCTTATTAAAATAGAAAAGACTGAAAAAAATAAAAAATTTGGGTGATGCAAGATTGCCCTTACACCTAGGATTGTCCTGCATCATTAAAACACACTAGGAAGTTACAAACAAGTAACATTTGGTCTAATTATTTTTGGAACGATTATTTAAATCCCTCCAAGTCATTTTTGTACGTTTTTAGAATTTTGGCATTGTATGGAATCATACAACAAAACAACACTTCCATGATAGTTGGAATGAATTTTTGAGTTTTGGATTGCCATTTGATTGAATCTATATTTTTGGTTTACAATCTAGTTTTTGCATTGATTCTACTTATGTTTTTGTTTTGGTTTGAGGTTCTGACAATCCATTGTTGTTCACAATAAATATTTTGCTAAATTGTCTGCTTATTGGCTTGTACTCGGAAGACTTGGCAAAATGGTGTCTACAAGCATTCCTCGTTGTTGAAACCTCATCAAACCTTGAGGAATTATAGTATACATCTTTTATATTGTGTGTTAGGAAGGATGGAGTTAGGGGTTTAGGGCCAAGCCAGTTCCTTGGAAGACCTAGGCAAGATAATGGCGTACTCAGCTAGAAATTGAGCCAAGGAAAGAGGTATTCTTGTAAGGGTAGAGCTTCTTTGGTCAAATGGGTGTCATGGCATGGTACAAAATTTAATGGAGCCATTACATGTGCAAGGGAACGTATCAAAGATCCCAAGGGAAGGAGTAAGAAGGTTTTTGTTGTTGACTAGTCTAAAAGGCCATTAAACCCTAACAAACCCTTAAAAATAGGAATAGGGCATCCGATTGAAGTTGGGAACCTAAGACCCCAAGAATATTTAAGACCTTGGAAAAGGGTATTCCAATCTTGAGTTTTTTTGGAGCCTCCTTGAGGAATGTTTTGCACAAATCCCAATTTAGTCCATTAGGAGGGCTAATTGAGGGCTACTAGGCCTAATAGAGGATTTGCATGAGTTTGAGGGGATTGTATAAAAACCAAATGAATAGATTCTAAAAATGGTTGTGAAGAAGTCTAGTACACCCTAGAAAGAGTCTCCAACCCTTGCAAGATCAAGTTAATCATTAGGGAGGCCTAGAATGAAGTTGAGAGTTAATGAGCAAGCCTAGATAGATAGGATAGCTGAAGGGAAAAGTTGTTCTTAATTGATTAAGGGTAACTTGTGAAGGTAGGGGATTTCTAGGAGTGTTGATCTACTATCTACATACCCTATACTAGTCCTATCATTTTGTCCACCCCTTTAGTTTGTGAAACTTGGAGATTGAATATTGTTTCTTTTGGCTTTATGATGCAAAGGCAAATTTTCACCATGGAATCCACCACTCCTAGAGGTACTTTTCCTCTTCGCTTCCATTTCTCTTCAAACTCATCAAAATTCACTTAAATCAGCCAATTACTTAAGCTTTCACTTTTGTTGATTTCACACAATTTTTGAGGACTTGATTCATGTTTCGTTGCCATAGTTGAAGGTGAAAATTAGGGTGTCGAGGATTTTGGAATTCCTCTCCTCAACTCAACCTCTACCTCTTTGAATTCAGCCTATATGATCTTTATTTACCCCCTTCAGAATCATATTGACATCAATTTAATTTTGGACAAGTCTAGGGGATCACTTGAGCTATAATCTGATGACAGTTTAAAATTATTCTTTATATCTATACAGGAGAAAAAGGTATTAGGTGAATAACTAAAAAGCCTTTACATTACAAAGGATCAATTTTTCATCGAATAATTAAAGGCTTTATAGCTCAGGTATAATTCTAGTTATTTACTAGTTTGATTCTTCACATAGTGCACTAGCAATTTGTTACTCTTCCCTACAGAAGTAGTTCTATAATACAATTTTGTTTTACATGTTGCATAGTATCTTTACTGTAATTATGGGCTTTTTGATTAATGCGACATTTTTTTATTTTTATTTTTTTTGTTTGTTGTAATTTTTTTTCTTTAACGTCTGCTCATCAGAGTCTGTTTCTTTTATTTTTGATATTTTTATTAAAACTCTAAGTGGTGTCTAGTCTGAATTTATTAATCAATGTTTTAAATTTTTTGAGAGTTTCTAATAGCTTTATCTAATTGTATTTCTAGTACACATGTGGTACTTTTGTGTTTCTATGATAGTTGGTGTAGTATTATCTAAGCGCATTTATGTATCTAACCAATTTCTTTCTCCTTCAAATTTAAGTTGGAGAGGTTCTAGGTACTTGATAAGTATGTTGTGTGTGGCAATTACAATTTATTGTCATTTCCCCTGTTGTGAAAATTTCTTCAGTTCCTTTCTCAACAGTAGACATGCAATATTATTTTCTATGTTACTTGTGTAGGTCTCTTGTAGGCATTTCTTGATATGCTTGACATGATTTTTCATTTTAAAATATAAATAGCTTCTCTTCTTTTTTTTGTATCCATGCTAAAATATTTTGCTACTTTCAGTATAATATAAAATGTCAACAGTTTAAGATGTAGATTTCAGATGATAAGTTGTTTTCTTTGAGTATTTTGTTAATTGTGAAGTAATGTCATATAACTTGTAAGGTCCCTCCTCGCATGTACTTATTAAATATGATTTTTCTCTATTTAATCTATTGTAGGAGATTTGATCGGATATGAAGTGATGTTTTATGTTGTGAATGTCCTAATGAAATTGAGAGTAGTTGATACATCCATGTTTTAATACTCAGTGATTCGAGAACTACTACATTATCTCGACTGTTAAACATTGAAATTTCACTAACAGTGATACAAGACATTTTCACCTGATGATAAGGGTGTTGATTTTGATACCCCGATGATTAAGTTTTATGTTCCAGATAGTTCAATATTCCTTAAATGGTGATGTTTATGATGTTAGGTATATGCATGCCTAACAATGATATTTTAATTTGAATTAATGAATAAGTTATATTATATTGATTATGTGATTACTAATGATTAAATGTGAGTAGAAATGAATTAAACAGTAATTATATGGAAGATTCAGGTTTTGATTTATGTAACTATCCAAATAAGTTTTGAATATATGTATGTGATTTTTTTGAGCTACTAATGTGTGCAATGAGTGTGTAGGATATTTATTAGTCGAAGAATCTAATGAAGAAATGAAATTGAACCCTATGTATCAATTGTGAGAACTAGGGTTGAGTCTAACAAAAGGTGCAAACCCCATTGTTCATATTTTATTTGTATTGTGGATTAGATGAATGTATCATTTTGTAATATTTAAATGTTAACGTGTCGTAATAGTGTTTTTATAGTGTCGCTTAACACTCATGAATTGTATATGCATTCTAGTATGATAGTCAGGGTTAACCGAGTAACCTAAAGATCTAAGTCAGACTAGGTTAGTGGCCTTTTTGCTAATTAGTTAGTAATTGAGGTTAATTACCCTAACCAGGATTAGTGAGTAATCTATTTTTTTTAAAGGTTGTTAGGAAGTCCTAAATTTTCTTAACTTTTGATAGGTCCCTAATTAATCTTGAAGGCTTAAAATCATGAAATCTAAGTAACCAAGGGGTATGGGTATGGGGTTGGGGGCATTTTCCACCCCCCTAGCCCCTTTTGTTGACTTTTATGGTCACTCAAAAATCCCATTTTTGCTTTATTGCGAAAATTGATTGTTTCCATCATGAGTTGGATAACTTTAACTCCACCTTGAGGTTAGCCTTAGGTATAGTTGAGTTAGAAGCCTCTAGAACTTTAGGCAAGTGGGGGAGTTATTGCTTTTTAGAGTGGTTGAGTTTAGAATCTTATTTAGAGGCAATTTTGAGAGGGTTTGAGTGTTCACCCAACCTCCAGTTTTAGAGTGGAATTCAGGATTGAAGGAGGAGGAGAAGGAAGGGAATGCTCATCTCAAATTTGTTCTATTGCCATAACTCGATTTTGAAGGTAGGAATGCCTCCGCTCATGTTGTTCATCTTTTGTTCATGCTTAAGTTATTATGTTTGCATTTGTATGTTCATATGTGTGTTGAGTATGTTTGGGAGGGATTGAAATAGTTTTTCTTAAAAAATTTTCCCTTGTCTTTTTCTTTGAATTTTGAAGGGATTGTATGGGTTGTATTGGCATTACTCACCCTCAGATAGGGCAGAAGTGGCCATGTATGGGGGAAGGTCTTTAGTTGGACTCCAATAGTGTAGAGTCTCTTCTTAGCACAAGAAGAGGGAAAGAGAGTAGGGTGTTATGGGCCCCTACTCGTTAGCACAAACCATGTTTTGAGTTTTGAAATTTGAGAAGTGAAAGAATGAAAGTCCATGTGATATCAGCCTTGAAAGGGCATTTGTGGAAGAATGAAAGTTCTTGAGATTTTAGCCTTGAAAGGGCACCTGTTATGGTGTTGTGTTTGATGTCTCCTGTTGGAAAAATCCACCTTCTCCCTAGTCTAGTTCAATGATGACCCATTGTGCAAACTCAAGATGGAATGAATGTTTGATTTTGTCTTCATGTTATGATTGGTTGTCTCCTGATCAATTTTCGTTCTCTCCATGATCACCGTGATGTATTGCAAAATTCGAAATGGATCCCTTGTTAAGGGCCAATAAGGAAATTCAGGATTGTTATCAAAATTTAGTTATGTTGGGGGATTTCTCCTTAGGATTGAAATCTTGTGTAAAAATGTTATTGTTAACTTATTGTGGGAATGGAAATGATGTCGGGTTTTCTTCCTAGTTCTTTCCCGACGGAACCTTTGAATCAGGTGGTTCAATAGAAAAAGATAAATTGAGTGATATCCTTGCATATGATCTTTCTTGTAATTCAGTTTATACACATATGTTTATCGATAAACTGATGTAATGATGTTTTACCCCTCCTATGGCATTCTTATAGTTCAAGTTGTATTCATTTGATTAATGTTAATTAGATGAAATGATGATAGATATATAATTATGCAATTAAAGTTCAAAATATGTTAAAAAGGATTCAATGATATGATTGGTATTTCATTTCATAAATTTCATGAGTATTAGGAAGCATAATAATCCTTATCAATTGTTCAAGCATTACATTTAACATCTTCATTATAAATAAACTTAGAAAAAAAAATACTCCCCCTTGACTAATAAATAAATTTGAAGTTCCATATTTTTTTAAAAAAATGGCCTTAAAAAAAAAGAGTATTTTCCAAGAGCAAATATGCTCTAGATTTTGTATGGGGAGAGAAATTTAATTGTTCACTTCAACAGTAAAGATTCTCTAAAATATCCCTTAAACATATTAAATATTTCAAAATGAAAGAAAAGAAGAAAAGAAAAATATAATACATAAAATATATTTCAAAATATCTTATTCTAAAATATCCTAAATTTTAAAATCCCTTTTTGTCTTACCTTTTCACTCACCAAGAAAACTTAAAAAAAATTAAACCCTCCCTCCATTTTAGGTGTTGATAAAAGGCCCAAAGGATATGCATTAAAGAGCAACACGTGCCCTGTGTGAGTTGACATATGTTGTTCCTAGCAAATGAGATTTGGGGCAGATTTGATTGGTTGTATTAAAGTCCAAATAAAATTACCTTTTATCCTCCTTGCCTTTCTAAGCATACACTCCCTTGGCAGGCATGTATTTAATACCCTTGACTCATTACTTGCCATAAATCCTTGTCTACACTTTTTGGAGCATTAGTTTGCAAGTGGGAAGAAATGGAGTTTTAAAACAACATGGTTAATATATCCTATGCAAAAGAATTAAAGTCTTGGCCACCCTTGAAAAGACATCACCCCCTTCAACTTCATGTCTCCTTGGTAGGTGCCTAAGGCAAGTGGGGTCAGTTTTTTGGGCTGCTTGGTCAGCATACTTCCCTCCTTGGAAAGCGCTTGGGAGTTAAGTTTAGTGGTAGTTGGGGAATGGGTTAGGATGAGGAGTGGTTAGGTTAAGCAATGTTAGGGGTTATTATAGTATAGTTAGAAATTATTAATCCTGAATTAGTAGTGATAAATTTGTAGTCAATTTTGTTAGTGTAGTTTATTTTTAGTTTTATTTTATTAATATAGTTAAGTGTTAGAATTTATTTAAAAGTAGTGTTAGCTATAAAGTTTATTTTAGTATAATTTTAGTTTTAGTTTAGGTGTTAGTATTTGTTAATGCGAAATTTAGCTTATAAAATCTTATTAGTTTTAGTTTGTAGTTTTAATATTTAGTTAGTTATATTTCTATTAAGCAATTTAATTAATATGTCTTTAAATACGAGTAAATTTGAATAATGGAATGTTAGTTGTATTATAGGTTTAAGTTAAGTTAGTTGATTTATTTCATTCATTTAAAGAAATAATTTAGAAGCATTATGTTAGTAATTAATGTTTAAGTTTATAGTTAATTTTAATTAATAGTGATATAGTAAAATTATAGTTAGTTGTTAATTTAGCTTTTAGTATTAGTAAAGACTTAGTTAGTATCCTTAAATTAAAGTTTTATAATTTAGTTTAGTTTTAGTGTAGTTAGATTTTCTTGCTAAGTAATTACTTAGGAGTTAGTATATATATATAAAAGATAGATAGTTAGTGATTCTTTATTTTAAGTAATTTTTTTTAAAAATTAGAAATAAGATATGAGAGTTATAGCTAGTAGTGTAAGTTTTGATATTAAGTTTGTTGGGAAAGGTTATAAAGTTAATTTATTATTTAGTAAAGTTTTATGTGTTAGAAAAGTTATTATCATCATTGATTAATATGTTGTCTAAGATAAGTTAGTTAGTATATTTAATCCTTCTTAAAAATAGTTTAGATTTATTATGTTAAGTGATTATATTGTCTTTAAATCGAAAGCTAGTGTTATTTTATCTTAAAATGTTTTAGATTAGTAAAGGTTGTAAAATTAAGTTAGATTATTAGATTACATTTTTAAGTGTTGAATATATATCTAGATAGTTGTTTAGTATTGTGAGTTTAGGATAATTTAATTTATTTATTTTAATTATAATATACTACTTTAAAATTAAAGTAATAATGAAACAAATGTCAAAATCAATTTAATAACGAATGCTCAGATTTAACAATCTTTTCATACTCATTGACTATAAATTTGCATGGAAATGACAGGACATCGTTAGGAGATCCTATATCTGTTTCTCATTATACTTATACTTTAACATGTGCAGATAAACATATCAAACTTAGTGGTGTTATTAATCTTTTTAAAAAAAAATTGTTGGTGTGTTTTTGCTCCAATTTTTGGGCATGACATAACTTTTATGGATTTTTTAATAACTAACCAACCATCTTCCTTTTTCTATTTGATTATAGGGAGGCAATTTCTCAAAGGGAGATGGTAAACACTTGCACTTTACTATTATTTGATTACTTAATAGCTGGTGTATCTCTTAAATCTCATGTTAAAACATACTCCTTGTAAAGTACAATATGATCTAAATCCAAAATCCTTCCCCTTTCCTTATTCTGGATTGGGATGCTTGCAAGGATGTTGAATGCAAAGATAATACTCGTATGACTTCAGGTTCGAGTGCTCTATTCTACGAAGTGCATGTACATGCAATAATTGTAGACACTTTACCTAGAGTTCTGTTAAACTTTTCTAATATCTCTGTTGGATATATGAAGATACCCATGGAGCCCAGTGCTTGTAAGCAAACCTTATTTTATTAATGATTCTTGATGCAATAAAAATATACTTGAACTCTTGAGATAACTACCTAATATAAACTATAGCTATCTTATTATTCTTGAGAATACTACAAACATTCAGTCTATTGGGAATTTAGTGTCTAGTTAAAAGATAAAACTATATGCATGGCTCTCTGTAGGTGCATTGTATCCCTTAATACTATATTATTAATATAAATTATAAATGTGGATCTATACCAAGACATTTTTATTTCTTTATTTTCCTGCAATAGTATGCTATCAATTCCTTTTAGATCAACAACTTTGTATAAAAGCTAGACAAGTCAATGTATACACCAATAATGTTATTTAGGAATCTTGTCTAAAAAAGATAGTGATAGAAACACTACTGACAACAGCAAGTGAAGATGCATCATAGAGTATAAAGCTCTAGTCCACATCATAGTGAAGAACAAATTGAATAACCTAGGTTGGCAAGATACTTCTCGTAGTTGTGTTCCTATGATTTAAGTCTGATCATCCTCACATGCAGAATGAAATTGGTAACATGCATCTACTGTAATGTCCCTTGTAGAATAACTTAAGTTCTGCCCTCAATCTAAAAGATCTAAAAGGATCCAAGATTGCAAGCAACCAATAATTTCTAAAGGTTAAACAAAATTATATAATTGGTTATAGAAATTTGCTAGTTCACCCTTGGTTTTATTCAAATTTGAACTCCTTTCCACTAGAATTTATTAATGAACACCTTATACATTGATAGAGGAAGGTAATAGATAATATTATCCACACCTAAGTCTGCACCCTTGGTTTTATTTGAATTTGAACTTCTTTACACTAGAATTTATTAATGAACACCTTATATGTTGATAGAGGAAGGTAATATATAATATTATCCACACCTAAGTCTGATATGATTTAAAGTAATCTATTTTGAGCACTAGTTTGATATTGAGAGTTGACAAGAGTATGAAGTTGTTGTTTTGGATATATTGTGATGTGTATAAGATAGTACTTATCCAATTTTTGTTTTCTAATTAAACCTCTATATTCTACAGTGGCCTACTAATAAATTTTCTAATATAATATCACAATACTAGTGCATGCTTATTTTGGTCATAGATGGGTCACGTATACTCTTCACTGAATGTGTGCTAGGTTATGAAGCCTTTCCTATTTGAATTCTTCAACTATGTAATTGATAATTCTCTTTCAATCTACTAGCTTTTATATATATATATATATATGATTTCTTTATCTTTCCTCCTCAATATGTTTCAGTGGACTCTTTCTTGATAACATTTCCTTCTACCACTTGGAATGAGTAATGGGATGGAAGTGTTGATAGGTGCTTAGAGCTAGTATTATTCAATGGTATAAAGTGTGGAACGAAAATTGATTATAGATGTGTGTCTTATTTCTTTCTTCTTATTATGGAAGAAAACTTAGATTACATAATGAAAATATGGATGAAATTGTTATGCATTTTCGATATTATGACTTGTTAACAATATAAAAATATGGATGAAACTATAATGTGGTTTTGATAATACTCATAATGACCAAAAACACTCATCAAGATACTAAACCTAACCAAATAATATCTCCTCCTTTTTTATCACCACAAACATTCATCTCCATGACTTATAGCAATACATCATCTCTATCGCTCATTGCTATAATGATTATATATATTTTTTGTTTGCTGATGATTGCTATATGTTATAGAAATAAGCCTTATCACTCATCACTATATTGTTTTTGCAGCTTCTTTGCATAGCGATAAAAGGGAGGCTTATCCCTATAACATGTTATAGACTTGTCAATGCTAAAATTTTGACCAAACCATCAACTAGGATGTCATTGTGGGTTTGGCATCTGTCATGCCCTAATTTTATGAGGAAAAATACAATCCAACAATTTTTTTTTGAGAGAGATGTACTATAAAATTTTATGTATCGATGTTGCTAGCTGAATATTCTATCGAATTGTGAGTTGTCCGAATAACAATATATACTTCCTCAAAGATGTTGGAAATCTTACAAATTCGAACATTGAATTTGAAGATGATAGAGTTAGTTGGTGTAACAAATTTATTTTCATTGAAACCATGTACTACAATCTTTCCATGGTGGAGCCACATTGTCTCCTAATATTTATTTAAGACCTAGGTTATGACATACGAGGCAAGTTAGATTATCATTTTGATTCTACATCCAACCATTGAATAAGGCGTGTCATGTAGTCTTACTCATTACCTTCTATGTTTATTACTATTAGGGTATAGCTAATGCTATTAAATAAGATTCTTACATTTTATCCTTTATAAATTTTTTGATTAAATTACTGTTTACCAACTCTTTATTATTTATCCTCAACAATTCTACATATTACCTTTTAACAACTCACTCATCCCCAGTTAATATTCCTCTTTATTTTTTATCATTTTATCTTGCTTTATAATTTCCATTACTTATTTTATTATTATTATTTTATTAATTTTATCATTGATTACACACTTAATTATCATGAGAAATGATCCTTACAAATCCCATTATCAAACCTTTCATTTAACAATATAATTGTAAAAAAAATTATCCTAATTGTCCACAAATTCCACCATTCTACTTTGCTATCTACCATGTTAATTTTAACTATGGATTTGGTTAAAATCTTGTAACTATTATTATTATTAATATTATTATCTTTTAATCTAACCATCATCTTAACTACATGTTGAATCACCTAAGTAATCCTTTCCCTAACAATCTACTTACTAGGTACATCCCCCTTCACATTACCCATGATGGTTGCAACTAATTTTTTATCAATATGTCTAATTAAGGGCACTACTACTAACACCATTTATCCATATATTAATCTAAGCCAAGTTTTCCCTTACCTATATCTATACAATTTCCACCTTAGTTCTAACCATCCTATACTAAATCCATACATTAAAAAAAAACTATAATCACAACTTGATTCTAACTCAAACTACACATGCCCATTCAACTTAACCATAGTTTAAACCCCCTACAACTTCCCAAGTGAATTCTTCCCCAATCCTAGGATCACGTGTCCCTTGCCTTTACTCTCCAAAAAGGTTAGGCAATGATAGCTTCTTTTTTCCTCCCCCCCCCCGAAATCACCTTATTACAAAGTCTACTCTACATTGCTCCCAAGGGAAAAAGCTACCATGAACACTTCCCAACACCAATACTAATTCTCCCACTTCCAAATGCATGGTTTCCCCTTTTCTAGGAATGAGGGGATAAAAAAGTCAATTTGCAAGTGTGAAAGGAACTTCTCCTTACTAGGCACCTAAGGAGAGAAGCAGACCATGATAGAGAAGACATTATCTTTTCACCTTTTCATACACTTAGGGCTTATCCAATGTGAGGCTACCTAGTGGGGACCACCCCCAACTTTTGCATGGGATTTTGTTTTGTCTTGTTTGAATATGCTTGGTACACCTAGGTAATGGAATGCGAGTTTGGTAGTTATATACATAACACCTTTATTTATTTTTCTTAGTTCAAATTTGTAGTTATTTGTAATTTTCTCTTGCTTTATATATATTCCTTTGGATTTGTGTGACAGTGACTTGAAAGTCACATGATTCTTATGAGTCCTTATGTGCAATAGTTATAAGATAGTTAATTGTTGCATTATAGTTTTCCCATTGAATTTTCTTTGATTAATATTTTGTGGGCTAGATTCTAAGTATATTCTTTCTAATATTTAATTGCTCTGTAATAGGGGAGTGGATTATTTTCACTCCCCATACATTTTCCAACTAAAACACTCTTTTCTCATGGATTTTTAAGTCAAGTAGTATGAGGAAATATTTTCTCCTACTCTCACCTTAGAAAATTGGGACTATGTGTTGTCCTAGAATTGGTTTGATTTTCCTATTAACTCTTTACTTTGTTAGCTAATGATTTTTTTATAGTTCCTACCTTATCTAAGGATCTATTAAAATTTGAAGCCCCAATGAACAATTTTTTCATACATATGCAAGGAATTATCAAAACATAATAAGTTTCCTTTCATTATTTTGAATGCATAACATATAAATTTCAAATGTAATCTTTTATGTATTAAATTTGAGTTAACTATATCAAAAGAATCTAACAACTATGAAATTTTCCACTGATTGATTTATAAGGAAAACTGTCCCATTTACATGATGCTTCCTACTACATCAAATTAAAAAATGTGAAAGCTTGAATTGAATATCTCTTACAAGTAACTATTTACAATCTCTCAATCCTTCCTTACACATATCAACTTTATACAATAATATACAACTTCCCTTACATCACAATGCAGGAACAATTAGAGACTTGGCATCACAACACATTTGAGATGACATGGAACATTGGCTCTCATAACACACTTGTTTTTTTTTTTTTTCAAATTTTTAAGGGTTGAAACCCTAATATCTTCAAGCAATCCATCTTCACAAAACCTGCATACACACACAAACTAGGAACCATGGAGGCTTACTTCCCATCTTAGGCTTCTATGAAGCTACCCGCCAAGTAGGGGAAACAAGATTCAAATGGGTTACATATATACATCACTTTCCATTGCATGAGCACAACACATAACACAAAAAAACTCCCTCCCATGGCTTGCACAATGATCCACCATTGGAATTATCTCACATTGGGTGAAGTTGGACTCTTGAAAGAGGAGATGCCATAACCAAACATAAACATCATATTGCCATTGCATTTTTCCTCTCAAGGCCATCATAAATATCTCCTCCTTATTCACAAAAAATCCCTTGTATCTCCCAAAACAAAAAAGGTATATGGCTTCAATGGAGCCCATACTCCATGAAATAAAACAATTTCTCATCATAAGGTAACTCTCTCAACTACAATGTTGAGCCCAACTAAGCCCTTCACCCAAGGCTTCTCTTCCCTCCCAAGGGTGAGTGAAGCCTTCACACCCATGAACACATTCAACACTTACATTCAAACAAGAAAATCAAGAAGAAAATAAAACCAAAAGAAAATCTTCAAGAACACATAGCACATTCACATTTCCACAACACAATGCCAAAATCCACAATGCAAGATTCACAATACAATGCATGCTCCATTGACAAATCCTCCACACTTGCAGATTTATTTTGCCATACTAAAAGAAAGCAAGAAAAGAAACATGTTTTTGAGACACCAACCTTGGTCCAAGCTAAAGGCAATGATAGTTGTAGTAGAGCTCCATTAATCCCCCTCTAAAACCCTAACTATCTCTAAACTTAGAGAGTGGGTGAAGAACCCACTAATTTGACCAAGACTCTCTAATAAGGCCTTCCCACTATCTATTTTAGCAAAAACACCTAGCCACTTCCTCTTACAAACTCGTCTCCTCTAAATTTTCTATATTTGACTTAGTGGGAACATGGAAGAAAATACATGTGACAACTCCAAATTCGAATTGATGGAAGAATGCATGGGTAAAGTGGCCCCCTAGGCTATTTAGGCACTCACATGGTCAAATTTAGGTCCCTAACTTGATATACTATCAGATGGGTAACTTATCTTAACATAAAAGACACCTTGGGACCACCTAATGACCCCTCAAAACCCTAGTCAAGCCCAAATTAGAATTTCTTATGATTGAGACCCATTCGGGCCCTTGTCAAGTGGGTTTACTTACTCATTAACAAGGTAATTAGTTTTAGGGTAAATTGTCACCATGTTCAAAACCTTAAGGGCATGTCAATTACACACAAAGTTCTCAAGTGTCAAGTGACACATAAAAAAAAGAATTCATATTACCATGACATGCTCCTAATGCATCTTTATGATTAAACATTTCCACAAGAAAAAACCTTACATTTACAAAGAAAAATACTTTCACAATGAGGCTTTTGAATCTTCCAAAGATTCACCTTGGTTAAACTATGTTCACAAGGTTTGGAACTTGTTTCCCCCAAGAATTTCCATGGTTCCACTTCCTGCACATTAAAATCGAGCATCAGTAGTCCAAGGAGAACATATAAAATACATATATCATAACTGCATATAATTTGATGATTCATAAATAAAAATTCAATTTCATTCCCTAGTCATTTCAAATAGTTTGTTCAAAATGTTAAAATATCAAAATTTGCATATCCCAATCATTCATTTGCATATCATAAATCATCATCACAATCAAATTTATCTGCATATTATAAATCATCATAACCAAATTAACATTTATCTACATATCATAAATCATCATCACAAACACATTAACATTTCAGATCACATCAAAATCTAACAGTAACATGTCATAAAATTGCATCCACATGTGTTCAATCATTTCATACAAAATAATAGGTTCTTAGTGCATATCATAATGTAAAACACTATTGAAGTGTCAAAATCAATAGATAAAACAAATCCACTATCCATCTAAGTCTCAAATAGCTGCCAAAATATCAAGGTCTCAAATATCAAAATGTAAATAAAATATCTATGCTATGAAGGGTCGGGGTGAGGCTTCATAACATCCTGGTGAATGCTTAGGTCAAAATTTCAACCAATGGTCTCATTAACAAGAGAGACCATTTTTGACCAAATGCACTGTCATTTTTCAATATTGAAAAGAATTGGTCAAGGTTTCGACGACAAAAATAGCAACAAAACAATTTGTCAAAAATTTGACCAACATGAGTAAAAAATTTGACCAAATTTTGTGGAAAAATGAGTCAAAATGTACCAGTGTTAGTTAGATAAATGGTGGAAGCATCATCCTAGAGGAAAATGACCTTGAGGGGGACACATTAGATGGATACTAAAGTTGTGTAAAGAATATGAGACAGGACAAGTAGTTAGTGGGAAAAAAATCAATAATAGAATAACATATTTGGAAAATTAGAGAGCTTTCTATACATTGCAAAAAAAGAAGGTCCATTCATTGATATTGAGGGACAACATAATAGTATGGTGTGTATGTATGACATATATGCATGTTTTTTGATCCTTAGTAGAAGAAAGGAAGCAACTATTAGTTGTAAAATTTACAAATTAAATGACATTGAATGAGAAGGAAT
Organism: Cupressus sempervirens; assembly: GCA_028749045.1. NCBI lineage: Eukaryota > Viridiplantae > Streptophyta > Pinopsida > Cupressales > Cupressaceae > Cupressus > Cupressus sempervirens. The sequence continues at coordinate 101,942,737 of CM053787.1, forward strand.
GTGAAATGGTTGGAAGACTTTAAGATTGTGAAGAGATTGACTTTTTAGTTATTGATTATTAATGTAATATGATGAGATATGTTTGAAGGTTTGTAGGTCCATGTTCATTGTACTATGTTAGTCTATAGGTATAAGTAATAATATTGGCTCTAAGCACCTAGGTATAGGTAATAATGCCACTATTCCACTACAATCATGAGGTACACATCAGCATAAAAAAACATCAACTTATTATCCCAACACAACTGTGAAGTAATCCTCTAGAAAATAAGATAAAATATCAGCCAAAACAACAACCAAATTGATTGCTCCAATCCAATTGATAAACCCACGAGACTGAAAATAAAATCCATAAAAAATGCTAACCCATCCAATCACACATACCTCAAACATATACAACAATAGGAAACTCATGCCAACAACATAACCAACCCATAAATTGCAACCTCAAGCTCTATGTGTGAACCAATCAATGAAGACCAAACATATAAAATAACTCCCATTGCATGGGTAATGTCAAATTTGAATAATCAAAGGCATACTGAGTCTACTGATAACAACACAAAGAAAGTGTAACCATGTAGTACCAAGGACCATCCATGAAGATTTGTAAATCCCATACCAAAAATAATGCAAGAATATTTCTCTCATTCAATCTCCACAACTCTCCCATGTTCTCCACATCCAACAAAGAAAAGAGATAAAAGAACCACCCTGTCATCACAAAAACAATGAATTACAAGTGATAACAAATTACCACAAAAGAGTGACCACCATAGATCCAACAAATCTCAAAAAATAATGTTATGTGAACCCAAAAATCCAAGAAGATAACCAAGACCAAAGAGAGAATCTGCAAATCATAAGCATGTAGCATGCTCTTCCATAAACACTTCTAAGTGTCAACTATGCCAAGTATGATATTTTTTACAACCCCAAGATAAAATCCACAACAACATCTAAAACTATTCAGCCTCAAGAGATCAAACACAACATGATATCATGAGTCTACATGGATGCAAGCCTCTCAAAGAAAATCAAACAACTCCATTTCCTTTTCAAGAAATCATACTGCTACCATCTCCTGCTATCATCATAAATGAAAAAAATCCACAAGGAGATAACCATGTTATCCATCTCTCACAATGAATCCTCCAAAACCATCTAACTATAGCAAAAGATCCATGAATATGAAAGAAAATGTAAAGCAATTGAAAAGAACATTGGGAAATACCTCTCAAGTGATAAACTTTAGAGTAGACCAAGAGTAAGGGAATGAGAATGCTCCTCCAAGATATGGAAGTTATTGTGACTTATCCAAGAATAATATCCTCATAGGTATCTATTGAAATCATGTCCAACAAGGATGTAGGCTCCTTAATTTTTTTACTAAAATCTCATCAAGAGTATACATCTCGAAAACATGTCTCTTATATCAAGAGAACTATAGCCTCACCTAAGTCTCCAAGTATCCATGAGCACATGTAATCAATCACTCCATGCCAACCTCTAATGCAACATAACACTATCTTGAAGTATCAAGAAAATGATCAAAGTACTAAATACCAAGAAACTAAACCAAGATAAATGTCAAATCTTCAACAATGGAATTAGGAACATAAACATGAAAACATGATCTAAAACATCTCCTCCAAAGAGATAACATACTCCATGTTATCATATCAAATAATTGTATTGTGTCACAATTCTAAACTGGTAATAAAGAGAAAACCATGACACAAAAGGCATCGTGACAACATATCAAATGAAAGCACAAATCACATCTCTACCAAGGAACCCTTAAATCATAAAGATATCAACATCTCCAATCACATGAAGATACCATCTCCAACTAGTGAACTGACAAATGTGAAAAACCCTTCTACAATAATAGGATCTAAGGCATCCTATGAGATCCACAATACTAAAGAAGATCATCCATCACCATGTGATGAATATATAGTCACTACAAAAGCTCCCACTGAAATGTGATACTAAGCTCTCCAAGCATATGACACACCATCTCCCTATTAGTTTGTGGTGACTGATAAGGAAAGTACTATACATACTTCATAAGTACTATAAATGTAATTATTACTTATAAACCTAAAGTGGTAAAAATACTTGTATAAAAGGGCTTAGGGTTAGGGATTGTTTTGTTATTGTAATGCAAAAATTGGTTCTTGTAATGATATTGAGCTATAAGGGATTACAAATTGTAATTAGGTTGTAATCATTGGATTGTAATAATATCAAACTTTTTGTTTGGTGGATGTAGGCCAGGGATTAGGTGAACCACGTTAAATCTTGGTGTCTTGTATTCTTTTTAGTGTGATCTATTATTTTTTGATATTGTTTATATTTACATGTAATTGTTATTTCTATCTATGATTTAATTCTAACAAGTGGTATCAGAGCCTAGTTTTTTTTTTAGTTATCATCTACAAGAAAGTCTCATGGTTGAGTGGGAGCAATGGAAGACAAGGGTAAGCTAAGGGTTGACAGGTTTAATGGGAAGAACTTTCAGTTATTGAAGATGCAAATGGAAGACTATCTTTATCAGAAGGATTTATGGAAGCTATTAGAAGGAAAAAGCAAGAATCAGGGATCTGTGTCAAATGACTACTGGGATCTTTTGGACAGAAAGGCACTTGGAAGCATTTAATTATGCTTGGCACCATCAGTGGCATTTAATATTACAAAAGCAAAGACAACAAGAGACTTGATGCAAACCCTACCAAAATTGTATGAAAAGCCCTTCGTTTCAAACAAGGTATTTCTCATGAAGCAGTTATCTCATATGAAAATGACACAAGGTGGATCTATTGCAAATCATTTAAATGAGTTTAATACTATTACTAACTAGTGAGTTATCTTCTGTGGGTATCAATTTTGATGAGAAAATTAGGGCTCTCTTGATTTTGTGTTCTTTTCTTGACAACTAGAATGGCTTGGTAATGGATGTGAGTAATTATGTTCCTGGATCTAGCACCCTAAAATATGATGATGTGATCAGTGTTATTTTGAGTGAGGAAACTCATAGGAAAACCTTAGGTGGATCTATATTAGGAATGCTTTGAACGCACAAAGTCAAGGTAGAACAACTGAGAGAGGAAGTAATTCCAAAAATTGTTGGAAATCAATACGAAAGTCAAAGGGGAGGAGGTCTCAATCGAGAGGACCGAACAACTACTAGTACTATGGGAAACCAAGGCATAAAAAGAAAGATTGTTGGACTTGAAAGAAAAATGAAGGAGATAAACCAGATGGAGACAAGGAGGCAAATGTGGTAAGTAACAAATTCGAAAAGTATGCTTTACTTTTGTCTCTAGAAAGTGTTGATGATTCATGGGTTTTAGATTCTAGTACTTCATTTCATGCTACACCTCAGAGGTTATTGTTAGTGAAAATAATTATTATTTACACTTTACTTAAGTTTACTTAGGATAAATGCATTATTTTATTATTTATTAGGTTAGACACCTAGGAGTATGCATACTCATATGAGTTGTCATGTTGACAACACATGAGTAAGAAACTCTAATTTATCACATGGTTTCTACAACACTGGAGTTTGCATAATTAACTGAGTTATCATGTAGACAACATAGTTGTTCGCACTCTTAATTAAGCACATGGTGTCTACAACATAATTTTATGTGACACACCTTTGTAGGCTTATCCTCTCATCATCGCACTAACTACTATGCTTAATGGAGGATAATCCACTCTTGGTGGACATGTGCTTAGTTGTGAGGCTTATCATATTACTAACTCCTAGACATTCTAGAAGTATTCTAGAGGCCTTTATATTCAGGAACTCCTAGTGTACTTGTACATCAATTAAATATCATATTGTTATTATGATCATACTCTATTGGTCTATTTTGTGCTAGTTGTTGAGCTTCTTGGCCTTGGGTGATTTTTCCCTAAAGAAAATTCTTACATGGTGTTAGAGCTATACCAAATTCTTACATGGTACTGGAGCTGAGGGAATTTCTCTTCACATAGCCATTGGAGACCATTTTTGCTTCACGTATTTGAGAACCTCGACTCAGATCTAGAGTATCATAGTCATTGAGGGTGTCTAGAGCCAAAGTGAACCTCACCATTGCGTCTAGAGCATTGATTCGGTGAAATTTGACTGTAAATTTGCCTACCCTAGGCCATAGTCAAATTTGAAGTTAATTTTTTTTGCAAATCGACACCTAAAGACCCGATTTGCAGTATTTGGTATGATCATTTATTAGATCTATGAATTTATTTGTTCATATATGAATTTATTTTCTCTATAGTTATTTTGCAATTTTTGGATTTGCATTTTCAAAAAAAAATTTGGCCTACAGAGAATTTTTTTTGCAGGAATCGGGTGGTGAAATCTTCACCCCTGCAAAATATTCTACGAAATATTCCATTAATCTTGGCATATTCCACCATACAATTTTGGTCGATCGAATGTACAAACTAGCAACCACAACTTACAAATCTGGCAATGGCATCATACAAATCACGACAAAACAAAACTCGATGGCTTCTTAAGTTGAGTTAATTAGAGAGTGATGTGGGTTTTACACATTTTGAAACCCCCACACCAAGCAATGTGGGACTAAAGTCCCACCAAATTTCAAAGAATTGGAAATCACAAAACCAACGCCAACCACATACCCTAGCATTGGTAGAAAACCTTTTTCGGCCCCCACAGTTTCACTTCTGCCACCATGTTCTAACCTTCCCTGGCATTGACCGTTGGTTGTTCCACCACAACACCTTCGTTGACGTGCCATGTGGACCCTTGTAATCCATTGGACCCATCCATCTGTACCCTCAGCCATGGTGACACATAGATGCCATGTGTACCTGCATCCCATCGAGAAGCCACGTCGCTAGTCAAAGCACCCAACACATGGCATTGTATTAGCCCTCCACTCGGACCTCTGTGCCAACTCAACAGACACATGTCACTGACACATCATCAAAAGTTTGTATAATTTGTATGACCAATCAACATTTTGCATGTGCCATGTCATCAAGATTTCATATAATCCATATGTTGATGTCACTGCCACATCACCAGGATTGGCTTTTTTTGTTGATGTCAACCGGTCACTATCTCAAATTTGACGGTCATTCAACCATCATTAGCAGGCCATATTGCACTGTCATGATGATCGTTTGGACATCAAATTTAACCTCACAGTTTGCTGATCATACCCCTCACCATATTTAGTTTTGATTTAACTATCTGACTTTAGGAGGCCATATCTTAGTCATCTAGACTCCAAATCAGATGCGATTTTTTTTATTTTTACCTAAAATTTCCTGAACTTTTCAATGGTATAGTTATTTTCTAGTTTTGATACACGAATTTATTAAAATTTCATCTTTTGGTGATTGTACCTATCCAATCCTACATTTTACAACTTCAAATGCTCCGTACGGGCTCATCTGGACACATTTTCAGGTTTTTTAAATTTTTTTTTTAAAGTGCTTAATTTTTTGTCTACTTTCTAGATCTACAATTAGATTATAGGATTGTGTAGACAAAAATACCACTTTCAAAAATAGGTTCTTACTTACATTGTATTGCTTCAAAATTGTTGTATTTCTGAGCTACATTGTAAAGTTCCAAATTTGAAATCCAAGAGGAAGTTGTAAACAAAAAAATCAGAAGCCCACTTTGTCCATTTTGACAAGTGGCCTATTGTAAATGCACTATGTATAAAGTGTCAAAATCTTTCATTTGGGGGGGATTTTTTGATTGAGTGAAAAGTGGGGGTGTGTATTGTGTTCTTGTGTCTCCTTGATATTGTGCTCTTTCTTTTGCATTATGGGTTCTTTTTCAAAGTTAGCTCCACATAATTATGCTACTTGGAAAGAAAACATAAAGGAACCATTGGTTGAAAAAGGTCTACTACATTATGTAACTGGTGCAGCAAGGAAACCTGGTGATGATGTTGATGAGTCTCGTAAAGAAGATTGGGAATCCAAACAAGAAATGGCCCTAGGAACCTTGTTAAAGAATATCTTAGATCCTGTCAAATATCACATAAGGAACCTTACCAATCCAATAGAAGTCTGGAGTAAACTTGAAACATTGTATGGGATAGTAGATGAAGATATGGCCTACACCATTGAGGACAATCTTCTCAAATTGGATCCTAGGAACTTCGACACCCTCAAAGATTATCTTACCCAAGTAGACATGTATAGGGCACAACTTAAGGATTGTGGTGAACTCATCAAGGATAGAAAGTTGATCAAATATGTGATGACTCATCTTCCTCTTGAATATGCAACTTTTGTTTCCAGTTATAATACTCACAAATTAAAAATGGGTAGTGCCTTCACTAAGCCTTCATTCGAGTCATTTTTAGGGTTGCTAATCTTAGAACATGAAAAGTTAGTTAGTATGTGAATTCTCTAGTCTTCCAAGACCAAGTCCTTGGTCGCTAATGAAGGAAATTCAAGTGGTAAAAATTTCAACAAGAAGCAAAAGTAGTGGAATGCTAAGCCACAAGATGACATGCAACAATCCTCCTCTAAACAACAATCTTCCTCCACACAAAAATCTTCTTCACAACAAGGCACAAATTTTTCCAAAAATAATAAGAAGGGAAACAACTCCAAAAAAAGAGAGAAGAAAACTTGTGCCTATTATAAGAATGGTCATGATGAACATGAGTGTAAGGATAAGTAGATTGATGAGTTGCTAAACATAATGAGGAAACACAAAATTAACGTACCAAATGCCTATAAGGATAAGGGATCTTTAACCACTTCAAAAGGTAAGGGACAAGCTTTGGTAGCAAGTACAAACAATTTTGAGGAGTGGGTTCTTGATTCAGGAGCTACACATCATATGGATACTTCAAGGGGGCATTTTTATTTTTTGAAACCAGCAAATGTACCTTACCTCTTTGTGGGAAATGACACTCAAGTGGAAGTTGAAGGAAAAGGGAATGTTGAGTTGGACAATGGAATCTTCAAGGATGTTCTTCATGCTCCCAATCTTAGCACTAACTTTCTTTCAATCTACCAGATAACCCACTATGGATCTGGCAAAAAAGTGGAGTTCCTTCTTGATTCAATTGTGGTGGAAAATCTCAAAGATGATTCTATGGTGGTGATTGGAAAGGTTAATCATGAGACAAGACTTTATTTTTTTTCTCATTTTGTGCCTAAGTCGACATCCCTTGCTTGGTTGACTCACTCAAATTCACAAAGTAAACTTTGGCATGAGAGATTTGGACATCTCAATTATCACTACCTTCAACAACTTAGCAACAAGGATATGGTCATTGGTCTACCTCAAGTCAAGTATTTAGAGGGTGTATGTCCAGGTTGTGAAGTAGGAAAGCATCCTAAAGAGAAATATGACAAAGGGAAGTCTTGGAGAGCTAATAATATTCTTGAATTGGTTCATAGTGACATAGCTAGCCCATTTCCAGTACCATCGTTTGGTAAGGCTCTCTATGTTCTCACCTTCATTGATGACTTTTCACAGTACACTTGGGTCTTCTTTCTTCCTCACAATAGTGATGTGTTTGATAAGTTTATCACCTTCAAAGCTCAAGTTGAGAAGCAATTTTGAAAGCCATCAAGATTCTATGAACATATAATGGAAGGGAATATGTGAACTCTAGGCCTATAGAATTTTGCACTCATGAGGGTATTGATCTTCAACATTCAGTTGCATACACTCCATAGTAGAATGGTTTTGCTAAATGAAAGAATAGAACCCTTAAGGAGATGACCACTTGTATGCTTCAACATAAGTCTCTAGATCAAGTCTTTTAGGAAAAAGCCACGTGTTGTGCCAATTACATGCAAAATAGAAGTCCCCATAAGGCCTTAGATGGAATTACACTTTTTGAGGATTAGTGTGGCAGAAAACCAAGTGTAAAGCACTTTAAAGTTTTTGGTTGTCCAACATGGCAAGGATACCTCCACAAAATGATGGATCTAGAGACACATGAAATATTCTTTGATAGGAGTGTTCACTTTGAAGAAACTTGTCCAAGTTTGGCTTCTTCAACTCCTCCTTCCTCCTTCATGGAAAGTGATGATAGTGATGATAGTGAATTAGAAGATGATATTCCTTCAACTTTGACTCATAGGACACCACCTTCGCAAGGTCCACAAACAGTTGAGGATAATCCTTATTCTTCTTCCACTATACCTCAATGGGAACAAAAAACACTTGATTCAACATGTTCATTGGTGGGGAATCCTTTAGATACGAGGAGGACAAGGTCATAACACAAATCATTTCCACATGCTTATATTGCCATTGCTTCTAATCCACAGTCATTTAAGGAAGCATCAAGGATTCCTGAATGGGGCAAAGCCATGGAGGAAGAATATAACTCTTTGATGAAAAATAAAATTTGGGACTTAGTTCCCTTTCCTAAGGGAAGAAAGTTAGTTCGGTGTAAGTGGATCTATCGAACCAAATTTGCAGTGGATGGAAGTGTGGATATGCATAAGGCTAGACATGTTGCCAAACATTTTTCACAGGTTCCTGGTATTGACTATACTAAGACCTTTTCCTCAGTCGCTAAGATGAACTCCATTCATTTGACACTAGCTATTACTACAGCTCATGATTGGGTTGTACATCAGATGGATGTGAAGAGTGCATTTTTGAATGGTGATCTTCATGGGGAAATTTATATGGAGTAGCTACAAGGGTTCATATAGGATTCTACTATGATTTGTAGATTGAATAAGTCTATCTGTGGTCTTAAGCAAGCTCCTCGGGCTTGGTATTCCAAGATGGATTCCTTCCTACTCTCAGTAGGATTCACTAGATGTCATTTAGACTTGAATGCCTACATTCTTCAAAGGGATGACTCACACTTAATACTCGTGCTTTATGTATATGACTTGATCATTATAGGAAGTACTTCATCCATCATTGCTAGCGTCAAGACTTCTCTACAGGAAAAATTTTCTATGAAAAACTTGGGTTTACTACATTATTTCCATGGTATTGAGATCATATAGTCTTCAACAAGGATCACACTTTCTCAACCCAAGTATGCTCTTGATTTTCTTTCTCAATTTCACATGAGTGACTGCAAGCTTGATCCTACTCCCTTTCTTTTAGGTGTCAAGTTAGAGGCCAAGTGTTCCACTCCACTTGTTGAGGCTACATTGTATAGAAAGTTGGTTGGGAGTCTCATCTACTTGACACATACACGCCCTGACATAGATTTTGTAGTTGGCATGGTTTCTTGCTTCATGCAAGAGCCACATGAGCTTCATTAGAAGGCTAAAAAACATGTCTTGCACTACATATAGGGTAGACATACACATGGGATACACTATGTAGCAAGTATTGGACTTCATCTGGTTGGATATATAGACTCAAACTATGCAGGGGATCTTGATTCTCATAAGTCTAGTTCAAGTTACATGTTTCACCTTGGTTCCAGCCCCATTTTTTGGTAGAGTAGGAAGCAAAATAGTATTGCTCTTTCTTCAACTGAGGCTAAGTATTGAGATACTGTGACTGCAGTGACATAAGCTCTTTGGGTACAACATATCTTGGAGGACCTTGGATTTCACATACCTAAACCAACAATCATACATTGTGATAATCAGAGTGTTATTGAGATCTCAAAACATCTAGTTCAACATTAGCGGACCAAACACATTGAGGTTCATATGCACTACATTAGAGAGCGAATACATGTGCAAGTTATTGCATTACAATATTGTCCTATAGCAGAGCAGGTTGCAGATATCTTCACCAAAACCTTCACTGAGGTCAAATATATCCATTTGCGAGATCTCTTGGGGGTGCGAGATGTTTCAGAAAGGGGAATCCCTTGACTTGTCTCTTCTTTTTCTGGGAGGGATCTTTTCCTCATCTGAGGTCTTATTCTCTCTCATCTTCATTATTGTACTTATCTCTCTTTTTGGGGGAGGGTCTTTCCCATGAGGTTTTCCATCTTTCTCTACTTTATGAAAGATTGCATTACATCTTTGTATGTACATTGCTTTTGTACATGGGTACCTATCATGGCCTCATAGTTGGGACCCATTTTGCATTTCATCATAGCTTTTGTGAGCTTAAGTGCATTCCCCTTAGTTACACTTAGGGGGAGGTGTTAGTGTAAATAATTATTATTTACAATTTACATTAAGTTTACTTAGGATAAATGCATTATTTTATGATTTATTAGGTTAGACACCTAGGAGTATGTGTACTCATATGAGTTTTCATGTTGACAACACAAGAGTAAGAAACTCTAATTTAGCACATGGTGTCTACAACATAATTTAATGTGACACACCCTTGTAGGCTTATCCTCTCATCATGACACTAACTTATGTGCTTAATGGAGGATAATCCACTCTTGGTGGACATGTGCTTAGTTGTGAGGCTTATCATATTGCTAACTCCTAGACATTTTAGAAGCATTCTAGAGGCCTTTATATTCAGGCACTCCTAGTGTACTTGTACATCAATTGAATATCATATTGTTATTTTAATCATACTCTGTTGGTCTATTTTGTGCTAGTTGTTGAGCTTCTTGGTCTTGGGTGATTTTTTCCTAAGGCAAATTCTTACATGGTATTAGAGCTATACCAAATTCTTATAGTTATTTCATTGATTATGTCCAAGAGAATTTTGGACTTGTTTATTTGGGGGATAATGAACCCTATCAGATTTTTGAAAAGGGAAAAGTTAAGATTAAGTTGCAGAATGGGAATCATTGGCTACTACATGAGGTAAGACATGTTCCAAGGTTGAGTAGGAATTTGATTTCAATAGGGCAACTCGGTGATGAGGGTTGTGTAGTTACTTTTAATGATAACAACTAGAAGGTTTTAAAAGATTCCCTTGTAGTAGAAAAAGGTGTCAAAGTAGGCACCTTATATCTTTGTATAGGTCATATTGTTCCTTCTACTTTAATTGGTTCAAAAAAAAATGAATGTTCAAGAATAGTTGTTGCAGTTGAGAAGGGAGAACAAATAGCTAATGTAAATTCTGATACAACGTTGTAACACAACAAACTTGGGCACATGAGTGAGAAAGGTGTGAAATTAATTCATTCAAAGAAAGTTTTACCAAGTCTAAAATGTCTTAATATGGATTTCTGTGAAAGTTGCGTGTATGGAAAACAAAAGAGAATGAGTTTTGTGAAGATTGGGAAGGAAAATAAAAAGGAGAAATTAGAGCTTGTGCATACCGATGTATGGGGACCGGCTCAAGAATCTTTCCTTGGTGGCTCTTATTATGATGTTACCTTTATTGATTATGCAACTAGAAAACTATGGATTTATTTCCTTAGACAGAAATCTAATGTATTTCAAACTTTCAAGAAATGGAAATGCTTGGTTGAAAATGAGACTAGTAATAAATTAAAATGTCTCAGATCTGATAATGGTGGTGAATATTGCAATCATGAATTTGAAGATTATTGCTCCACTAAGGGTATTTGTAGATAGAAAATTGTTCCAAGGACTCCACAGGAAAATGGAGTGGTTGAACACATGAAAAGGACTATAATAGAGCATGCAAGGAGCATGAGGTTGCATGCTAGGTTGCCCTTACACATGTGGGTAGAGGTTGTCAATATTGTTGTATATTTGATTAATAGAGGTCCCTCTACTCCTTTGGGTTGTGGTATTCCAGAGGAAACATGGATTGGTAAGAAGGTGAGTTATTATTTTCTCAAAATCTTCGGTTGTGAAGCATTTGCTCATATAGATTCTGAAAATAGAACCAAGTTGGAAGCTAAGTCAAATAAATGTGTATTTGTTGGATATGGCATTAATGAATTTGGTTATAGGCTTTGGGATTTTGAAAATCATAAAATTGTAAGAAGCAGGGATGTCATATTCAATGAGAAAGTGTTGGACAAAGATCTATTGCAGCAACATGAGAAGAAAGAAGATGATTATGTAGTTTTGGATGATACTCTAAAATATGATGTTCTAGCCATTCCTCATGATTTGCAACAACCACAACAAAAAATACCACACACCAGTGAATGTTGGATGGTCAACAAGGCTAATTAGACCTCCAGAAATATTTCCTCCCTATTTGTATTCTATTTTACTTACTAATTTTACTGTACCTAAATGTTATGATGAAGTTGTGTAGGTGGATACTATGATTCAGTGGGAGTCTGCAATGAAAGATGAAATGGACTCTTTACTGAAAAATAAGACATGAGATTTATGTAAGTTGCCTGTAGGTAAAAGGGATTTATAAAATAAATGGGTTTATAGGTTAAAAGAGGAGGATGGAAGTAAGAAAATATTTAAAGCCAAGTTAGTTGTAAAAGGATTTTCACAGAAAAGGGCATTGATTTTGATGAGATATTTTGTCTTGTTGTTAAGATGACTTCTATCCGTACTATTTTAAGTATTGTGTCTACTGGAGATTTGTATTTGGAGCAACTTGATGTTAAAAAAACCTTCCTTCATGATGATTTGGATGAAGAGATATATATGGCTCAGCCACAGGGATTTGAGATCAAAGGTAAAGAGAACTTAGTGCGCAGATTGAAGAAAAGTTTATATGGCTTGAAGCAAGCACCTTGGCAATGGTATTTGAAATTTGACAGTTTTATGCATGAGCATGGATATAGTAGGTGTCATTTAGATCATTGTGTTTACTTTAGGAAGTTGGATGTTGATAGCTACATTATTTTATATTTATATGTTGATGATATGCTTGTAGCTAGGTCTAACATGGATCATATTAAGGGGTTGAAATGCTAGTTAGCACATGCATTTTCTATGAAGGATTTGGGGTAGCAAAACAAATCCTTGGTATGAATATTTGTAGAGATGCGAAGAACAAGAAATGATGCTATCTCAAGCTGATTATGTTGAAAAGGTGTTGCAATGTTTCTCTATGGAGAATGTTAAAGCTGTTAGCACACCTTTACCCAATCATTTTAAGTTGACTAAGGAGATGTGTCCTAAGACAAAAGAAGTGGAGGATAAGATATCCAAGGTACCCTATGATTCAGTTGTAGGAAGCTTGATGTATGCTATGGTATGTATAAGTTTGATCTAGTGGGAGACCCATGTGGTAGTAGTGTTACTACATGATCAGTCTCCAAGTGGGAGATTGTTGTCTAGTGTAGAGTCTGATTAGTCCCCAAGTGGGAGATTGTTAGTTTATGGTGACTGATCAGGAAAGTACTATACATACTTCATAAATTCTTTGGGGCTCAGGGCATCGACTCAAAAATATTTTTTTGGGCCCTATTTTATCGAGATTTTGGGTTGACATGTAATTATCACTTATAACCCTAAAGTGGTAAAAATACTTGTATAAAATGGCTTAGGGTTAGGGATTGTTTTTTTATTGTGATGCAAAAATTGGTTCTTGTGGTAGTATTGAGCTATAAGAGATTACAGATTGTAATCAAGTTGTAATCACTGGATTGTAATAATATCAGACTTGCTATTTGGTGGATGTAGCCTAGGGATTGGGTGAACCACATAAAATCTTGGTGTCTTCTATTCTTTTCTGTATGATCTATTATTTTTTGATATTGTTTTTATTTGTATGTAATTGTTATTTCTACCCATGGTTTAATCCTAACACTCCCAAATCTGAAAATCATCAAGGCTTGAACATCACACCAAGTGAAACCGAGATTTCCAAACTAAGGAAATTCACCATGCTATAGGACACCATAACTGAGTATCCAAGTACTCACTTATCATCCATCCTCTCATCCCAAAGCAACCACACCAATGCATAAGTGACCATAGACAAGGCCAATTAGCAAGTATGCACCAACACTAAACCAAATTTGGTGGATACAGATAGCCCACATCCAAGTTGTCCAACTGCAATTAAATGGGTGCCCTACCCACCTGATTGTATAACTTGTAGATCCAATCATCGTAACATGAAAGCCCACTATCACATTAGTGACATATGCAAATGAGATCAAAGAAAATAATCATGTAGACAAAATGATTCAAACACCAGATCAAGTACAAATTTGATTTGCCAATAATATCCACAATGAGAATCATAGTCCAGGAATCCAAAAAGCACCACCACAAAAATGTTGAGTGACTGATCACATACTAACATCTCCATCCAGAGAAAGAAACCCACCTCCTCTCACCATGCACTAGTAATTATTCTACTATCAACCAAGAGCTCTAGATCAATGTCATTTTAACATGACCAACTCTATTTTCTCTGTCTTCACCATCCTTCAAGAAATGTTTGTTGTCTCTTGAAAAAATAAATCAATTGCAAGTCTTCCACTCATCAAAGGATTAATTATCAATCAATTTCTTCAAGCTTTGCAAACTAAGACTGTTTTGGGTTTCTTTGTACTATAAGTTTATAGAAGTCCATTGGCAAACTTGAGGTCACAACCTTTCTATTCTAGAATATTCACACATATTGACAATAAACATTTGAGTGTGAAGTTAGGAGAGTGCAAATACTTCAAATTGATTAACTACTTATAATTAGTTTCAATTCTCTTTGATGTAGTATTGATTAAATAAATATTATTTAATTAATTTATGTGATATTTCTAACTTAATTAATTAAATTAATTATCTAAAGTCCAATTAATCTATTGATTATCCATAACTATTTAATTGATTAAATCCCCTTCTTCTATTAATTCAAATAAATATATTTATCTATTTAATTAACTCATTTATTCCTAGTTCCCCTACCTATGATTAAATAACTCTATTTAACCCTATTTGAGCATATGGATCCTAAATTTTTCCCTCACCTAACCTCACCCATCTTTCTAATTCAACCCATTCTTCTTGCACAAAGTAATTCTCATTTAATTAGGTAAATATCCTTATTTATTTAAATTACTCCCCAACTCATTCTTTCTCCTCCCATGACATCAACAAGCCTACTTTTCCACTAATTGAGTCTAATCCTCTCTTAATAATTTTTATAATCCTAATCAAAAGGATTAGGAAATCAAAGTCAAATTGAATCCCATCAACTACAATCCCCGAACCCATGTCACTTATCAATCTTAATTTCTCTTACACATCCCATTACACCTCTTACACATTTGTCCTCCCTCCAAGAAATATTTTATTCCTTCTTCTTCCCACTTCTCCAAAACCCTTCCCACTCCCCAAAATGGCCACATTCCCTCAACTTGACATATGCAATTTTAAACAAGACATACATTTATGAGAAATATTCTATAACCCCCAATGTCCTCCCATCCTTTCTCCTTGTGACACTTGTTATTTTGTTATGCACTTAGAAAACACAATTGGTGTGCTTTGCCTTAGATGCATCTTGGCCCTTCCTTAGTAATCAATCTAAATTGTCCATTTACTCTTCCTCAAGCCTAAAAATTGAGAGCCCAATTCTTCACCAATCATCCACCTCTTTCATTTCTTTATCATGCTATTTTGACTCAAACTCATAGCAACATATCCTTATAATGCAGAAATCATCACTTACACTTGAAGCTTGAAGCAACATTGAGAACACACCTCTCCATTTTGGAAACATCTACATATCAAGGGAGATTTGATGGGTTTGTGTTAAGATTTGCATGATTATTTTATGTTTATGTCTCTTTTTTAGTCTAATATATATGTTGCTTGATTAGTATAGTTGTATTGTGTCTTGGCTTCTACTATAATTTGTTTACTATCACTTTTGATTGCATATAGAGCTCATTCTTTGGAGGTATTTATTTAATTTGCATATTTGGAGTTTGGATTTGGATTTGTTAAAAGTTAAGTTTCTATGAGAGTATGCTATTTGTAGAAAAAATAGTTTAATTTCACATTAAAATCTATTTCGAACTATTTATTTATCAATTGCTCAATGTTCAAGTTTAACATGCACTAGTTAGCATTTTTATTTGCCTAGTTTGCTTTTTCCTTGTATCTACAAATTTGGTTAAAGACCCCCTAAATAATTTTAGCTTTTATTTATTTAAGTTCAAGGGGTACTACAAAAATGACTTTCTCAACTTCTCAATAACTCAATTATCTTTTTCATATTAGAATTGATAAGCATGCCATCAACATATAATAGTAAGATATTATATCTATTATTAATGTGAGAGCTATTGGAACCTTTATCAACCACATAACTATCAAATTATAAATATCATTATTGAGGTTGCTACTTGAAGCCATAACTTGCAAACTAAGACCTTATCTTTGACCTCATACCCCTATAATTGTTGCATATCAATATCTTTCTACAAATCTCTATGGAGAAAAGTTGTCTTTACATCTAATTGTTCAAGATGTAAGTCTTACATAACCACAAGGCTTGGAATAGTTTTAATTGAAGTTGTTTGAACAAAAGAAAATATTTCATAAAAATATATATCTCTTTTGCACAAAAACTTTTACTGCAAGTTTGACCTTGTATATTCTCATTCCTCCATGTTCTTGCCACTTGTAAGGCCAATTGGTTGACAATACTCTTTTAACTTAAGGCAATTTAACTATGCCTTAAGTCTACTTTTATATCCAAAAGTCAATCTCTTCTTTTATTCCTTGCTCTCACATTCTAATTTCTAGCATTGCTTCTTTGTAACTTTATGGTATTCTTATAATAGAGAATCTTCATCTCCTTCTCATTCATGCGCTAAAGCCTATTGTGCCATAATGGTGTATTTGTTCCTGTAGAAGGTACATAAATGAGAAAATTAGAATTACCAATATATAAATACAATGTACTTGCATTTTCTCCCTTTTCTATTATTAATGGGAATTTAGTGATCTTCCACAAATATATTGTAAATGTACTTGTACAACTTTCAATTCTCAATGATCTTGTTGAGCTTAGATTTCTTCTAAAATCAAGAAAACATCTCACATATTTTAGAAACCATTAATTTTCAATCAATAATTTTCTTTGTATGTTATCGTTTCCAATTTTTTCGCATGATTCACCATCACCCAAATTAAGCCATCTACAATCACCTTGAACATTGTATAGAAAATATTTCCTATGGGGTGTGGCATTAAAGGAAGCCCTCAAATATAACAATCAAGAATCACTAATATTATCTAAAGAAATAAGCATAGCATCTTTCTACACATCCCCTACTAAATTTTCTTCCTTGTTATTTTCTTGATGTTTGTCTCGTTGTTTTCCCTTTAGAGACCATCAATTTTGATGTCATTCCTTCCCATTATTCATACTCCATTTTACTCTAGATTTGGATCTTCCCTTCCAAAATTTTCCACAATTGTTTGGGCTCCTTTCCCTTTCCCTTTTCCTTCCCTTATTCTTAATAGTCAAAGAATTACCTAATGTCTCACTTGTATTTTTTTGTCATATTTCCTCTCCAAGGAGAACAACACCATTACAATTTACCTTATAGTGTTTGAATAAGAGACAATTGTACTTACAATCACAATCAAACTATTCTAACTTTCTGACAATAAGCACAAAATCAAAAACCCCAACCTCATCATTAAATGTTACTTTTACAAAGATTAATTGACTAGTAACCATGCTAAACTAATTGAAATGATCAACACCAATCCAATTTATGTCATCTTCTTATTAAATAAATTGTTTCATAAACCATGTTAGAGGCTAAGGGTTTTTCATACAGCGTGTCCAATCCTAACATTATGTCTATTGTTTCTTTTGGTATATTAAAAGCCATCAATGTTGCTAGCCACAACCGCATTATTCCCAATACTGTTATATCAAGAACCTATCATTCTAGATCTATCATATTCATTGTCTTTTTCACCTTTCTACCCAATACAAGAAAATATCCTCCTGTATAGATAATCTTGCATTTGCATCTTCTCTAGCTAATAGTTGTGGCCATTAAACTTTTCAACTTTGAACTTGCCTAAATATGCCATTTCCCCCACTCGAATATGAATTGGTTTCCAAATGATTGAATAACACATAATTATGATACACATTGCTAGGTTTATACATAGACTAGAGCATTAAATAATATTAATCATAATGCATAATATAAGAGGAAAAATAATAACTCACAATAACAAATTTAATGTGGTTCACCCACTGCTCGGCATATCCACAAACAAAAAATCATCCACTTTCTTTTATTATCTAGAAAACAACAAATTACAACCTAAACACATTTCACAACTTTTTTGGTGTTTTAGAAAGGTTTGTTTACATATCAAAACAATATTGGAGTCATCTCTTAAATAATGCACTATTTTTGTGGAGACCTCAAATAGGAGAATTGCTCCTAGAACTCCTACTATGGATGTAGCCTCTAGACTCTTGGTCTTTCCCATTTAGGGCACATAAGAGGGTCAAGTTCCCCCACTGCATTCCCCCCATTTGTTAACTTGTGGGGAAATCATGACTGACCAAGTCACCAAAATTTAAGCTCATAAGAGGGTCAAATTCCCCCATTAGTTAACTTGTGGGGAAATCATGATTGACAAAGTCACCAAAATTTAAGCCCAATAACATGATCAATCACTACATACCAATATTCCCAACCTATCCCTTCCTTGCATTCGAGCCTATTCTTTTTCATCCATGTCATTGTAGGGTGCTAAAGTGGAATTGTTGTTAGTGAGCCCTACTATTCTAAAGGGCTACCTGTCCTAGTGAGTTTTGTCACTACCACTTTGTTAGGGGGGTCTCTTATGTATAGATGTAAACCAACAATAATTGGGTCAGGTACCCAAACACCGAATCCATTGACTCCCCTGCATACTCCTATTTTAAGGGGCCCCTTCTCACTATATTCCATCAAAAAAAGAAAAAGAAAAAGAATTGATCTAATAATAATATGCCCATTTCCTACTATTCTAAGGGCTAGGTTGGCCCTACTATTTTAAAGGGTGGGTCTATAAAATGGGAAAATATAGGGTAGAAAAAAAAAAAACCATTCTTGACCCTTACATGTCATAGGGTAGGGTAGGGTCATTACCCTCAAAATAGTAGGATAGGGCAGATCCAAAACCCTTTATGGAACAATATGCAATCACAAGTTACAAGTTATCATAATGCAATCACAAATAATATACAATTTTTTTTGTTTGAATTAATTGAACATGAGACTTCTTTATCAATTGTTTGAAGACCATTACTAATTAATTTGGATTGACCATAGAATTGATAAAAATTGGAAGCAAAATAGACATAAAAAAGAAATAGAAACATACAATTTTTGACAAGTACAACAATCCCAAATTCTCAATGTTTGACCAATATACTAAACCAAAACTCAAGAAAATTAATCTACTAAAAAGGTTTTTGAATTTACACTACAAGCTCACTAAAATTACATGTTTGGTTAAATTCTATTGAAAACATAAATCTTATAAGGTAATGCTAGTTGTTTGTAATGTGTCTCCTATAGACAATGAGTAAGTGTGAATCATAAAAGAGGTGGATATGAGAAATGTTAAACTAGAAAACCCACAATTATAAATTATAGTATAAAGATACGTCAAAGCTACATTACAACTTCAACTACATCCATCAATTATTAAGTTCATTATTGAAAAAAAAAACATACATAAGCTTATATTATGACATTGTAAATGTCCATTAGGTTTTGCTAGAGCTAAGGTGTACAAACAAAGCCAATTCTGTTTACAAACAATGGTGTCACCAAAATAGTCACATTGTAAACTAACTCATAAAATAATATATAATCTTTTTAAAAGTGGAAATAAAATTTGTTATTAAAATATTCTTTTAAATTATGCAAAATGAAAGCTTTCACCCATAAAAAACAATCAATAAACAATGTAACAATTCAAACCATTATATCTAAAATCATTACCATTTTGTTCTAAGTTAGCAAATGTTCATTCTTTTGTATTCTAAGGTAATCATTCATCCATCAACACATGATGGATTGAATCTTTTGGCTTACACTCGTGGAAGAACACCAAGGTTAATATTTAGAAGTTCAAAATAATTTAAAAAAGGAGGGCCCTAAGAGAATTAAGTGACCATTCCTAGATCTTTACAACCATACAAAGAATACATTTTATCTTGGTATTAATACTCGAAATTGAACCCCTTTCTTGATGTTGAATTAAATTTTTACATTACATTAATTGAGAAAATTCTTCATTTCACAAATTACTTGCATACTCTACTTCCCAAGAGCATCAAGATGTAAAATATGCAATTTTCTTTATAATCTAAACTTCATGTAAACAATTTATGCATGTACATAGCTCTTTCTAGAGTCCTTTTTCTCCAATTAATTTCTCTATTTCTATTACCACAAGTAAGTAAAAGGTCTTTATGACGATGACTTCTTTTCCACATCTAAGTTATTCCAAATCCTTAGCAAATAATATCACTCAAAACCATTGAAATTAAACTTTCACTATCATGATTGAACATCAATAGATTATGAATAATATAAACAAATTATATAAATGTCCTTTAATTTCTACATTGAGTTTTGCTAAGATGATTTAGTGTATTTTTATTTATTTAATTAATATTAATATTATTAATGGAGATTAACCATATTATATATTTTTTTGGTTAGTACCTATTTATGAATTTTATTATCAACAAGATGTTCCTAATTTTTTTTCAATTGATTCAAATGAACCTCAAATGTTTGCTAGTTTAAGTCTCAACTGCTTGTTTATAATTTTCTACTTAAAAAAGAAAGTAAGATGCATAATAATTAATTGAGAATAAATGTTAATCTTTTACAAAATAAATTTAACTAACACTAATAATCTCAAACAAATTATAATTACCTTTACATGAATAAATTTAACTAATTCTACTTTATCTAATTTTGATTTCCATTCAAAATAGATCAACCAATTACTTTTGAAAAGTAATTTATGTATTCAATATTTTCCTTTAAAATAATTAGATAATTCTTTTGCCACTTCTCTAAAATAATTTTATAATAATTATAAAATAACACATTTTAAACATTTAATTACTTGAATTTTAAATTTAATCCATATAATATACAGAAGTAAAAATTCCAATAAAATACTTCATATATTATTTTTTAAAAATATTAAACAAAGTTAAAACATTTTAAATTTTCAAAGGTTGTGACAAAAAAAACATCTATCCAATAGTCTATGTTATAAATCCAATACGTCAACATTTTCAAGCCACTTTTTATTATCAGAATAGATCATTCTTACAAACCAAGATTTGAACCATGGTCCCCACAAAGAATAAAAGGGAATAAGACGTAGTAAAACAAGCCTCGATGGACTATTCCAATGGCAAATATATGCTAATTATATACAAAATTCATCAAAACATGTATCTCGCCAAAATTAAATAATTAATAATAAGAATAATCATTTAACTAAACCCAAAAAAGCTTTAGCTCCTCCAAGCTGCAGAAGACTCTAAATCAATATCCTCCTCCCACCAAGTAGATGTCTGCATTGAAAGTGAGGAAAACAATCTTGACGATGTCCCATTATTTCTCAAAATTCAGGAATTTGTATAACAGAAACATTGATGTGTTCATTATTAAATTGTGTGCTTCATTAATTGAACTTTGAAAATATATAGCACAATCATAAAGTTTCAATCCTTACAAGATATTATTTTCCAAATAGAGATACAATATATCGATTCAATTTTCAAAGTTGCAGCTAATAGCCTGATACAGCTTATTCAAGTTACTTTTTAAAGTATTGGCTTGGCTTCTGTCATACAAATTCACTTTGTTTGGCTAATTCTCTTCAAGAGTTCTACTAAGTTTTTCACTCAATATTAATCATATTCTCAATGCTATGTATGATACTTCTCTAATCTTTATATAATAAATGATATGCTGCCTTAGTGGATGCTGATATTTTTAAAGGAAAGAGAAATTTCCTTATATGGGGTTGAGCACAATCAACCTGAAAATAGGCAAGTTGGTAATTAAGAATGTTAAATTAGATATGGTACTCTCAAATTGGAATAAGATGGGTAGGCGATATTTAAATTGATAAAGAATGCTGCTAAAGATTTTCGAGTACGTCTAATGTGAGATCTCTCCCCTTTCAATGTACAAATTCACCGGTCTAGGATGACTTCGCATCCACGGATCTATGTCTATGCTCTACATTAATTTTAGCACTTTGTAGAGTTCTGTCCTCCAAGTTCACCTAATGTACAGTCTTCTACTCTGCATTTTCTAAGTCTGAGCCACTGTTATTGTTATATGCCTTCATTAGGTGGTTATAAAACTGAGCTGTGAGCGCACTGCACCTTGATCAACCTCTTGAAATTTGAAGGCTACTGAAAACAGAAGCCAAGCTCCTAAGATGTACATTCCTTATTCATTCTATTGCACCAAACTCAAATGCATTGCTATTGATTGCTCTCGAGAATGATTTGACACTTGATTGCACTTGGTAATGAAAGATGATTAGAATGTCAGTGATACCAGCTAATAACATCAAATCATGTTGAAAACATATTTAATCAACTCAAAGGTAGAAGGGAGATGGGGACCAGTTGATGAAAATTTCAATTATATATAAAAGTTTTAGCTGCAGGACAAGTTCATGACCACGGACATGTTATCATGCTCCTAATTGGACAACCTTAGGTTATAGACAACTGTCCCCTAACTAGGAAATTTAGTATAATTTCTGGTTTTCATCCAATTCTCTGATTTCTAATGAAAAACACAAACGAGAACAGCGTTAAAAAAATGAAACTCATCACAGGAAACTTATTGTTAAAAATCATGTCTGGAAAACATTGTCAACTT
The DNA here is from genome assembly GCA_028749045.1 of Cupressus sempervirens. Lineage (NCBI taxonomy): Eukaryota > Viridiplantae > Streptophyta > Pinopsida > Cupressales > Cupressaceae > Cupressus > Cupressus sempervirens. The sequence goes on from CM053787.1 coordinate 101,965,428, forward strand.
CACCCAGTCTAGCAAGATTCACTGATAGATGACAAATAACACAAATGAAAAATGCTGGCTAAGGTCTGTTTTGAAGCAGACAACCAACTCATCACTATTTCATATGCATTTACGCTAGAATCTTTATAGTCAAAGATCTTGTATATCAAATATCAATGTTGCTATGAACGAACTAAGAATCAAATATGAACAAATATTCAAGAATGGAACCCTGGGTACCAAACTTGCATAGGTTTGAGTTAAATAATGGTGGAGCAACTTACAATTGCTGATATGCACAATTTTCAAACTTATAACCTTTGAGATTTCGCCCAGAATAATGAATGTACAACTACTACATGATGTAGCAACCTTAAAGGATGAATATTCAGCAAGTTTGGCGGCTGGATTTTTCTTTGATGTCATCTAATGAAACCACTGTGGTAGGATGACCAAGAACTTTGCATCTAGCATCAGCTGACCACTAAAGTGTGCACGTGAGGATGTTGCAAAACAATCATGCATTTAGAAAAGCTACAAGGCTTTGTGTGAAAGGAATGTTTGCACCAATGGACAAAGGGCATGTAATGTCCCCAATTTAGCAGGTTTTAGGAGTACTGATATGTTAGCTCATCATCGCGACCCAATTTAGCAGGTTTCAGGAGCATGGACATGTTAGCTCATCATCGTGACCCTTGTGAGCTAACACTTGGATTTGAGGGTCTCTATTGGTGCGACTTAATATTTATAGTAAGAAATGAGAGTTGGTCACTATGTATAGCAGTGTACAGTGCCTTGGGTCAGACTATGTTTGTCTATACTTATAGAGCTTTGACAATAAGAGCGTAATGAAGGTTATTAGTTAAGTTTGACTTAATTAAATAATTTATAAGCTTATTGTTCTAGTTGAATGGTGTGTTAAAGAAGGCTCTTTAGTGAAAAGAGTGTACAAGAAGACTCTAGCTATTGAATTGTAAAAGAGTTATTAAATATAATAAGTTGAATATGCTTTTAAATGCATAATCATAACTTAAGTGAAAAGTGTGAATTCCAACATCATCGAACAGATAAACATGATAGTATGGGTCATTGAACAGTGTTGGAAATCCCTAGTTGTCACTAATCATCAATTACTATGGGGAATCACTAAGGAAACCTTGATTATGGGAATATGAGAGTAGGATCCCTTTGAGAAATCTTGTGAGAACTATATGGAACTTTGAGCGGTGTGGGAGAGGGAGTAACTCTAGGGATTGGGTTTATTCCTTGACTGACCTTTCCTCTATATCAGGCTTCACTTGAGACCAAAATGAGTAATAATTGGTATGAAAGGGATAAGAAATCTAATAAGTTATATTTAATACATAATGTGCTTGATTAGAACTATAGAGGAAATTATTTGGGATGAATAACCTTATAGTCAATATCTGCTTAACATTACGTGTTGAGTTGAGGCCACGATGCTTTGGTTCTAAGTAATTGCTATGTCTTCGAGATACTAAATCCTAGACTTATATGAATTTGTGTATGACCCTCTCGATCATTCAATTGTGATCTACTTGTTCCAAATTAGGATCCTCTCTTCAAGTTATAATGCTAAATGAAGTACAAACTTTTATGGCTATGGATGGAGTTAGGACCCTACGAGGACATAGGTAGAGGTATGGATTCCTCTAGCATGTAGACTAGTTCACTCTATCTGAGGTGATCACATAAATCCTATAAGCCGCTTAATACAAGCTTATTCACTTGAGATTGACAGTAGTCAATGAGCGTATCATGCCCATAGATTATCAACCATACCCCCTAGCTAAGGGATGGTTACCACAAGCTGCATGCAGTTGAGGGATACCCGCATTGATACAGGCAATTGTTCTAATTTGGCTAGGAGCATGTAGGTCTAGGAGCCAATTTTATTATGGCAATGGATGTTCTCACTGCTTAGCTGTCCAATGGACTGCAGGGAAGAGAATTTCTGAGGAACAAGTAGGTAATATTTGACCAACCACATTGTATAACTTTGGGCTTAGCTGATGTGAAAATGGTATACTTCACCTTGCTGGGTTGAGGACAGATCCTTGGTGTAGTGTAGGATGCCCCAATCCTCTTCCCAAGTATCTATAGTTGTAAGAACAAGGGAAAGAAATGGGATGTCTGATTGTAGTGTGCAATGCATTAAAATTCCCTCTTTCTGGGATGCACTGTAGAGAAAGATGGTTATCCATTGTACATGAACTAGTCAATGTGCCTTTTTGATTCATGTATAAGCTGGTAAAACTTATGATTGATAATGATGAGTGTGAAACTAACACTTGATGACATTTGATATATCTTAATGAGATACTGTTCCTCAAATCCCTTAAGATTAAATAGATAAGAGATCTCATCAAGAGAAGAGAGTAAATTCCCTCTAATTTTCTACGAGAGGATACGTAGGCAGGGTCATCAAGAATGAACCCTCAAGGCTTAGGTGTGGGTCTACGGGTGGACCTAATTGTGGAAGCTAAGCATTATCAATTGTAAGCATATAGTGTGATACTGAAGTTGTTACCATTACAGTGAATGATGAAGTTTAAAAATCACCACCACTAAATTAAATGGAAGATGATTGGTTAATTAAAGAATGATGATAGAATTATAAAAAATTAAGTTAGTAGCAGCTGAGGGTGGTTGTTACGTAGGTATCAAAGCAACCAGGTTCAAACATGTAACATACCATTTTTACTATAAAAGTAAAGAACATATTCTAAGATTATAACCGAATATCATAAAGGAATTACATGAAGTAATTTAGAAACAATACATCATACAGAAATGAAACTATTTCTGGATTTATTATACAAGCTATAAATTCAAAATTCAGTAACGACTATATCCTTTTCATATGAAAGACAACTAAATTAACTTCCATAACTGACTTCTACTTTTACATTTTGAAAGAAACAAATCAATTTAACCATTTTTATGACTATACATTTCAGAGTAATATAAAAGTACATACAAGTAAGAGATTTAGAATTTTATACATTAACTAAAATAACTGTCGATGTGTTGTACAAGCCTCGGCATCTGGTGAAGAGGAAAAGCACTGAAAGAGTCTTAACCTTCCAACTGCAAACCTTAACATATCCCCACACAATCTCTTACTAGAAAGGCCCTCCCTACCCTAGGTTAGGCTTGGGACACCATAGTCCTACCATCCTGAGCATACCAGTGTTAGAGTGTCGGCTAAGCAACAGACAAGGCTGAGGAATTCCTCCATCAACCTTCCCTTTATCAGCTAGCACTCCTGACCTCTAGCGATCATTTGTGGCAAGCACGCCTCTTATCTACTTGGCCAAGGATTTAGGTGGGCATTGAACAACCTGATCACCACTACTTGACTTGACAACCAAATATATTTTGGATAATCATGAGCTGACTTGGACTAAGAAATTTATTTCTTTAAATGATCATGTCATTAAGACATTGATTAATAGTTTCTCCTTCTTGGAGGAATACCGCTCCTCTTCACCCATTTACACTTGGCTCTGCTAGCCTTAGGTGCATCCTAGGAGGCTACTAGTAATTATGAGATTCTTATCAATCATATTTGTTTGTGAGTACCTTTCAGATTATAACTACACCTGGTATATATCAAATGTTAGAGTAAATCGAAAAATACTTCAAGCCAAAGATGGAGTAGACCTTGTACAACGTAAAATATTATGCATTAAACAATTGTTGAGCATTCATTTCCAAGGAAACTATAACAGTTCAATCCCTACGGGTACACACCTAATATGCATAGATAAGAACTAGTCATAAAGAATGAGTGGGGTCGATGCTTCTCAAAAATTCTCACTACGTTTCGAACCTTGGTTACGACCTAGATACACAACCGAGCTTATGATTATGATACTACTTCATTTGGCAATGATATATAAAAAGAGAAGTTTGCATTAAAAAAGGCATGACATGAAATAGGAATAAATGTGTGAAATGTTTCATGACCTGAGAAGAACAATTCAATCACTGAGGGTGGTAGCTAGTACTTGCGACAATTCTATTCCTACCAACCAAAACAATTTTGTCCAAAAAATTCTGAGAAACTGACCATCCCTATCACTAACAATGTTTTGGGGAAATCCATGCAGATGAAAAACTTCTCTGAAAAATAAGTTGGCTACCTGTGCGACCTAGAAATCTGAGATGGTGAAGAAGTGTGTATACTTCGTCAGTCAGTCCACCACCACAAAGATAAGATCCTTCCCATTTACCTTAAGAAGTTTGGTGATGAAGTCCATAGAGATACTTTCCCACTTCTATTCTGGTATAGGCAAGAGTTGCAGTAACTCGACAGGTTAAGTATGTTCGGATTTGTTTTGCTAACTACACATTCCCGTACGTATTGCAATACATCTCATTTTAGTCCCTTCCATGAAAATCTCTCTGTGAGCTATCTATAGGTTTTGAGAAACCTAGGGTGTCCGGCCAAGGGTGTGGCATGTATTTCCTGTAGGATTCTCTACTTCAGTTTGGATTCAGGCACTAAGTATATCTGATCCTTATAGTAAATGACATCATCCACCACCTTGTATTGGTCATCTTGAGTGTTGCTGTCTATTACCTTACATGCAAATGTGTTTTTGGAATATTCCACCAATAAGTGTGCTTTCAAGTCAGCTGAAATTTGAGACAGTAAGTAGATGGTGGGCTTTCTTGACAAGGCATCTACAACCACATTGTTCTTTGCTTTCACACATTCAATGTCGAAATCAAAAGCCTGAATCTTACTTACCCATTTTTGTTGTCTCTCGTTCAGATCCCGTTGCTCCAGAAAATATCTCAAATTATTATGATCGGTACAGACGACAAACTTGGCACCTACCAGATACTGTCAATCTACAACCACATTGTTCTTTCCCTTCACACATTCAATGTCGAAATCAAAAGCCCGAATCTTGCCCATTTTTGTTGTCTCTCGTTCAGATCTCGTTGCTCCAAAAAATATCTCAAACTGTTATGATTAGTATAGACGACAAACTTGGCACCTACCAGATACTGTCGGAATTGGTCAGTACATGCACGATGACCAACATCTCTTTGTCATAAATGAAATATAAATGCTCAACTTGTGTAAGCTTTTGATTTTCATAGGCTATAGGGTGTCTATCTTGCATTAATACCGCACTAATGCCTTCTTTGGATGCGTCACACTCTAGAATGAATGCTCGAGTAAAATCAGGTAACGCGAGAATGGGGCAAATGCTCATTGCTTCTTTTAACTTATCAAAAGTATATTGCACTCTTTCATTCCACTGGAAGGAACCTTTCTCAGTCAGATCTGTCAATGGTGCATTGAGCTGAGAGAAACCATTTACAAACCTCCGATAATAACTGCACAGTCCCAAGAGCCCTCGCAACTTAGAGAATGATTTTGGTGGGGACTAATCCAGGATAGCTTGAATCTTCTCCTGGTGGACTTGCACTCCATATTTACTAACAACGTGCCATAGGTACAATATTTTTGTTATCAGGAATTCACACTTGGATTACTTGGCGAACAAAGTCTAAGCCTTCATATGATCCCTAGGACTTCATCCAAATGTCTTAGGTATTCTTCCCAAGTTTTGTTATAAATAAAGATATCATCAAAAAATACCTTAAAGTACTTATGCAACTATTTGTTGAAGATGCGATTCATACAAGATTGAAAAGTAGTTGGAGCATTCGTTAATCTGAACGGCATGACTAGGAACTCATAATGCTCGTAGTGACAATGAAAAGTCGTCTTCTCTGCATCTTCCCTCATGTAGATTTGATGGTATCCAGAACAGAGATCTATTTTAGAAAAATAAACCGCACCATGCAACTCATCCAATAATTCATCGATTCTGGGAATAGGGTATCTATTTTTTATTGTCTTCTTATTCAGCGCACGGTAGTCCACACACATGTGCATCGTCCCATCCTTCTTTTTTACCAATATTACTGATGATGCAAAAGGGCTAGAGATGGGACAGATCCATCCTTTCTCAAGCAACTCCTGAATTGTCTTCTCAATCTCATCTTTGAATTTTTTGGGGTGGCGGTATGGCATGGTGATAACTGGTTTGGCGCTAGCTTCCAACTCAATGGTATGCTCAAACCCATGATGGGCGGTATGCCAGGAGGAATGTCTATAAAAACTTTATCATGGGTACTCAAGATATTTTGAAGATCATCGTTCCGGTGGGGTGTTTGTTGTCCTTTTATTGGCTCTGCTGAAACGAAACAATCTGCAGCCCATGCAATGTCATCATGTCGAAAAATGGCCTCCATTCGCTGTGCCAAAATTTCCTTCGGTCCCTATAATTGGCCATACCACGGAGAACAACCTTCTTTCCATCGACAACAAAAGTGAAGTCCATCTGCTTGAAACTCTGTGTGTATTCATCAAGTGTTGCCATCCACTATATGCCTAGAATCATAGTTTAAAATCTCGCAGACTTATTGCCGATAAGTTAACTTATCGCGAGAAATTTTCCTTCGGGAGAAAATACAAGGTTTTATCACCAGCTTAGGATGTCGAGAAGTTCAAGTTATTGTGGCGAGAAACCGGCGATATATCGCCAACTTATCGTGATAATTAACTATCTTCTCGTGAGCGGCATCCAGTATATACCCACGTTTGGAAAAAATGAAATTTCATTGTTTCTTTGCTGCGTTTGGCGTCTTGGGTGGAGGAGAAGGGTTTTGGAGCAGCACTTAGGTGTTTGGCAGCCATTTGTAGCGATTTCCAACAGATTAGGAGCGGATTTGAAGCTCTTTCCAAGCAAATCCGGATCCACAAGTAAGTTTTCCAAATTTTTTTTCTTTTGAGTTAAACTTTTATTTGTCTTCCCATACTTGCATATCTTGCATCATACTTGCATATCTTGCATTTGTAATGTTTTCTAATACATTTTATGGTTTTAGAGTGAATGAGTCATGACAAAGAGTCAAAGACCTAACACCATTTTTTTACAATTTTCTCAAAAACAATCAAGTTTTTCTCAATAATTTCAAAACTTTGAGGCTAATACATTTTTTGTTTTATTCTCTGATTTTCCAGCAAATATGGCTTCCTCTGCATCTGGGGCAGCAACATCTTCTAGTGGTCCTGTAGCATGTCCATCTAGATTCATAGGCACGTGCCCTAAATGGGCTAGAGACTTTGCATGGAAATATGCCTTTGAAGGAACAAAGTATAATAGTGTCATGTATATAATGTGAAAGACAAATCCATGGAGGCATATCTCGTTTGAAGTACCACCTTGCTGGTATAGAAAGCGTGACACAAGGATTTGTGATGCGACTACGGAGGAAATAAAAAGGGAGATGATTGCTTTGCTTAGTGCCCAAGAAGAGAAGAAGTTGAAAAGGGAAAGGGCAAAATTGGCCATGAGGGCAGCCATTTATGAATCACAAGGTATGTTTCCTTTTAACAATCATTTATTATTTTCTAATCACGACTAATGCTTGTGCTAAAACAATTATCAATTTATCATGATTCATAATGAGATGATGTGGGTCGTGTCATGTGACTAGGTATCCCAACCACCCTTGATGAAGAAGAAGCAGTTGAGGGGATAGTGGGCTCTTTTCGTGGCCTAAGGATCTACGTACAGAACACACCTACTCGTGGCAGGTCCTCGAGCTCAACTTCCACATCTGCTGGGTCTAGTAGACCGCAAAACTCTTCTATTGATGGTTATTTTGTGCATAGAAACACACCTGGAGCACAACCATCATTGGAGGGTACTAGATGGAACCGTGATGTGCATGCGCAACTTGACATTCAATGTGCTGATTTTTAGTTTTTTAACAAGCTCTCCTTCAATGTTGTAGCAAGTCCATATTTTCTAAATTTTGTGACTAGTTGTATGGTGGCAAGAAAGGGCTACAAACCACCTACTCTTGCAACCTTGAGTGGGAGGTAATTCACTTGTTTCAAACTTTAATATTTTTACAGTTTTACAATTTAATTGTTTTTGTTGAAAGTATTTTTTCTTAATCAAACTCGTGTACTTAAAGTGAATTTCATTTTTAATTTTGTGCTTGTAGATTGTTGAAAGATGTTGTTTGTAGGGGTAAAGAAGTGGTTGAAGAGCAAAGGTTAGAATGGAAATAGTATGGCTGCACCATACTTTCAGATGGATGGACGAAATCGTACCATCATCAACTTTTTAGTTTCTTGCAAAGATCAAGTGATCTTTCTTAAATCCTTGGATGCCTCGGACAAGATAAAGACGGTTGAGACTTTGGCTCGAATGCTAGAGAATATTGTGATAGAGGTTGGGGCTGGAAATGTGGTGCAAATCATAACCGACAATGCATCGGCATATGTGGCAGCGGGTAGGATCTTACAAGAAAAGCATAACACACTCTTTTGGTCTCTTTGTGCAGCGCATGTTATTGACCTTCTTTTGGAGGACATAGGGAAATTGGATTGGGTGAAACCGGTTGTAGAGGAAGCAAGGACGATAACAAAATATATCTACAATCACCGTTGGGTCCTTCGCTTGATGAGAGACTACACCAAAGACAAGGAGTTGGTTAGACTCGCGGTCACAAGATTTGCAATGATTTTTTTAACATTGCAAAGTATTCTTAAACATATGAATCCTTTGAGGCAGATGTTTGTGTGTCCAAAATGGCTACAGTCAAGTTATTCAAAGAAGGTCGATGGGCAGAGTGTTGCATGCATTGTGTTTGACCTCCAGTTTTTTGAGTGAGCTTTAGAAATTGTGGATGTGAGTTGGAAACTTCAAAATTTGATATTTTTTTTGTACTTATTAATCAAGTCTTTCATTATTATTTTATAACCCTACTCTCTAATTAATAATTGTTTTCTACTTTTCAATTGTAGGTGGTAAAGCCCTTGGTTAGAGTTCTCCGCTTGGTAGATGGGGAACAAACTCCAATGGGGTCCCTTTATGAGGCCATGGATAGGGCAAAAGAGGCTGTAAGAAATAAGTACAGGGGAGAGAGCCTAAAATTTCAGCCCTTATGGGATATTATTGATAGGAGATGGAGCAATCAGCTCCACCAACCCATTCATGCAGCAGGGTATTTCCTCAACCCTTGTTACCGCTTCTCTCCATCATATGCGGATCCCAATGGAGAGGTCATGGAGGGCTTTAGTGAATGGATGCAGAGGATGGTACCCAACATTGCGGTGAGAGACCTTATTGTGGCTGAGATGGAAGTGTATCAAAATGCAACGGGCAAACTATTCTCCTCAGTCTTGGCAAAGAGAGGCAAACAGACTCAGACACTAGGTACAATATTTGGAATTTCGAGTCTCTCACACGCATGTTAAGTAGATAAATAAGCTACAAAAACTTGTCCTCATCTTGCTTTCTAACTCTTTAGTATTTATCTTACAGATGCTTGGTGGCGAAATTGGGGTGGTAATGTCCCAAATCTACAAAAGCTTGCTCTTCGCATCTTATGTCAGCCTTGTAGCTCATCTAGTTGTCAGCGTAATTGGAGCTTGTTTGAATCTATTCACACAAAGAAGAGGAACAAGTTGGCACAAAAATGCCTAAATGACCTTGTCTTTGTGCATTATAACCTCAAGTTGTGCATTAGAAAGGTAATGGCAGTAGCAATTGAGCCACTTGATCTGGATGACATAGAACCTTTTGGCGATTGGACAGCAGAGGAGTAGCCTTCACTGTTCATTGAGGATGAAATATATGAGTTCAAGAGGGAGGCTATGGAGGAGGGTGGTTTTGCAGTGGGACTAGACGACATTCAGGAGGAGGGCAGTGAGAATGAGGAGTCCTTGCCAGGGCCAACACCAACACCACCACAGACGACTGCTACGGCTAGAGCTGCTAGATCCCCTCCCTCTCTATAGTTTTTACTAGAACTACTAGGATGGGGAAGAGGAAGAAGTAGACTAGTTTCATATTGAACTTGACATTTGTATTTGCTTATATTTTGACAAAGACAATTCGATATTTACTATCTGTAGCTCGTTTCAGAGTTTAGAGTTTGTAGACTGTGACTACATCGGCATTCCACATGAGGATGTGATTTTGTTACTTATTGCATTTATATATATCTAGATCAGCTTGTTTGGTTTGTTTACTCATTTACTGACTCAATACATGCATCTACTTATTGAATTTTGTGAAAAAATGCATTTTTAATTAAATTAAAGTCATTTTTTTAATTCCTGATATTTTTCCGAGAAGTTGCCGATTTCCCTTCGATATTTGCCGAGAATTTTTTTTCGGCCTCGCCGAGAAGTGTCCGAGAACAAGAAGTTGAACTATGCCTAGAATAACCTCCATATTATTGAAGTAACTAAGATTGTTTCTGCAAATGTAAAATCATGGCCATTGTTATTGATGATTTTCAAATGCAAATTTGGATCTCATAAATATGAGAGGAGACATCTCTCTTCAAGAGACATGTCTCTATAGTTAATCATCATTTAGTTAATAAATAACTATATGTATAACTCACCTTTAAGCATACATGTAATATTAATATATTAAACATATATGTAATATATTATTATATTATTATATAATAATATATAATGCATAATATATATAATATATATTATATATATAAGATATTTATCTTAAAGAGAATTTACCACCAACGAGGTATCTCATGATAAAATCAATTTGATAGAAGCTGCAACAAAGTCATGTCCCGTAGAGACATGACTCTACTTGGCCAAAGGCCACGTAGGGTCATGTCCATACTTGATCACCCTCGGTGTATAAGCAAATAAAATTAGTTTGCTTCTCAATCGACAATCATGAGGTGGTAAAACAATTACATTCAGGAACTTCATAACATCATAGTCTTTTCTGATTATAAGAGCTCAATTAGTTAAGTCATATTCTTATCAATAATATGAGACATAAAACAATGTTCATATAAATCATGAATACAAATACTCAATGTAATGAGTATATCACTTTGACTGATGCTATACTTCAACACTCCCTCTTAGCAAGGGAGAAGTGAAAAAAATATTTTATGAGATATCAATATCGAGGATATCTATACACAACATATTATCTGACTTTAACACTCTAAAATAGTGACTTGTCAAATAACTACAATCACAATGTTATGAACACTATCATAACATATATTATGATCTCATATTGTCCAAAAAAATATTTAGAGTAATCATAATGCTTTCATTATCAACGACTTCTAGCGTATCTGGAACAAAACTGTCATAATAATAGGCCTATCATTTGCAAGATCGTCACCTTACAAAGATTACTTCCTCTTTGTTCGTTATCATGGTGTCTGACAAAATCCAGCCCAAAGAACCATGATAACAAGTCTACCATTTATAAGATCATCATCTTATAATGGTTACCTTTTGTTTATATATGTCAATGAAAGATCATCACCTTTCATTACATATCATATTTGAAATAGTAACCACCATGAACCTAGTCATAGGGTGGTACAAAGGGTTTTCACCTCATATTTTTTCTCATAGAGGAGAGCGCATTATAAAGAATTTCTCTTAGAGCTTCTCATAGAGAAGATATCGTCCACAAAGGATTGCATCTAAAAATTTCTCCCTCTGAACATCGATATTGGGAAGTCAGGTCCTCTAGTTACTTCCTTAGAAACTCTCTTTACCCAAGGATGTCTGTCGAACTAATCCCTCCCTCATGATGTAGGAGTAGGCCTATCAACATCATGTAGTCACCCAAATGTATTTCTAGTTCTTCTGAGTATCAATCTTCTGAGCTCCTGTATTGCCTTTGAAGAAGTGTCATACTCCCTCTTAATGTAGAAGTATCTCATAATCTCAATCATCAAAGATGAGAGCCTTATTTTATCCATCTTGATCATTAGGGTCTTTGGAACTACTATCATTAGATTGAGTTTGCATAATATTTGGTAGCATATGTAAAGTACCAACCTTTTTTTCCTGTAAGAATATCCTCAAACACAAAGGAAAAGATCAAAGCAAATAACCCTTATAGTATGTATAGAATTACAAATAAATGAATAGATAAATGCAAAAGATACAAGTACTTATCTACCCATGAGGATCATGGAATATCTCCTTTTCTAAAGATGGTTCAAGTGGGAATGAAACATTGCCTATTATTCCCCCCCACAATGTAAAATTCCTACTCTTATATCATTGAACACTTTAACATCACATCAAATTTGACGACTTCTTTCTAAGTCCCAACTTGCTCTTTTCATCCATTGAAGCTCCAAACATTCATTAAGTTTAATAGTAAAAGCTAACACAAATTCGTCCACACTATGCCAATATCTTGATTAAGTATGATTGTGCCACTTGAATGACTCTACAACTCATACGTCAAGTTTCATTTATCAAAGAGAGACTAGTAGATAGCTAAAGTCACAACTGTCTTATGATGTACACAAGGGGTAGGCCCATTCACATAGTTGCACAAATTACAATCCTCTTGATTGTTACAATTTATCGATAAAGAAGATTCCATCACAACATTGGTTTACTCCCTTTGAAATCAATATGATCGATATCACTGATAGTTGATGAAACCATATCCTCTATTTGCTCCCTCTCTTTCAAAGTTGCCACTAATAACATGTCGGGCTCCCTCTGAATCTCAATTTTCATTTTCCTACAAGAACATTCCCAGAGGAAAAATCAAGGCAAAATAGCTTTTATAGAAATACAAATAAATACTTGTCTACACATCAATATTTAATCTTTCATTCCATTAGACTTTATTGTAGCAAAAATAATTATTTATTACATTAATTATTTCATTAGAAAAGATTATATGATCATGTTAGTTGGAGATTATCAATCTCTTCTCATACTAACACCATCAACTATTTCTCTTGTGAAATATTCTTCTTCTTTTTATTTATTTATTATTATAATTATATCAAATTTAGATAACCATTTTCATAAGCCTCTTAACTATTTTACATAAATGTACAGTTATATCTATCCATATAAATGAATTAATAAATAATCATAAGCATGAATAATTACGATCACACTTCTATTGATTTATATTATTTAGATAAAATTTAAATAATATATCATACCTTTAGAAGATTGATCAACTCCTCCACCAATGTCTTCCTCGGTAATTTATTTAAATGAAACTGTGCCATGTAATATGATACCTTTAAGTTTTGTACCGTTCATGTATAATTATGTTGGCATTAATAGCTCTTTCGAAATAAGATGTTCTCTCTCAATCCCAAGAGTGTGGTGACTTAACTGCAAGAGCGTGGTGACTTTATGGATTGGTTTCTTTAAAGATTCTATAGACTTTGATCGCCTTCACAAACCAAATGGTATGACTCCACCAATGTCTTCCTTAGTAATTTATTTAAATAAAACTATTGCCATGTAATACGATACCTTTAAGTTTTGTCCCGTTCATGTATAATTATGTTGATATTAATACCTCTTTCAAAATAAGATGTTCTCTCTCAATCCCAAGAGCGTGGTGACTTTATGGATCGGTTTCTTTAATGATTCTATAGACTTTGATCGCCTTCACAAAACAAATGGTATCTCATCAATATATAAAACACTATTTGCTTGCGTGGCATCCACAAATACACTACCATCCATTTATTTGTTAAACTGGTGGAATTTACATTTGGAATTGCTGTTATTTCTGATCGCTTCTCATTATTGTCAAGTGATTTGGATAGACACGATATTTTTGATGATTATTTTCAACTCTGATGGCATCTTTAGAAATGTGACAACACTTCTTTGTTGACGTGTATAAAAGATTACTGCTTGTATTTGATTATTTTATCATTGTTCCAATAGTCTCAACATATTATTGCTGGCTTGTTTGGTCGGCAAACATTTGTTATTTTCATTTCTCAACGGACTCGGGCTAATCTTAACGCATTTCTTTAACAAACTTTGGTTATGTAAAAAACTATATGTTGTAGATCATAAGATCGACACACGATTCTGATTTTGGTTTTCGTAGACTAGAAAACATTCCGCAAATATGTTGAGGAATTGAATCGAAGATAGAGTCTTACAATGAACAATCTCTTTTGATATAATCTGACTGCTAGAAAGGACATAAATCACAAACTATTAGCATGTATTCATATGATCAGAAGCGATGTCATTACTTTGGAGTCAATTCTTATTTTAAATTTGCACTCGTTTTACATCTGCAATTAGGCTTTGATACCATGTTGAAGTAACTGAGATTGTTTTTGCAAATGTAAAATCATGGCCATTGATATTGATGATTTTCAAATGCAAGATTTGCATCTCATATAAATATGAGAGGAGACATGTCTCTTCAAGAGACATTTCTCTATAGTTAATCATCATTTAGTTAATAAATAACTATATGTATAACTCACCTTTAAGCATATATGTAATATTAATATATTAACTATATATGTAATATATTATTATATTATAGTATAATAATATATAATGCATAATATATAATATATATTATATTACATATATAATATATATTATATTACATAAGATAATTTACCATCAACGAAGTATCTCATGATAAAATCAATTCGATAGAAGCTAAAACAAAGTCATGTCTTATAGAGACATGACTCTACTTGGCCAAAGGATAGTCAAATATAAAATGTTCAAATATAAATTGCAAGATATAAAATGCTTATAGGAGCAGACTGATGTAACTGTGTGTCCTATAATTTGCATTTACAACCTACTTATATATCCTTTCTAAAGGGTATGTCCCTCAAGGGACATAACCCTTCCTAACTTGGCACCTATAGAAGATATATATATATATATATATATATATATATATATCATTAAATGCCAATATTAGAGATATATTTCTATTAAGAGGAAGTACGGTCTGTACTGTCAGACCTATAGGTTTATCTTGATTAATATTCTTAACACTCCCTCTTAACCTGATAATCCTATAGAGAGATATTATATCTAGCAATACCAATACAGATAAGTAAGCAAGAATTAATACTCTATATCTGTCTGTCTCTTCTTAATATGTGGTATCATAGAGCACATGATACAAAGTCATATTACTAAACCTATGATATGACAAATCACTACCACTAGTGATATAATGTAGGATAAATTTGAAGAGTAAGCTCTTCATTTATCCAAGTTATGATTTCATAGAAACTGGTATTTCCATATCACAACATGATCCTGAGTTTTAAGATCTACCAGAATACAGGATAAACCCGAAGAATACTAAGATTCTTCCTTTATCCAATTTGTGACCCATGAACATAGCAATGTCAACATCACAATATGATCTTGAACTCATCTAGATCTTATAGTATAACTCTATTGTTTAGCACATTATCTAAGAGATTGTCACCTTTCATAATGTTTTATACAAGTGTTCATTATTTTCAAAAATTGTCACCTCTTAAAATAATGAATACAAATGGTGGAGCCCATAACAATCAATAGCCTAACAAAATAAAATTATTTTATTAATAATCAAGAGAGTACAAATGGATTACAACTCAACCATACCAAGTCTCCTGAAGTGTTCTATCTTCACTCTAGATAGAGGTTTGGTGAGTATGTCCGCTATTTGATCTGTAGTGCAAATGTATTCCAATTTTACAGAATTCCTGTCTACCATATCTCTTACACAATGGTAAGAAATTTCAATATGCTTGGACCTGTCATGGAAAACTGGATTCACTGAGAGCTTGATGGAACTTTAATTATCACAATGAATAATCGTGGGATTCATAGCTTGCCCAAATAATCCCACAAGTAACTTCCTCAGCCATACTGTTTCTCGGGAGGCCATCACTACTACAATGTATTCGGCTTCTGTGGAACTTTGTGCTACTGAAGACTGCTTTCCACATATCCAAGATATCATTGCTAATCCGAAACTGAAACATCATCCTGAAGTACTTTTCCTTTCTTTAACACTTCCACCCCAATCTGAATCAGTGAATCCATGTAAGTCTAAAGAAACTTTCTCATATTTGAGTCCGACATTAAGAGTGCCTTGTAAGTATCTCATAATGTGTTTAACTACGACTAGGTGAATCTCCTTTGGTTCACACATAAACTAACTTAAGGCATTAACTACATAGCAAATATCTGATCTTGTATTTACTAAGTACATAAGAGACCCAATCATCTATCTGTAGAGAGTAGAATCTATGGATGGTGATTCTGCAACTACTTCCTTAAATTTATGTAGATTAGTCTCCATTGGAGAAGACATAGGTTTGCAATTCCACATTCCAAATTTCTTTAAATATCTGATGTATACTTCCCTTGATTTAGCATGATACTGTCAGAATTCTGCCGTACTTCCAGTCCTAGGAATTAATGAAGGAGTATCTCAAATTCTCTAGTTAGATCTTTCTTGCACTGATCTATGAGATGATTATCACCTGTTATTAGTAGATTATCAACATACAGTATCAGAATTACCATATTATCTTTATCTCTTTTATAATATAAATTTGGATCAGCTTCATTCTTGGAAAATCCTAAGCTGGTGAGATACTTATCAACTCTTTCGTACCAAGCCTTGGGAGCCTGTTTAAACCCATAGAGAGTCTTCTTGAGCCTGCAAACAAAAGCACTAGGATCATGAGTTTCAAATCCTTTAGGTTGCTCCAAATATACTTCTTTTGAAACCTTTCCATTGAGGAATGTTGTTTTCACATCCATTTGATGTACCTTCCATCCCTTTGATGTGGCAATTGCTAAGACTGCTCTTACGAAGGTATATCTGACAACAGGAGCAAAGGTTTCTTCATAATCAATCCCTTCTTTCTGAGAAAATCCTCTGGCTACAAATCTGGCTTTATACTTCTCAATACTATCGTTAGCAACATGCTTTATTTTAAATATCCACTTGGAAGAAACAACAGATTTTCCTTTAGGTCTTGGAACAATTTCCCAAACATCATTTTTCATGATAGATTGGTATTCTTCTGTCATGGCTTCTTTCCAAGCTGTATGTTTAATAGCATCAGAGGGATTGGTTGGCTCTGTTTTGGATAAATCACTTATGTTAGCTGTATAACCAGAGAGTCTTTTAGGTCTTTGCTTTCTCTAACTATTTCGGAAGGTGCAGCAAACTCTTGAGCTACTTCAACTGTTTTAATAGCCCAAAGTGGTTTTTTCTTTGAATTTTCTTCAAGGTTTATATTTTGAATTTCATTTTTGATTTCTTCTAAGTTCTCCCTCTAGGACCCAGATTCACTATTTCTTTCAGAACTAGATAAAGGAGAAGGTTCATCAGAACTTATGGCTCTTTTGAATGCAAGATCTTCTTCAAAGATTACATCTCTGCTAAGTTCAACAGTTTTCTATCCAGGTATGAAAATCTTATATGCTTTAGAAGTTTCACTATACACTACAAAAATACCTTTCCTCCCAGAGGGTTCTAACTTGGTTCTCTTTTCTTTTTGAACATGGATATACATAGGACATCCAAAAATTCTAAGATGACTTATGTTGGATTTTACTTTAGTAAATACTTCTTCAGGTGTTTTATCTTTAAGATAGGAGTGAGGACTTCTATTTTGAATATATACAGCAGTACAAGAGGCTTCCACCCAAAGATAATATTCTAGGTTTTGGCCAAAAATCATAGCCCTAGCAGCTTCTATAATTGTCCTATTCTTTCTTTTTGCCACCCCGTTTTGCTCTGGGTTATAAGAAACAGTGTACTCCCTCTTAATCATTGATTCTTTACAAATCCTTTTAAACAAGTCTAAGGTATATTCTCCTCCGTTATCAATTCTAAGGGCTTTAATTTTATGTTCTGAAAAATTTTCAGTTAATGCTTTGAATTCTTTAAATCTTTGTAGGATTTCTTCTGATTCCTTGCATTTTAAAAAGTAAATCCATGTTTTCCTAGAGAAGTCATCTATGAACATGATATAATACCAAAATCCTCCAAGAGAAGGAATAGACATAGGTCCATATAAATCTGAATGAATTAATTCTAGTACATTATTTGTTTTCCTAGTACTATCATGAAAGGGACTTCTGGTGCTTTTACCCAGAGCACACCCTTTGCAAATACTAGGGTGGTCTTTATTTAATTTGGGTACTCTAGTAACCATCTTTTCCATAATTGATAAAGTTTTAAAATTTAGATGCCCTAATCTTTTGTGCCATATTTCATTTGAATCTTTAGCTTCGTGGACTAAGGCTTGAATGGATCGACTAGATTCTGTATCCAATTCATACAAATATCCCTTTCTTTGACCAATTAACTTTGCTTTCTTGATGGAAGAGTTCTTAGCCCAAGTTAATACTTTGCCATCCACGAATGCAACATTGTGTCTATCATCTTCAAGTGTTGTAATTGAGATTAGGTTTCTTTTAATCTCTAGTACATATAGTACACCTTTAAGAAGAAGAGTATTTCCTGATTTTTGTTTCAAAGTACAATTTCCAATTCCTTCAACAAAGTGTGCTGAGTTATCACCAATGGTAACTTCACTATTAATTTTCTCTAATGAAGAATCTAGAGTTTCTTTGTATCCCATTATATGTCTAGAAGATCCACTATCAATTACCCATGCTTTATTTGAAATTTCATTTGATAGAGAGGAATAAAAAACACGGTTCTCAGGATCATAAGTATCTTCTTCTCTAATGACATTTGTACAATTTGCTTGTTGCTTGAAATTTTCAAGACAATTAGACCTATAGTGTCCAAATTTTTCACATTTGAAACACTTTATTTTAGATAGATCTTTCTTGGGCTTTCCATTCTTTTGATTTCCCTTTTTCTTCTTGAAATGCTTCTTCTTGCCTTTATAGGAGTTTGTATTAAGAACGTGAAGTTCTTCATCTTCTACATTTGGTTTACCTCCTTTCTTTAGTTTTTTGGATTCCTCTTGAAGACAATCATTCTTGAGTTTGTTTAAGTTCGAGAGCTGATCTCTGGCACTTACTCCTTGTGTGAATGTTTTCCATGAATTTGGCAATCCATCTATAGCCATAAGTGTTAATTTTGTGTCACTAATGACAGTTCCTATGCTTGATAGTTCATCTCTAATGCCGGTAACTCTTAAGAAGTAAGAACTTATCGATTCTCCTTTCTTTATCTAAATGTGATTCAGTTGCCTTTTTAGTGCAAGAACCCTGGTTGCATTGTTTACTTCATAGGCATTTCGTAATGCATTCATCATATCGAAGGCAATTCGATGTTTTGTAAGTATAGGTACACTATCATTTTTAACACCATCCAAGATGATTTGAATAGCTTTTCTATTTCCCCTGCTCCAGATAGATTTGTGAGGTTCAACTAGGGGTTGTTTGGATGCTCCAATGAATTGTTTTACATTATTCTCTTCAAGAATCATCATGATTCTGAACTTCTAGGCTTCAAAGTGCTCTTTCCCATCAAATCTGTCCTTGGGTTTGATTGTGTAAGCCATGGAAGATAGAAGATTGTTGCTTGATGTGTACAAGCTCTGACTACTGAAATTTAGCAGAGCCTAGGTTTCATTACCAGAGCTCTGATACCATGTAAAATTTCTGCTAAATCCTTATCTCTTAATTAGACTTTTAATCTAGTCTTATATGCTGAAAATGATCTTCTATGTAGTATGAATATTGATGAAATTAGTGCTTATTATAATGCAGATACAATACTGAATATTTAACCTTTTATTGTGATAGAGAATCTCAGATATAAATTGCAGGATATAAAATGCTTATAGGAGCAGATTGTTGTAACTGTGTGTCCTATAATCTGCATTTACAACCTACTTATATATCCTTTCTAAAAGGTATGTCCCTCAAGGGACATAACCCTTCCTAACTTGGCACCTATAGGAGAGATATATATATCATTAAATGCCAACATTAGAGATATATTTCTATTAAGAAGAAGTATGGTCTGTACTGTCAGACCTATAGGCTTATCTTTGTTAATATTCTTAACATTTTGCTTCGGGATTGCTTGGGGACAAGCAATTTTAGGGAGGGAGAATTGTAATGTCTCCATTTCTAGCAGGGTCCTGCAATTCGCTTGGTTAGTTCACCATCACAAACCTTGTGAGCTGACAGTGGGATTTGAAGGTCTTAGTTGTGGGGTTATTGACTTTTTGGCAGCATATGGTGTGTTTTGGCTCCATTTGAGGAACTTACTATTTATAGTATGTCAAGCTGTTGGTTTCGATGAGCTCAGTTGAGTTAGAAGAGATGAGTGATGCTCTTAGTTTTTATTTTGAGCTTCTAGTTTGGGCTCCAAGAATCTTGAAGAGAGCATCTATTTATAGTAAGTCACCTCGTCAGGTTTATTAATCATCTTTCTTCATCAGGATCACTCTCTATTGTCAAATTTTGATTATGATGCTTCTTAATTGTTTTCGCAAGATGGGTGAATTATTATTATTATTATTATTCATCTAAATATGTTAAGGTTGCTAGTTTTGTTGGTGTTGTATATTGGTCACCTCAGTATCATAGCTCGTTTGAACCGGGATGAAAAGTTTTAAATCTTGGGCACAAGAAACAGTGGAGTTGTGTTAGAATTTTATGTTATGATAGAAAAGGTCATTTTTGGAGCCAAAAGCAATTAATAAATTATAATGACACTCTATTATTTTTTAATGTTGTGTGGAGGAAGTTTCTTGGAGATTATAAATATGAGGCCATTTGATGGAAAAGGCATCTAATTATTTGATTATCTTATTTTCTTCTGTTGTCTTGGTGATGCTTCTAAGGCTCAAATTTTGTGCCCTTGCTATATAAGGGTTTGGGATCTACAACTGAAGTAATATAGATTCAATTCTGAGAATTATTTTGAGATTGCTAGGCAAATTGTGTTGAGGTATACAATTTGTCATTTCTCCTATTGTATTGACCATTGCTAAGGAGAAGTTTAATTTTTCTTGCTGCTGAAGGTTGTTCTGAAATTTGTGAAAGGGATTCACTAGAATTGTTATATCAAATTGTGTGTTGTTTAATTTGTATTTAGTTGAGCACCCATTTAAATTTGTTGTTGGGCGTTATTTTCTATCTGCACTTTGGGAGCAACGTTTTCCATATTCGCATCTGCATTTGTTTGTTGAAGAATTCTTTTGCTACTGATAGTCTTCATTTTATAAGGTTTCAAGACATGTTTTACCTGTAAGTTCATGGATTATAACTTCTAATTTTTTCTAAGTATTGTTGATTTAGATAATAGGGGATATTTTATCAACTAGGTTGTTGGTATTTTGTGAAAATACTTAGTATCTATATTGATATTAAGATATGGAATTTTCAGCTGTATATTCCATATGTAATTTCCAAATCTTTGAGTTGAGATTATTATTGCAATATCTTCTATTTTGCTGCTATATTGTTGTATCAAAAATTGCAAAACCTCAAAAACAATAAAAAAAAAAAATCAATTCTTCAGCATAGATTGTTTGAGAGCCAACAGGGCTCATTACACAATTATTGGAAGAACAAATCATTATATAAAATGGCATTGCACAGGAGCCCATATAAGTTAAAATTTCTTGTGGCTCTTGGGATAAAGACAATATTGTAAAGTAGGCTTACCTGAACTTTGTAAAGTAAAATCTGTGAAGGCTGACTTCAATTCCCAAGCAAAAAAATTGAATTCACTGAGGTCTGTTTCCTGGGGAGGGGCAGAGTTTATCAATAGAGGGCAGCCAAAAAGTGTGCCTACTCCTGATATGAGACTCAAACATTGTCACACAAATGTGGATGTTGATAACTTCTCTGTTTCAAAATGTGTTTCCAATGGAGCTGCATCTGATCCTAATTCCTCTTACAATTCCTCCATTGAGTCTGCTAAATTGGCATCTTCTAGAGGTCACTGTCATAACTCACAAGGCATTCCCAATAGAAGCAAACACTTGGACAAAGTGAATAAAGACTTCAATGTCTCACATGAGGAAGACCCTAGACAAAGCCAGCTAATTGACAGCTATGAAAAGAAGTTCAGGGATGTTAAGCTTCAACAAAAGAGATGGCATTTCTCTATGGTATGTGTTTGCCATGCATTTTGTATTTTGTTTGTCTTGATTTATGATCTCTCCTCTTGTTATTTGCTACTTGCTAATGTCCTTTTTGGAATACTAATTTTCATGTTTTTGCTTCCTGTACTAAAAGTAAGGAGAGAACTAAGACAGTACTGTAATTTGTAACAGCACCAGATGACGACCAAGGTTAGCTGTTGTTCTACTAATGCAAGCACTACTATCAATTGTTGCTCTTCAAGAAGATTAACTCACACAGTCAATTGCAAATGACACAGAAAGAATAAGGTCTCTCTTCCAAAACACCAAAGACTTCAGGTAGATTTATCTTTCCTTCCTATATAGCAGAAGATAATTGTATGAAACTATAATAACAAATCTCAGACCTATAAGTGAAGGAATTCAGCTATTTAAGGCATTTTATGGGCACTTGTATAATTTATTTATTTCATCTCATCTGGCATAAAGACAATATATGTTTAATGTTTTCCATCAATTTCAGTACCCGTTCCTGGTGGAATGAGTACTTGGGGGTTTCCCAAGTATGAATACTTGGTGGAATGATAATCTGAAACCCCATCTAATTTAACTGAGAATGATAACCATTCTAGCAGCAGTGAGAAAGTGGAACATGCTGAGAGCAGGAGGTGGTGCAGTTACTTTGAGATATTAAAAGCCCTCACAAATGACACAAGATTTTGTTCCCTTGAGATAGTTTAAGCCCTCGCAAAGCCCAAAGATTATCACAGAGCTCCCCTCTAAATGAGTGTAGTCTTGGATAAAGAGAATGAAATGTGAAACCCTACGTTGCCAGTTGCAGACTCAACAATCACGTGACCCACCTAAGCACAGACCCGAAAAGATAATACAATTTG
Organism: Cupressus sempervirens; assembly: GCA_028749045.1. NCBI lineage: Eukaryota > Viridiplantae > Streptophyta > Pinopsida > Cupressales > Cupressaceae > Cupressus > Cupressus sempervirens. Next base: position 101,988,254 of record CM053787.1, read on the forward strand.
GAAAAATGAGATTGGGAATAGGAATAGCTATTCCAATAATAGGTTTTTTTGGAATGGACATATGCTCATTTTGGGGCCAAAATGGGAATATGCATTCCTATTCCCAATTCCGATTTGATGCACAAAACGGAGAATACAAAACAAATTCTAATTTTCCATTCCTATTCCAGTTGTATTCTAGCAACCAAATGAGTCCTAAGAGTGGTGCGGAGGATGAAGAGCCACATAAGCTGCTACTACACCTACAAGTGGAGAACCATAAGCCTACACGACAACAAGATTGAAGAGGGTACCTGCATAGAGCTTGCCAAGTCAACATTGATCGATCAAGTGCATGGGGACACACACTTTGCCAATGAAACTGGAGCTTGTTAGATGACAGACAGTTTGCGGATTGCTTGAGGATAAGCAATATTTGGTTGGATTGTGAAGTACCAAAATCTAAATCATAAGAACTTATTTAATTACTTAATTTATTTATTTAACAAAGGGGTCAAAATTATAAATTATTAATGTCAGTCTGCTTGTAACCCTTCAAGAAACTTCTTGGAGCCCTTTATAAAGCCATGTTTGGCATTGTAGGTAATCATAGTGAAGTTTATTTGTCTCGTGTATTTGAAATTCCAGTTGGAATTCAATTTCTATGTAGTTCGAGAGGTGCAAGACCTCCCTATTGTGTAATCACACTTTTGGTGGTTCACAACCACCATAGTCTACCATTGGAAATATCATCTTAGATATTTTACCTTGTACTTGAATGCCAAATTTGTGAATTGTATTGTTGAATTTCATCAGAGATTATCAGATTCAGAAGTACAATATCCAATATGCAGCCATTTATTCTTGCATTGGAAATATTGTTTTGTATAGCAAGTTTATTTACGCGTGATTCTGGATTTATAGGAAGATATGTTTGTGTTATCACTATGCACTCATAGAGTTGATCTGCGTGCTCACTTGGCTGTATGGTGACTAGTACATACGGTGGAGGTAGAGCGTTGGTGTAGCGAGTATGTGTACTGCTAGGAGTGTGTGTGGGTGGGGTGCAAACTATGTGTGGTATATGGAGTACATGTGGTCGGCATGTTGAGTACGTGCAGTGCCCGAAGTGCGTGCAGAATATGTGTAGTGTCTGGAGTGCATGCTACTGGCGTGTGGAGTACATGCAGGAGGCGTGCAAGTGTGTGTGGTACATAGGAAGTGTGCACAGTATGGTGGCAGTGATGACTGATAGAGTGGTAGTGTCGATTGGTATGGTGGTAGTGCTGACTAGTATGATGCTAGTCCTGGCTGGTACAGTGGAAGTGTTGATTGAAATGGTGGAAGTGTGTCATTGAATACAGTGGAGGTGTTCATACCATTGAGATGTGTTGTTCGGCACACCACCTTACTTTTATAGGTTTATTGGTCAATCTTAAGATGATATTAGTAATAACTACTAATGCACATAATTAGTCCTTACCAGATATCAATAATCACATTAGATTCCTAATAAAATAAGGCAGCAAAGGTGCAATGAGAAGTGAAACAAAAAATAATGTTAGTAACATATTAGTCATCAATACACATTTGATCAAAATGGAACTTTCACCTTATAACCCCTTCTTAAGAACTCTAGAGAGCTTCCTTCTTCTTCTTGTAGTCCAAGAACCCTTAAGAGCTCTTCTTTAGTCTGCAAACAGTAAGTAATAGTTTGTAACACTTGTCAAACACTTTTTCACCCAAGATGTCATTAGTCAACCATACTACGAAATGAATACTTATAAATCATCTACTGAAAACATAGGAGACAGTATGAAATTAGCATTACTTGTCCCAAGGTAAATCTTTTGAAGCTCTCAGCTACACATGCATAAGAACCATCATTTTGTTTTATCATAACCTGCCAAGGGCCTGCAACATTCCAGAAATCAAAATTTCTCTCTCATACTAGTAAAATGGGAGTAAACTTAAAGAAATATTGTACACAAATCTACATTTTCTAAAGATTCTGAATTTTTTAATCTCTATTCTTAATTGATCATTAAATCTTTGGCAAATAAATCACTTAAATTTTAAAGGTATTATAACAGTTAATTTATTTTGTGCCTTTTTTCCAAATAAATATTATTAAAAGGCTACTAATTTGTTTTCTCTAGGTGTAAACATTTATGTCCATTCAATGGATAGATGTCCTAGTGTTTAAAAGAAAGGCTTGGAAAGTCTTTTTATTTTATTCTATGTTCACAGATGGACACATTTCATAGAAAGATTTTTTTGAGGCCATTTTACGGGACGGTAGTGGACAGGGGAACATATTTCAAGGACTGATCTTTTGAGGCTTTTTAATAAGACAGTAGAGGATGGCAGAGGAGATGGCAATGCAAAATAGAGATACTTTTAAAAATATAGAAAATTTTCAAACAGATTTGATACCACTGATAAGGCATTCATCATATTCATTAGAGATCCTTGATACACAACATTAATGTTTAAGTTTTGAACTAAGATGCCGATTCGGATTCAGGGACGGATTTGGGTTCGAGTTTGAGTTTGTGGGTTCGGACCACAAAAAAAATTCCCATTTGGGTTTGTGAGTATATATATACAAAAAAAGAAAAGAAAGAGAAACGTGCATAATTGCAAAACTAAGTCATTTCACAATATGAATATATGTTGCTCGATCATTGATCAATGTCAAATGTCAGCGATAAACATTAAATATTAGCTCATTAATCTATCTTCATGATTGTAAAGAAAATCATACATTGAATTACTAAATTGCAAAAACATATACTAGTTCATCAAATAATAATGTTTGAAACATAATGATAAATGACAAGTGTTTAGTAGTTTATCAATCATCATAGTATCAAATGCTCTTCAAGGGTCAAATGGTTCATTAGAAAATAAGGGATCAATAGCTTAATCACCAGCTGCAACTATATCTAGATCCTCATCATTGGAACCCAAACCAGTTCCACTAGTCCTAGATGCTGCTATATCATCCTCCTCCTCAACACGAGAGATTAGATAAGTGATATATCTTTTATTAGGTTCCTTTTAGGGTTACATAAAACAATATTTTAAAAAAGCACTCTTTAAAGTTGTTTTATTTCACATTTTGGACCCTATTGCCTCGAGTCCTCCTGGGCTCGCCATGGGTTCATTGTGCATTCACCCGAGTTTGCTCCAACATGAACCAAGGTGAACCCACAATTCGAAATAAGGATCTTTCCTAGACCCGCAACTTAATCCGGCACAAATCCGAACCCATGCAAACCTGGATCCAAGCCTGAACCCAAGCAACAGGGGATGAACATGGTAATGCAGGAGTTGAATTGAGAAATCAAACAGGAGTAAATGAATTAACAAATATTAAAACTCAATTTATTTCCTTTCACAATTCATTTTCAATGCACATTTGATTTATACCACATATATAATCACATTTCTACATAGTATTTACTAAACAAGTTATTTTGCATCCTTTGATAAATAAAGTGTTGAACTTACAGACATAAAAATTGATTGATAGACAAATATTTGGGTGGTGTTTTTTTACCACCCACTTACTTGAAGTTGATCAATAATAAATTAATCACTAGGAGATGTCAAACATGACAATGGGGCTCATTTTCAAACATCGTACAAGTTTAGAAGAGACATCTAGACATGACATATTTTGTTTACCTTGTCTAGTTATTTGATGCAAAATAGGATATCTATAATTAAATATTATGGTTGGACAATATTGTAACTCACTAACAGTAATCTAAAATGAAGGGATAAAAGATATATAAATTTTCAGCGAGCTAGAAGGCTGTCAGAAAACTGGTCAGACTTCTTTTTTTCTTTCATTTTTAGAATTTGTGAGCTGGTTAGGATTAGAGCTTAGATGATATCACATGGCTATCAGTATGTTTCAGTTCAAAGATTGTGCATGGAATATTTCTACTTCAAGCGGATATACAATAGCTACCAAAGGCTAGAAAGTATTAGTGACCCAAGGATTACACCTAATCACATATATTTTGGATGTATAGTCCCTTTTCTATTAATTAAAATATTAAAGTTACATATTCACAAAAAAAGGGCCGAGGGATACAAGATCACCCCACAAGACTTTAAATGGAACAACCATTTAGATGAGGTGGCCTCAGGCCAAACAGAACCACTACCGGGGGTGGACCAACCAATATCAAGAACAATAGGAGCACCCGAGGACCAACTAGAGCTGCATTGTGGTGAAGATGCTAAGTGGTGACGCCAGCCATCATTCCCACCGCCAGAAATATAGTGAGGAGCCTGGGACTAAGGGGTATGGGAGTGGCAAGTGGAAGTGTTGCGACCACGACGAAGACCACATGACAGAGTACAGTTGGCAAAAACATATTCCGGTTGTACTCTAGCCACCGTATAGGGGGCATTGCCCCAATGGTTGAGCAACTCCTGCATGTAAGCCACCTTATTGACCTGTACTTGAATCTGCATCATTACATTATTGTATATGCAAGCTTTAGAGTACATAGAAACATTTATATCAATAAAGTTATGAGTGAAAAGAACAACATTTCTATCTTTGCAAAGAGTAAATAGAATCTCCATCCTGCAAGCATGCCAAATTAAAGTATATTTGAAGGGGATCCTAAGCAAATCACCCAACAGAATCATATGCCAAGAAAAAGGCTTAGGTCGAAAGGGTTTGTAAAAATCACAAATCTAGAGCCAATACTGTTGAGCTCTTCTATAGAACTAGAAAATATGGAGATAAGACTCAGTTTGTCCACAAAAGAGACATTGAGGATCAAGAACTCCTAGATTCTTGAGCCAAGATCCCAAGGGCAAACCCTGGAAAAGAACACACAAAGAAAAGTGTGCAATCTTTGGCTCAATGATGGCAGTCCAAATAGTGTTAAATCACAGTCTCCAGTTTTGTCGGGAAGGTTGCAAGTGTCATTGTTGGTTGAGAATGTCAACCATGGGAAAATGTGGCACCAACCAGAGGTATCCCATCTTAAGCTAGTAATTAGCAAGAGGAGTGCACGGATACCATTTCCAATCTTTCCACCGTGTCTTGGCAGGTTGAACATCGAACTTGTGAAGCATGTGAGGCAAGGCAGGAACCAACAAGTCAAAAGTCTCTCGATCTAGATGAGAGACAAAACTGGACCTACATGTCATCCCACGTTCTAAGACTCATGGTAGCTCTAGAGAACAAATCATTGGGTGTCCTGATGCCACATTTATAAAAACGCAACACACTGGCTCCCTAAACCTTAGTTAACGGGACTCGTTGCACAACAAAGAGGGGACACAACCAAATGTTATGCTGGTTCATAGAAACCCCATCCCTGAATCCATCACCAACCCAATGAAGCTATAGATTGATAGCTTCCCAGGCGAGAGATGAAAAAGCAAGAAATAGAGGGGATGAAAGAGGAGCAAGAGAGGGAATAGTCAACCACATTCGCACCCTTGCAATGGGGTTAGCAAGTGAAGAGGTCGGAGCCAAGTAATCAAGAGAGCCGGTTTAGGATCACATGGTCAAAAGACTCACAAAGTTGCACTAGGTAATCTGAACTCAGAGGAACAAACAAAATCTCTCACCTTGTCATGAAGGGGGCTCTAAACGTCTCAAGTTCGGGCATTGAAGTCCCCTAAAATGATGATGTCCCCCATAGCATAGAATCTACTAGTGCAATCAAGTAAATCACCATAGTGAAGGGGGAGGTGAGAGGTGAAAAAGCAGCTAATGGAGGGAATGAAATGGAGGGGATGAACAAAGAGCAAGAGAGGGCATAGTCAGCCACACTTGCACCCTCGCAATGGGGCCAACAAGTGAAGAGGCCAGAGCCAAGGAAACAAGAGAGCCTGTTCAGGATCACAAGGTCAAAAGACTTGCAAAGCTTCTCTAAGTGACGAAAATATAGAGTCAAAGGACCATTGCTGTTATTGGAGGATCGTTGAAGACCTGTAAAGCCTAGATCTAACTTAGAGGTACAAAAAGAATCCATCGCCCAATCATGGAGGGGGGTCTGATGGTCTCTAGTACGGATATTTTAGTCCTCCAAAATGATGATGTCCCCGATGGTAGAGAATCTACTAATGCAATCAAGTCACCATAGGGATCCCCCTCCTCAGTACTATGGATAGCATAGGATGAAGAGGTCAGCGGAAAATAGCAAATGACAATGAATATCTTTGTCAAAAGAAGCTTTTAACCTGATATGGGCTCACATAAATCTGGCAAAACTGCTTAAGTACCGAATAAAAGTCACCTCAAAAGAGATGATCCCTGACAAGACACACAACCGCATTTGAACCTTTGACCCCCCCAAAGAACCGATCTCATCTCTTAAAGTTGAAAGCCACTAAAAACCCGAGATCCTAGGAAGAGGACAATGAGCAAGACTCTCATGAGTCTAAGTAACCAAAACATTGTCTGCGGATCCAACTGCATCCTGAAACAAACCTGACAAGAACCAAAGGAAAGGAATCTACGAGTTTCAGTAAGAAGATTCGGAACGAACGCTCATGCAAAATGTGAACAAAGGCTTTGGGAAGTTAGAGGCATCAGGTACCGAGTCAATAAAGGCAAGTAATAATGTATGCTTTATGGGTAATGTTCATTTTATATTTATTTTATTTAATAAATATTAGATGAGATATTATAATCGAGAATATATGTGGCAATAATTATATATGTATAATTGCATTTGAATCATATACATTCATTCAAAATAATATTTAATAATTTGATCTAATGTTTGTTAAATATAAAAAGATTCATTATGGGAGTATGAAAGATAACGATTGAGTATTCTTACTTCTATATTTGAAAATATGAAATAAAGAGTTGTGTTACAATTATGTATGTTATTATTAATAATAAGCATGAGTTAAATTACTAACATTCTAATTAATGTTAACAGTCTTATTTGTATTTCTATATGTACTATAAGAATTATTTGCCTTGATTTTTTTCAAGGATGTTCTTGCATGAAAAGGAGGATTGATATCAGATTCAGAGGGAGTCTGACACATTCTTCTGAAGGAGTGAATAGAGGATATGTTTCAGTTGATCTTTGAAGATCTTGATCATATCAAATCAAAGGGATTTTTGACTTCATGTAACGTTTTGGTAGCACGCGTGTGACTACATGATTTAATGGGTTTGCCCCCTGTGTACATCATGAGGAAGTGACGACTCCTAAATGATTTCACTTGTACTTGCAAAAGTTATTGGAAGGTGACGATCTTACAATAACTTAAGTCAGGATATACATTTTATGTAACTACTGAAACAAATCACAAGGGATTGTATCTTGTAAATCAACAAGTGATGGATGTCATTCACTTGACGGTCTATGAGTTGTTTGTATAGATATATGATAGGTATTTAAAGAATATCATATGTTGATATTCTGCAGGTCATTATCTTATTAAGTACTTGGTGAATATCATGTGTTGATATTCTAGAGGCCAATACTCATGATATCAAATGTGATATCAAACCTTATTGAGTAATCGGTGAATATCATATGTTGATGTTCTGCAGGTCATTACTTAAGAGTATTTGGTGACTATCATATGTTGATATTCTAGAGGCCAATATTCATGGTACCAAATGTGATATCAAAATGTTACTCAAAGCATTTGGTGGATACCATATGTTGATATTCTAGAGGCCAATACTCATGATATCAAAATGGTGGATATCTTCTGATCAAAGATATCCCTTTTTGTTATTTTGTATATTACCAATGGTGTAATATCTATGTGTTTATCCTTCCTAGCTAAGAGGGAGCGTTAATGTTTGGTAGCTTCAGTTATATAAATGTTGAGACTAAAAATTGAAGATCTATATGTGTGTGTGTGTGTGTGTGTGTTGTGTTATTATTTTAATCAATAGACATGTCCCATGAAAGGAAATGTCTCCTCTTGATTTATTCTCAATATAAATAAGAGATTGCTGCCAATTAGAAAACACGTACCTAACAATGCAGTGCCTAGTACATTTGCAGTGATCCATGAAAAACAATAGAGCTACCTCAAACAATTATACATCCATCTTTTTCATGTTTCCTATTTTTAGTAACATTTTATGCAAAAGAATTAGATGCAGACAAACATCGAATGATTGAATAAATGGAACATCTATTTGAATATGTGTCCCACAAATATCAAAGAGATAAAGCTTTTTGTCATAGATAAGTTCCACAAGCATATTTGGAGGAAAACAATATTATATCAATGACTTCAATCCCACATGCGGTCATCTTCAAAAAGCATACATAGGGGCCAATATTTCATGGAGCTAAAATTATTATTTCTCATATATAAAATGACTCTCACCAACTTTGCTGTGAAGCCAAGCATTGAATAAGGTTAGAATAAGATTGGAAAGAAAGAGTGCAATTTTTCTACTTTTGGGAAACTGGAAGCAAAAAAGCATCTTGTTTTAGTAAGTGATGTCTTGAAGGACAGGGACAAGTACGTTAATATGTTGGCAGTTGGATGCTGGTATAATTTATTCAACGTGTATAAGAAGTTGGGGATGCTCAACACTACCTTGCTGAGGAAAAGGTATTGTAATGTCATAAACTAAGACTACTTAATTTTCCCTAAAATTCTCAACTAGGGTTTTGAGTGCATTTGGAAATGGCAATTTACTTGGCTATTGTAATGTTTCTTACTAGGAGGTTGCCAATTCCTTATGATTAAAGTACATCACTATGCATTTAAATCAGATTAAATTAAGAAAACAACCATTGATTCATAATACATACTTAAGCCATAATTCCTCACTTTTCTCCTAATTAATAACCTAAAGAAGGATGGGGATTTACTTATCCTTAGGGCACTCAGACACAAATCTACAAGTAGGCTCCCTCAAGGTTTACTGAACACATATTCATACCTATCTTAGGACTTCTCCCTCAAGGGTTCATCATATATGTCCTTACCCCATCTTTGGACTTTTGTTCTACATTGCAAGGTTTTACTCCATCTCTCCCTCACAAAACCAGCCTATTCTCTTATTGATGTTAGTGAGTGATAAAGGAATAGGCTATCTATATATCAGTAAATATTGAATCATTAATAATATGATTCATTTCCCTTTTTGTCTCTTCCTTGTGAAGAGTACATATTTATTTTTCATTCCATCCTTGTATTGAGTCGCCATAAATATATCTTGTGAAACCAAAGGGATTAGTTGTCAAAGACATGACTTATGCCTTAATATTGTCATGTCACTTTATAGTAATGGTTTGTTAAGTAAATCGTAATTCTTCAACACTTACGCTAATTTGTTTCTTACACCAATGGCCACCTTTCCCCATACAAAAAATTGTCTTCATAATCAGTGTCTAATATTATGCTTCTTCATATTAATTAGTTAATCAATCTCAACCTTATCCTTAATCAATATTGTTTAATGTTATTTGAGTTGATGTTGTCATGATCGATAACTGATACTTGCGACCAATTCACACCACTTCATGGATAACTAGTTATTCTTTACTCGCTGACTGACTAGCCATCCATTAATCTTTGTTATATTGGTCGAGCCTTTTGGTATCATATTTGATAATTACTATCATTATTAGATAATTATTATGAATTAGTAGTTATATGATATCGCCATTCTTAACTAGTCATTTTTAAATTACTTATCGGTATTATTCTATGAAATCGATAAATTAAATACTTGAAACAGCTGAGTGGGTTCCTTTATCTCAACGTTCTCTCCTTGCTAACTTTGACTGACCTGCAGCCTTGGCTAATTATTTCCCAATGGTAATATTCGAGTTGCTGTTTTGTTCTTTTAGCTTATTGATTAGTGTAGTTGCTAATCACCATGGGTTAATTAATAATTTGCAGCAACACTTATATGATATCTAATTATCTTTGGAGCTGATAATTTATGCAAGCAAAGTCTTCACATGTTGTCATTAAGTTGAAGATATAGTTCAAATTCATATAGTATTTTACCGTGAGTATTAATATGATGCTCTTGTAGCTTGTATCATTTCTTAACAAGGATGAAATTGCTACAAATTATCATCACTGCCTTTGACACCTTTGATATATACCTTAGTGTTTAATTCATAAACTTCTTTATGTATGATTATTGCAATTTTCTCTCTTAGAAACTTCACAAAATTGATGTGAAATGGATGGGCATATTACAATTAGGGTTTCAATCAAGGAACGTGATAGGATTGACTTGCAGAAGTCAATTTGATTAGGCAGGTTGTCTCAGTCTATGTTTAGCCTCATGGATGTTAAAATTGTATTCTTATTTTCGCTAGATACATAATATTACTAGAGTTCAATGGAAAAGGAGTAATCCTATTGGAACCAAAGTTAATTCTTCAAATACACGCAAGGAATCTTAGAACCAAAGAATTCACTATCTCATCTCATCCAGGGGAAGAATTCATGAGTTGAAGATGTCACATGGAAGATGGGGATTTCATTTAGAAATCTTCACACTCGATTAGCATTTAGGACAATGCTTCTCTAAGGGGGACATGCTATGCCCCTAATCTTAGTGTACGAATAGGGTTATGGGCAGTAGTCTTGTGGCTACTTCAAGTCTTATTATCATCATTATATTGTTATTTAGTAATTTAGGTCTGCCTAAGGCCTAAATGTTGTTATCTAAGTCAGCCTAGGTGATATCCTAGCAACAGTGAATTGTGTACTCAACTATTACCACATATTTGCAGATTATTTCATATCATATTCCTCATTCGTGCAAGTTATTTCATTATGGATTTCCTCAATATAACCTGGTTATGATTAAATTAGTTGTATACAGTAAGGACCACATTGAGGAGCACGTGATTATACTGAGAGGGAAGAGCGTGGGCATCAATCAATAAAATAACTTTGCCAATTTAAAACTTTTAATCCAAACAGAAACTTAAATACTGAAATAAACAATTACGCACATGAACACAATGACACAAAGACTTTACATGGAAAGCCAATGTAGGAGAAAACTATGACAAATAAATGCTTTTTAAATATAAACTTGTTGTTTTACAAAGTTTTGTAGGCTCCAACCCCTATGTTTATGAGCACCGACTCACTGGAAGCTCCAACTCCCACACTTCGCATGCACTGACCTACTGGAAGCACCAACTCCCTACTGTTGTCTTCGTGAGCACCAACCCACTGTGCACAAACTGTTCTCCCACCCACCTCCATGATGTTTCTCACTCAACTGATGATGGAAACTTAAATCACTCTCCTTATATAGCTCTATTTTGAGTATGAATATCCTTTCTATAATTTGTACACTTTATTCTTTCATAGTTGTACTTGATACTTCTATAATTCTTTCACCAATCCTTATACATCTCTGCTGGTTTATATAGTAAATCTTTATCAAACTCTCCACATACATATACTCAAATTAACTTGTTCTTTCTTTATATCTTCTTTTCTCATTACTCTTACTTTGGAGGATCTTATTTTGTTAATAAATTTCTTTTCATACACAAATTGTATTATACAGTTCTTATTTCATGTTCAACTTAGTCTTTTATTTCTTCCATACTCGCTCCTCACACTGAACTATTCTACTCTTTTATTCCGCACACTTCACTCTACTTCTTCAGTTCATTTATTTCTATTTTCAAAATGACTCATCCTTTATACTTGAATATTTTAAGAAACATGACTTTTCACAATTGAGGGTCATATTGTTTCTTAACCAAATTAAATAATATTTGCAAATTATACTGTTTAACCTTTTTAATTTATCAAATATAACTATATTTTATCGGGTAGCAATATTCTTTTCTTTATTTGCATAAGGATTGCCGCTATGCATCTTCAATGACATATTTTAAAACTTAATCAGCACTTTGTTGACAGTGCTAATTTTTTTTAATGTCTTTTTTAAAACTTCAAACTTCACCGTAATGTGCTGACTTAGGGGAGGGCCCGATAGTATGTGTGATTTTTGTGGGTTCATTTTTCCTTTGTATGTTTCGTTTCTTTCCTGCAGTTATTCAAATGATACTGCCTCTCACTTGTCTAGTAAGCATCTTAATATGTATGTCATCACTAGCTGAGATAGCGATTTGTCGTTGTATCCCTATGTTTATGGGGCTTGGTTAACTTCCAAGAAACTTATAATTTACTCTGTCTAAATATTCATCAATCACATGTTGGAAATTGTCATTGCCTTAACACATCGTTCCTTTCTCTATTCACCAGTAGTTTTATTGCTCAAAGCTTATGGGATCCTTCAAAGTTGGCTCTCATCGTCTTCATGCCCAAACTGATCACCATATCGTTAGGGAGGATCGGATTTGTCGATTGTGTACTTTGGCACAGGTTGAGACTGAGACCCACTTTATATTTCACTATCCCATCTACTATGAGATTAGAGGGAGATTCTATTGCCTTTTTAGAGATTGTTTTTCTCTTTCAGTGTTCTTCAGCTATATTGACCAGCGGTGTCTTACACTCTACCTTTGTGAGGCCACCTAGCTTCATGAGCATACATTACAGTCACTCGTACCTAAGGGTCATACCTCAGCTCAACTCATTACTGCCTTTTTCTCTCCCTTGTCTCCGACACGAGGTGTGAAAAGGCCATCTAGTATCACTCATTCCAAATTAGTCAGACACTGCACTAGACTCTCCAGACAATGGCACTCCTCAAGTGGTTCTTAGCAATGATCTAAAACTCTAGATCGTTCACGAATATATCCTTCTGTGACTAGAGCCTTTGTACCAAGGAAGGATCCTTAGTTCTTACCTTAGCTTCTTTGGCTTCGTGTCTTGTTTTGTTTCTTCTCTAACACCATTTGGTGTTCCTACTTTGGGCAACTCTTTTGTTTGTATGCTTAGTCCATAGACCCTTGTGGTTTTTTGTTGGACATTAATATTATCTTATCTTATCTTATGGTATGTTTGTGTGTATTAGCTCCCTGTTCGTTTCTTATCCTGTTTATATAGTTTATGCATGCCTTTTTCTTCAAATCATTGATTCTTAAACTCATTGCATGACTTCTTCAACATCGTACAAGAACATACCTGTTGTAGTTAACATTATTATCTTTTCTCTCACGATGTCACCTTTCTCATCACTGTTTGCTCTTTTCAATCAACTTGACATGACAAGTGATTGTTGAAACATTTACGGTTATGTTGGGCACTATTGTATAATTTATGTGTAAAAACCATTGCATGACTCTTATGTGTTGTCTTCTAAATTGATCGTTGTTTCCCCTGTCTGTTGGCTTTCTGTAATGTTCCAATTCCCGTAATTGAAGGTGTTGGTCCTCTATATCCCAATTCCTTCAGTATCAGGTGGTCAAAAGGTGTGTACGGAAGGGAGGGATCAAACTGGAGACGTGGAGGGAGCCGTACAGTGGTGAAACAAGAGGTTGTATGGCGAGTAGTGAGGATGGGCTGTATGGTGAGTAGAGAAGATGGTCGTATAGTAGTAGTGGAGATGGCCATATGGGAGGGTGAAGATGACCATACGGGAGAGGGAAATCAAGAGAGATAGTGTCGTATGGTGGCCACAAGGTAGGAGTCTATACAATAGGCAAAGAAAGCCATACGGATGGTGGATTGCAGATATGGTCATACAGTTGATGGTGTTGTACGGTATGATGGAGCACAAGGTCGTACACTGTGATAGAGCATAGGGTCATTCCGAAGGGTAAGGATACAGTACAAAATATGCTCTTCGTAATGTGGAAGGTGGATGGTGTACGGACGGACGAGGAATTCTCAGTCATGCAATCATAAACTTATAGATTGAATTCATTACATAAAGCTCCACAAGAATGGAAATTGAATACGCATAACCTTCAATTAATATTTGCCAAAAGATGGTGCTCCGATTTGCCAGATCCGAGCAAAGTATTACATGAAATGAAATAGGACGAGGGTTGAATCCCACTGAAACCAAACAGGCCAAGTAGGGAAGATCTTTCACTTCCAAAATGGTGACCTACATGTCGTGCGTAAATACCCGTCCAATAAACGTTCTGAGGGTGTACAAAGATAGCCGATGGCCACACCTATCTACAGAAACAATTAAAAATGGGTTCGAGATATATTAAATCAATCGGCCCATTAACAAAGTTTAATTAAATATATTTATTTTATGATAGGGACATTACACTTTCTACGCTACACGACATCTTCACTTTTATGTTCTCATTCATTGTTGTCACTTGCTATTGCTTCTCCACATACACTATAACTATTCATGTTTGACCATGTCGTCATTAATCATATGTATTGAATTGTACATCTTCTTTGAGATTTCTTAGCTGGATAACCTGCTTTTGGTGTGTATCTATCCATAGTTTTTCTCATAATTTAATTGTTGTCTTTCAATTAATTATTCTTTGATCCATACGATATCATTGCATAATGTTCCCATGCTGCTCTGTTTTATCTTTGTTCAATCTCTTCATTTTTTACTATTTGTTGATGCCATCTATGATCGTTATTGTATTTAATAACTTTTTTATCCCGCTGCCGTCCATCATAGCTTTGTTCCAAATTACTGTACGATACTCATATTGGGCACAAAGTCACTTGTAACTATTTCTTATTTCCCAAAAATTTTGGCACCTTTGTGAGATTATTGCTGCATTCGATAAGTGATATATTAGGCATCATATTCAACTCAACTCCTAGACACATTGTATTTCCATACATATTTGTCCTAGCTGATTACTATTATCATTGTGAGTATTATAATTATCCTTTATATACTTATTTGATTGCTCTCCTTATATGCTATGTATTAGTTAAGATTGCATCAATAAGCAGTATCTGTGAAACTTTGATATCAATGACAATAATTTCATCGATCTTCCCCTTTGTCATTGATGGCAATACTCAAATCTTCTAACTTGCCTCCTTCCAATCTCTCTCCCCCTTTGACATCAATGGCAAAGGGATAACCATCAAAATTAGTCATCCAATGCTCCCCATGTGAAAGTTCTCTAGTAATCCCCCTAAGAAAGATTCCTCAACACTCTTGCATGCTCTAGCACCGTCACGCAATGTATCTGCTCTTGTTTGAATGTTCCTTGTGCAAATTTTGACATCAATGTAATCAGCTCTCAATCATTTAACCTTCAACATTTCAACTTGTTTTGAATCATTCTATTCTTTTCTCCAAGGGTTTAATTGATGTTGTCATTCGAACTTCCCCCTAAGCTCATGCTTGTCCTCTTAACTAGGAGCTGTATGAATTACAAGTAGCACTTGCAAATGTTTGTCCTTCTCGTTTAGTTATCTTCTTTCTCCAAACTTTTTTAGTTCTTCCGTTTCAATTATTTTGCCTCAAAGTCCATGAGGTTTCATTCTTTTCTTTGTCTTCATCAAATTTCTTCCTCCATACAAAGATAGGTCCTTCTTGTTTGTTCTTTGTATGACTTCTCATATGTGATTTCATGAATCCATATCTACAATGACATACAGAGTGCCCATGAAAGCTTTCATTTCGTATTCTGCATTCTCTTTCTTTGTGACCAAAGTAATTGCACAAGAGGCAATATCCATAAAAATGTTGACGTTCGGATGTATGCTCTTGTCTTGGAGGAAGCTTCTTTCTATCTCTGATAGGGTTTATCAACACTTAAACATATATCTCAAGTTCTTCTTCTTTATTAGATAAATCTGCCATACTATTGCCTTCTTTGATAAAGTCTTTGAATGTATGATCATTATTTTTTGAACCTCTTTCATAACCTACTCTTATCTTGGTGGAAGATGGCTTTTGGCTGTCAATGATATTAGTTAGGATTTCAGAACTCTTTTCGAACTTGAGACTGGTATTCAATTTGGCAGTGGTTTTCTCTAAATCACATTTCAGTATGGTGACTTCTTCCTCTAAGTTAGCATAATCTGCTTCTTTAGTATTAACTTCCTCATCGTCTCATTTTGAACTTGATAAGGAGATATTTTCCACAACAAATCAAATTATGATATTACTATTAGGATTTAACTATGTAGTTTTTTTAAACTCATTTTGAACTTGTTTAGCTTCTTTTTAATTGCACTTTCAAATTTTCAATTACTTTGCCTGATTCTTTTTGGGCTTCACACAACTCTTGGATTTGAGATCTCTGTTTTGCATTCCTTTTCTTAAGCTTTCCATTTACTATGTAAGCATAATGAAGTTCTTCCATGATATCAACAACCTCTTCCTTGATATGGGCCTATTCATCGTCTTCTTTGTAAATAATGGATCCATCTTTTGAATCTTCTCCTTTTATCATCTCTATTTCATTATTCACAAGGTCTTCTTGATTTGTCACATCATCATTTTCTATCGCCATGTGAATTTCAAGTGCCACTTCATCACATTAATTGCCTCCATGTTATCGCATGTATCTGCTTTCATATCATCATAATATATATAGTCATCTCCGTTTTCAAATAATTAATTATTGATTACTTCATCTCTAGTAGTTGGAGTATTGCTATTATTAGTCTTCTTCATATTTCCTTTTCTCTTGTTTCATTTCCTTTTTCCCATGTGTGCTCAATAGATCTAGCTTCAAGCAGTTAGGCTTTATAGAAAGAACCACCTCTGATACCAATTGAAGAGCACACAATTATACTGAAGGACAGGGGGTGGAGGGGGTGGGGAGTGAATCATTATAATAACAACTTTGCCAATTTAAAACTTTTAATCCAAACAATACCTTAAATACTCAAATAAATAATTATGCACATGAACACAATGATACAAATATTTTACGTGGAAACTCACTACACGAGAAAATGACGAAAAATAAATGTTTTTAATATATAAACTTGTTCTTTTACAAAGTTATGTAGGCTCCAACCTACTAGAGGCTCCAACCCCTACATTTACGACCACCGACTCACTAGTAGCTCCAACTCTCACACTTTGCAGGCACCAACCTACTGGAATCACCAACTCCCCCTTGTCTTTGTGAGCATCAACCCACTCCGCACAAACTATTCTTCCACCTCAATGATGTTGCTCACTCAATTGATGATGAATACTTAAATCACTCTTCTTTTATAGCTTTGTTTTAAATCTGAATATCCTTTCTATAACTTGTACACTTTATTCTTTCATAGTTGTACTTGATACTATTATCAACAGAAGTCTAAACACAACTGATGAGATTAGTTAGTGTTTGAAAGGTTGCATGACGGTCAAGTCACCTCTTCGGGAGATATATGTACATCGTCCAAATTGAACAATGGATCATCATTGTAATTGTGATTGTATACTTTGCTTATATGAATAAAGTACTATCTTGTTCTGTGTTATCTTCTAGTCTCTTAATCCAATAGATATCCGTTTACCCTGTACGGTAAACATTTGGTGCCATTGCCTGTTTAACTTGGTATCAAAGATGTGTTCTGAAGATTAATGCCGAACTTGCTCAATAAAGATCGAAATAAAATAAAATTAAAGGATGATGTGCACAAAGCACAAGAAGCATTAATCCTCACACAGCAGGCAGAACAAAGGAAGAAGTTTCAACAACTGCTGACGACCATCGAGGTGGGAGCACTAACTGACTGAGTACATTTGCCTAACCGACGAAGAAGTACCAAAGACTTGCTCAAAGATATGCGGCAAAGGTTAAATTTGGTTGAAGAGACAAGGGAGGAGTTCCTAAACTTGTATACGCCAAGGGTAGAGAATCTGAATGGAAGAGAAGGAACCTGCATGGTTCGAGGTGCTGAAGGAGCATGAGCTTGTGGTGAACTCTTCGTCCTCGGTATACCAAACGAACAGATATAAGTCAAGAATTGAACAACCTTGCTTATAGAAGAACCTTTCACACCACAGAGTAATGCAGTTGTCTAGAGTAGCACGGCTATGCAGAACAACGTGAGTACTCAGAACATGGGTGCACAACAAGCACAGACACAACAAAAGTTAACAATGGCAAGGCCAAAAGAAAAACTACCAAAATTTAATAGCAATGGGATGGTCGATCTAGCTCAACACTATAAAATGTGTTAAATAATATGGATTGGGAATGGCATAACGGACCAAGATGATTGGATCCGTCAGTTTCCAGCTACCCTATGAGATGTAGCAACCAACTGGTTTTCACACATCGACCAGAAGAAGCTAGCCACATGGGCGGACGTCAAGAAAGAATTTACATAATCCCGACTACTCAAGGATGACAATTAGATCGTAGCAGAAATTTATAGTACAAAACAGGGGAAGAATGAAAAAGTCTGCGTATACGCGAGAAGACTAGAGAAGTTGGTAGGAAAGATGGAAAGCCCACCAGCAAATGGGATGAAGAAAAGATGGTTTGTCAAAGGGCTACGACCAACACTGCAGAAAAAGATGAAAATATTGATGCATATAACAACACAATGAACTTAGAGAGCGAACACAAAATCGGACAAAAGAAGAAAGACAGATCTTTGAATTCAGACGACTCATCCTCCAAAAAAACAATGAGGAATCGAATAAAAAGGTCTAGGCATTACATAAAAATATGCTCCGTATGATGAAAGAATTTAAAAACAAGAAAAAGAACCATGGCCAAAACAGAGATAGGGAACTATGGTGTACGGATTGCAAGGAGGAGGGCCACATAGAGGGCTCTTGCCCCAAGAATTAGTTTTCCGATATCTACAAGATTGCGGAACATTCTACCAAAGAATGCCCATTCAATATGAAAACAAAAGGTCATGAGCAAGTGCTATTGATGCAAGAAGTGTCCACCTTAGGAGCTATGCGAGCAAACACAAAAAATGACACGGCAACTTCAGGAGGGTATTGAAACAACAACCGACGCGCAAGAGGAGGCTACAACAATAACAACAACGGGGACCATAGCTAGATACAATACAATCCAACTAGATGGCCAATGATACAATGCCGCACGTGCAACCTATGGGACCACTTTGTTAGGGATTGTACTACAAAGGGAACACCACAACTATTGTGCAGATGGTGTGGTCTTGGAGACCACGATGACTCAAAATGCCCTAAGCTCGGGGTGAACCTATTGACTATAGAAAGATGTGAGGAAGAAACATTAGCAATCACTCACGTACAAGTGAAAAAGGCAACATACCCAGATCTAGAAGACGAAAATAAAAGAATGCAACAGGCAAAAATAGAAATTGAAAAATAGCTAGAGGCCGAAATAACGCAAATGAAGGACACTGTCGGCACCTAAAGGAGGAACCAGGCAAAACAAAACATTATACGACAGGTAATGTAAGTTGAGGTTCCTATGAAACTAAATGGCCTTTTTGCAATGCCTCAGTTACAAATAGCAATCTTAAACATGACGCCATCCCCAAAGGCGGTGGACGAGCCAAAGAAAAACACCCATAGTGGAAGCGGAACTACCACACTAGACCCAATGCTAGTTTTGTTGAACACATGAAAGCACCCTGCAATAGTTGAGAAGGGTATTCTCGGAACCATCCTAATAGACACCATCGTAGATAGAGGGTCGGGCTTAAATGTATTGCCTAAAGAAATTAGGAAGAAGTTGGGACAACCAACCCTATGGTTACCTAGATTCCAATTGCTTAGTGTTGATCAACACGAAATCAAACCCCTCGGAACTTTGATGGCGCAAACCATAACGATCAGGAGACAACCCTTCTTACTTGACTTTGTAGTCATTCTATTGAAAAGGAAAGGTTATGACGCCATCCTCTGAAGGGGATGGCTGGTACAGGAAAAGGTGAAACATGACTGGAAAAGGAACACTTTGTCCATGGAAAGAGGAGGTTGTAGGTTCGTAATTGACCTACACATCCAGATAGTGGGAGAAGATGTGGCATCGTTAGATTTTGAAGGTGAAGGAGACGACGAAGGAAAGAAAAGAACGAAACCCAACGAAGAAGGAATCCTAAAATTGGAAGGAGGATCCAATGATAACGACTTGGACTTGGTGAATGGCCTACTCCAGTGGCAAATGGAGAACTATGAACTCTTTCCAAGTTGTCACATGTTAGGGGTTGAAGAAGGAAGTAAGGGAGATGAAAATAACAAATTTTCGACGAAATATAGAGAAGTCAAGGAAGGAGAGGCACCAATTGATGAAACTCTTGTGCATACATTATGAAAACCTTTTAAATATGAAGAACCCATGGTGAAGACTGTGAACTTAGGAGACAAGGCCAACCCTCAGAACATTTTTGTGGGAGATGATTGGAATCCGGTAGCATTTAAGATATTCATGGAGTATAAGGATGTTTCCGCGTGGACATACAAAGACCTGAAAGGGGTGTTGCCCGAATTGTGTGTCCATCGCATCCCACTAATACAAGTAGTAGTACTTGTATGGAAGCGACCATACCTCATGAATAAAAATTACGCTGCATGGGTCACGAACGAGATTAACCAAATGCTTGATGCAAGCATTATCTTTTAGGTACAGACAAGTGAGTGGGTATCCCGAATTGTGATATCATTGAAAAAGAAAACCACTTAAATAAGGATATGCGGGGATTTTCGTTGTCTGAATGCACTAACAATTAAGGATCCATTCCCAATACCATTTACTAACAATGTTTTGAAGGAAGTTGACGGGCACAAAATATATACATTCATGGATGGATTTTCTGGCTACAACCAAATATCCATTGCTGAGGAAGATAAGCTGAAAACAGCCTTTGTGGTGGAAGATGGAGTCTGCAACCAGATGTCGTTCGGTCTATGCAACGCCCCCGCAACATTTCAGAGAATCATCCTGCACATCTTCAACAAGATGTCAGTAGGGAACTTCAAAGCATTATTGGACAATTGGTCAATCTTTCAATGCGAAGGACAAGCATCTAACCGCACTCAAGTAATGTATGGAAAGATGCAGATGAGCGCAACTAGCACTAAACCCTAAGAAGTGTAGATTTATGGTGCCTCAAGGAAAACTGTTGGGACACTAAGGATATGTGTGGATTTTCGTTTTTTGAATGCACTAACAATTAAGGATCCATTCCCAATACCGTTTACTAACAGTATTTTGAAGGAAGTTGACGGGCACAAAATATATACATTCATGGATGGATTTTCTGGCTACAACTAGATATCCATTGCTGAGGAAGATAAGCTGAAAACAACCTTTGTGGTGGAAGATGGAGCCTACAACCGGATGTCGTTCGGTCTATGCAACGCCCCCGCAGCATTTCAGAGAATCATCCTGCACATCTTCAACAATATGTCAGTAGGGAACTTCAAAGCGTTATTGAACAATAGGTCAATCTTTCAACGCGGAGGACAAGCACCTAACCGCACTCAAGTAATGTATGGAAAGATGCAGATGAGCGCAACTAGCACTAAACCCTAAGAAGTGTAGATTTATGGTGCCTCAGGGAAAACTGTTCGGACACGCCGTGAGCAAGGCAAGCTTGAAGACAGATCTAGATAAGGTTTGAGTGATTCTGGAAATGCCACCTTCGACAGATGTGACTGAAGTAAAATCATTCCTAGGACACATAGGGTAATACTGAAGGTTTATTAAAAACTTCGCCAAAATATCTTACCCTTTCGACAAGCTAACTTGCAAAAGAGAACCCTACAAATGGGAAACAGAATAGGATGAAGCCTTTCAGGGGTTGAAAATTCAAGTAGCCACAACACCTATTCTGGTTTACCCCAACTAGGACAAAGAGTTCCACGTACATGTTGATGTGTCGAATTTCGCAATCGGAGCAACACTAGCACAAATAGGTGATCAAGGATTAGACCATCCGATGTACTTTGCAAGTAGACTCTTGACGAAAGAAGAAAAGAACTACAACACGATTGAGAGGGAAGCTCTCGGAATAGTATATGTTGTGCAGAAGTTTAGACACTACTTACTAGCAACCCCATTTTTGTTTTATGTAGACCATCAAGCCTTGCTATATTTGGTGAATAAACCAATCATTTAAGGACGAATAAGTAGATGGTTATTTCTTTTGTAGGAATTCACATTTAAGATTGTAATATGGCCCGGGAAAAGCCATGTGAGCACAAACCACCTCTCCAGATCAAGTCAAGGGAACCACCTGAGGGAGTCAATAATGACTTTCCGAACGCACAATTGTTTCAGATCACCATATTACCATCGTGGTACGCAAGTATTGGAGAGTGTCTTTCAACCGGTCAATTCCCTAGGGAAATGCAACCAAACGAAAGACAGAAACTCATACTAAGAAGCCAAACATTCCAATTAATCAACGGGTTACTATAAAAGATGGGACCTAACCAAATCCTCCGGCAATGTGTTCTCGAGGACAAAATACCGAGAGTATTGAGTGAAGCACATGAAGGGCTTGTAGGCAGACACATGGGGTTGGACACAACTGCACGCAAGATACTTCTCACAGAATTGTGGTAGCCTATCGTGCACAATGACGCCAGAGAGTAGATTGTTGGATGTGACACATGTCAAAGAGCCGAAAAACCACTGAAAAGAGATTTCATGCTCCTAAACCCCTCACATGTGCAAGAACTGTTCGAAATAGTAGGGTCTGGACTTTGTTGGACCCTTGAAGGTAAGCAAAGCCCATAGATGTCAATACATTGTCATAGCAACAGAGTACCTCACAAAGTGGGTAAAGGCACAGACTCTACCAAACAACTATGCACTGAGCACAGCAAGATTTATCTACGAGAAAATCATGACAAGGTACGGTATTCGACTTCAAATGACAAGAGATTGAGGAGGAAATTTTGTCTATCATGTCATCAAACCACTCCCTCTAGATCCCATGCTACCCGAGAGCAAATGGGCAAGTGGAATCAACAAAAAAAATCTTAGTTTCAGTGATTTACAAATCTTGTGGTGTCGAAGGTAAAGATTGGGAAGAGAAATTGCCATCAGTGTTATGAGCTTATCATACTTCCTACAAAGTCACCACAGGACACACTCCATTTCAGTTAATGTATGGTCAAGTCATCGTAGTATCAACAGAGTTAATGGTATAGAGCTTACAAATAGCAATTGAAAACAAGTTGGGAGACATAGAGAGTCTTTGGGAGTGGTTATATAACTTGAATAAGCTTGATGAACAGAGAATACGAGCCTAATGGGCCACGGAGGTTTCATAGCTTAGGCACAAGGTCTGGTACGACAAGCATTTAATGCTAAACAAATTTCAACAAGCCCAATTAGGATTGAAATATAACGGGTGGAATGAGATCAAAGTAAAGTGGGTTAGCCCATACAAGATTCGTGAAGTGGGCGATAATGGAGCAATCAAACAGTGGACACTGGATGGGAAGGAAGTGACCAACTCGATAAATGGTTCAAAGTTAAAAATTTACCATCAGAGGAATGAAGGTCGGGGAAATGACGATACCTAGACGAATGATTTAGATCAAATGTGAATAATAATAATACTAGGAAATAATTAAATAAATAATAATATAGATGTATATTAAATATATAAATAGATAAATAAATAGTAGAAAAAATGACCAAGGGGAAAGCAATTAGAATGAAGGGACAATAAAATGTATAATTAGGACAAAAGGTATACTGCACAAAATACCAAAGAGATACTGTACAACAATACAAAGCAAAAGGACCACACAGACATTGAAAAAACATCGTACAACACACATGGACAACTCGACTGGCTTCCGAAAGCAAACAAAGAATAGGGCACCAAAAGGGGAAGGTGAATGAAGAGCTAACAGACAAGCTATATGGAATGAAGCAAGCAAGGACCGTACGACCCTTACAAAACAAATTAGGAAGGCACCACACAGCCACAAAAGGCACTGTACGACTACAAGAGACATAAATACCATACGATCACAAGCACATTATACGGCTAGCAAGAAACAGCATTCGAAGGGGAGGAGAAAGCATCGTACTGTATGTACTGTACAACCAGAGGAAACATAGATTTGTACAGCTTGTAGATTGGGGTGTGCGTCCACGAGTTAAGCCCATACGATAAAGGCCATTTTCCAATCGATAAGCTAAGAGCGTACACTGTAATCTTACAAATATATGGAACTAAGGGCCGCATGGTAGGAGTTATTCGTTGATCCAAGGACTGTATGATGTAATCTTACAAATATATGGAACTAAGGGCCACATGGTAGGAATTATTCGTTGAGCCAAGGACCGTACGGTGTGATTTTGCAAAGCGATTTGTGTTGCCCCCATCTACGTATAGTGTCATTTTACAAGGCTATTTGCATTGCCTCCATCTATACAACCGTACAAATTTAGTCAGACTAAAGGAAAACACCATAATTGCAAAGTACTTTACAAGAACACCATATGGATACCATTCTCTACTCAATTGCGTCATACAACCAGAGAACAAAGATTCTATAGGAATTTCATACGGCCATTGAAGGTTAGCAAACGAAATTGCGTTTCCTTTCTCAATTGCTTTCCAATGATATGCATAAAAAGGAGCTATACGAACTCAGCCGTCAAGAACCTTCCGAAGGAGTTGTATGGAAGGGTGGAAGCAAAATGCCTAATGCCCTAACCGTTTCTTGCACACAAAAAGACAAACTAGAAGACAGTTATAGAGTCAGCTGGTAAGAGAGCCTGGAAAAAAAAACTGGAAGAAGATTCAGTTACCAGTAAGAGGATGAATCGAAATGTGAAGACATTGCCGTCAAGTGTCCAAGTTGCAGGAGGCACATGCACGAGCAAAAAGAAGGGCAAATAGACAGCACAGGTATCGGCTACAACAGTGCAGCTCACACTACAAAACATTTCTTTCGAAGGCTTGAATGGAGTTGAGTACAGGAAATGGTGGCAAGATACTCCTAAGGACCATCTAGTGAAGAATAGCATCAAAAAGGCGCAAGTAGAGTGGGCAATCCAAATGCTAGTTTTTTGCATTCAGGATTACGAGGGCTTTTTTGCGCATGATGCTAGACACCTTTGACCGGTTTTGGAGAACCAGTTTGTTTTCCTACCTAGGGCAAGACTTGGTAATCTCCTTCAAAGCACCAGACTTCACTAGGGTATTTGGCATACCCGGCCATGCACAGGGAGGCAAGAAAATTGGCAGCAAATTGAAGAAATTAAGTCAAGTGGTGAAGGCGTGCATGATAGAGCTTGTGTGCGGTGAATTGTCTCAGGTAGAAAAAGAAGCATTGGTGGACACTTCTAAAGGAAGAGGATTGAAAATGTCTAATATTCAGGAAGGACGTTGGCACTACCTCAAGGATCTAGTTAAGAGTAGGCTCATGGGATCGAGCCGTGTGTTTCATATCTCCTTCCTACAGGTAGCAATGATGAATGGGATCATGACCGAGAGGGTGTATGACTGGGCCACATTATTGGCAAAACACATGTACGAGTTCATGACGCTACAACACAAGACATTTTACATGCCCCATTACGCTATTGGATTATTCCTTGATGCGACAACATAAATGATTCCCCTTGACAGGTTGGAGGTCAAGCCTGGCCCACTTGCTCCAGGTGAGCCATCCATCAAACAGTGGAAACATTTAGACACACCAGGTGGGCAGAAGGCCACGGTCGGGCAGAAGTGACCCAGGTAGGACTTGGATGCAGGTTCAGAACATGGGAATATAGATAGCGGTTGGCAAGAGACATCATCTAATGATAGTGAGATGGACGAAGAGGAAGAGGATTTGGAGGATGACGAAGAGGTTGAAGTCATTACCACGACACCACTGTTATTCCCACAGCCTGCCCTCTCAACTACATCTCATTTGGCCCCTGTAGGTACACACATTCTGGGTTTTGGATAATTTAGACAACCATAGTTATGACTCCTATCACAGTAGCAGCAGTTCCACCAATACCTGCAAAGATCCTAGCCATTCCAGAGGTAGTGACTACATTACAGACAGAGTCTCCCCTATCAACTCCTATAGCCGTACCAGACGAGGTAATGGAGTTACTAGTCCAGGAGGTACTTGAGAGTTCGAGGGCACC
The DNA here is from genome assembly GCA_028749045.1 of Cupressus sempervirens. Classification (NCBI taxonomy): domain Eukaryota; kingdom Viridiplantae; phylum Streptophyta; class Pinopsida; order Cupressales; family Cupressaceae; genus Cupressus; species Cupressus sempervirens. The sequence continues at coordinate 102,014,143 of CM053787.1, forward strand.
TCAAGTTCAACTGGATTTGGTTTAGATGATGTGGTCACTATAGATATTGCATTATTGGCTACCAGTATGTGTACGAGTACAATGCAAGACTTGAATGAGCAGGACTTGAGTGCATACTTGAGCCAGAGGTTTAGCATCAAACCAGCAGCGTCGACATCTAGTATTCTCTTGCCTATGAGATAAGTATCCTAGGAGATGGATCTGAGAGCCCTGGAGGAGAGTCACCCCGCTGGTGTCATTGAGCTACCACCTCCACCTCCAATAGGCAGTACTGTTGAAAGGATGTTAGAGGCAGTAGAGACAACGATGGTTACACAAGAGCAACCCACATTAGGCCCATTCACAGCCATAGGGGAGGATGTGGTGGCATACTTGGCCGACATGGTGACTTGAGGTCGCCAAGTAGTGATTTCTGCGTAGACACGTGCATTGGAGACTATGGTGCAGGAGTTGGAGTAGGTTTTATCTTTCATGTGAGTTGGTTGCCCAGCTACCTTTGCAGTATGCTTCAAGGTATGAGGGTGGCCTAGCACAGAGACTCCAAAGATGCGACAAGAGTGGACCACTAGAGAGCTTGTGATAGAGAGTTGAGTGGAGAACTTGACACAAGAGATAGTATAGGTATATCAAGATGCACACTGTGCTCTACGAAAGAGTCAGGCAGATTGAGTAGCAACAGAGAAGGCTCGAGAGGAGATAGCTACCAAATTAGTGGTAGTAGAAGCCAGTCTAGCCACGCAATAGTCAGCTTGGGACATAGAGTAGGCATCACTCATTGCCGAGAGGGAATCAAAGAAGGCAACATTTGTATCTCATTTGGAGGAAGCAAAGCAAGACAACTATCGGTGACAGATAGAATCAGATGCAAAAGAGATGGAGCTTCGAAACATAACAAAGATGATGAAGAGAGCCTTAGAGATTTAGATGTAGGCTAAGGCGGATCTAAACACCCAGACCCAATAGGTGCACGAGTTGCGGGCACAGCTGAATGAGTTACGAGCACAGAGGACGGGTACTACACCCGCTCCACCAAGGATGCACCCTTCTTCTTAGTCTTGTTTTGATGTACTTAGCTATTTAGTTGTCTCTATTTTGTTGTCTGGAGACTACTTTTCTTTTGGGGGGGATGATATTGTTGGCAAAAGTCTAAACACAACCAACGGGATTAGTTCGTGTCCAAAAGGTTGCGTGATGGTTGAGTCACCCCTTTGAGAGATATATATACATCGTCCGAATTGAACTATGGATCATCATTGTACTCATGATTGTATACTCTGCTTATACAAATAAAGTACTATCTTGTTCTTTTTGTGATCAACGACAGCTTGTGGTCAATTTGTCTAAGACCCAGGTTATGGTCTTTAACTATTTAAAGACCTCTCATCTTCATTTCTTCTTTCAAGGTCAAGAGGTTGAGATTACCCCCTCTTATATGTATCTTGATGTGAAGTTCTCAGGGCTGCGCTTTAGCTTGAGACCAACTATTCAATCCAAAGTTAGTAAGGGCACAGGTTCCCTGGCTTTGCTGGAAAGACAATGCTTCAGGCATCACTTCTAGGATATTTCGTCCAAGTTGTCCCTTTTTGACTCCTTGGTCCATCCAACAGTTCTCTATGGCTCGGTTGTTTGGGGGCCTTCTCTTATTGCTTCTGATTGGGCTTTTATTGAGCGGGTTTAAACATTGATGTTACGACAGATCATAAGATGTCACAGACTCACCCCTCACAACATTGTCTTAGCTGAGTTTGGGGCTCATCCTCTCAAACTTGCCACCATCTTTGACTTGATTTGGTTTCTTCATCGGCTTCGTGGTTTTATGGATTCGGGTGTTGACCGGCATAGATACTCTCATCTAGCATATTGTTCTTCAGTTGAGATTATGAGATCCGACACTTCTACTAGGCTAGTTGTTAGTACAACCAAGCCACTTCTCTGTTGGGTTCAATCAGTATTGAGATAGACCATCTTCCTCCTTACCAATTTTCACTGGATGCTCTTGCTCATCTTCTCCCCTCATGTTAGGAATTGAATGAGCATGTCAAACAGGATATTTATAGATAGTACATTACCACTACTTGGTGTAATCCCCCAGGGGGGTTGCGGCCTAAGATGGCCTTCTATGCTAAGCATTTTCTTGAGATTCAAAATGGTATTATTGCTCACCCTACTTATCTCTATCGGCGCTGGAATCATGCCTTATGGTTTTCTTTAAGATCTTTCAGAGTTGGTTCTCATCGACTCAGGGCTTGGACTGATCACCATATGGATCGGACCAATCAGATATGTCAATTATTGTAATAACCCCAATAGGTTATAACTTCTTCAAACACCAAAAATCTTTATACTTCAGTTGTTTGACATTTCATCAAACACTTTGCAAGCAAGCTCTGATACCACTGTAATAACCCTCCTCAAATCTGCCCTCAAAAATGCTGATGAAAGCTCAAGGAATTTTGTCAAACACTTTGCATACAAGGGGTCATATGACTGATATAACTTTTCAAGTTGCTGCAATAACTTTTGTTTCGATTTGCATCAAAGAGAATGCTTACAAAGACTCCAGATTTGTCTAAACAATGACCTAACATGAATTTGCAACTAATTTTGGCAATATTTAATACAAATATATGACTTAAACTACTTACAATATGCAGCTACAGCAACTAGTGATTATGACAAATACTTTGGATGCAACCTAAGATGGCATTATGCACTTACAACCAAGTGGCATTAATACAAACACTTAGTATGCAAAATTATGACATTGTTTATGCCAAAAAGAGAACTTACAGCCAATTGACATTTTGTCAAACAATTGGCATGCAAACTAATAAGTTGATCATCAAACTCTAGGTTTGCAATATAGATAGTCTAAAAATTACAATGCTCTTTCAATTGCAAAATCCTTGCCTTCCTTTGATACCAATAATGCCAAATGGCAAACAAAGACAAGTACAATATGAAAATAGTGAAGTGCTGATGCTATATTTTGTACTCAGCTGAAAACCTACATTTCTCAGAAAATATGCCAAATGAGAAGTGAAGAAGCTGATTGTAGATAGCTGTAATAATTTTCTACAATGCTGCCCCTTCTGCTTTGCTTTTTCTGATTTGCTTTTTCAACTGCTTTTTCGGATTTGCTTTTTTGAACTGCTTTTACGGATTGCTTTTTCCACTTGCTTTTTCGGTTTCGCTTTTTTCGGCCTGCTTTTTCGATTCCGCTTTTTCGGGCTGCTTTTTCATATCTGCTTTTTTCAGATTGCTACCCTGTTGAATCTCAAGAGCATATCTTTCAATGGCGTCAAGATTTTCAGCTTGAAGGGATTTCGTCCTTCAAACTATTGAGAAATGATCTCCAGAAAATTTTCCAATTTTTCTGATTTTCCCAAGCATGCTTAAAAGAAGCTCTTCCATTTCTTTTATAGTATTCTCACAAGAGCTCCATGCTTCGTTTTCTCAATGTGGGATAAAACATAACTCCCTTTATATAACTTATGTCTCCAATGTGTTATAAAATAAAGGGGACTCTTTTAATTTAAATATTTCCCACAAACTATAGTCTATGCATTAATAAAGTTAAATATTTAAATTTAACTTTATAAAATAGCTTTATCAATGCAAAACAAATCTTATCAATGATAAACAAGTCTTCTTGCCAATTTTAAACAATTACCATCGACATACCGCTGCCACTGAATGTCCACCCATGCCCAAGATGACTTACTATAAATAGTAAGTATGCCCAAAGTTGCCTCAAAACCCCTCAGAAAGACCTGCAACTGAAACTATCTAGGCCAAATGGCCTCTAAGCCCCTTTAATGTCCTAGTTAGCCTACGGGACTGTGGGGAAATAGGCTAACGACAACATCATGCTATGAATGCTAAAAAGGGGACATTACAGTCCATCCTTCCCAAAATTGCTTGTCCCCAAGCAATGGCCGAACAACAACCCAATCAATCCACCTGGATCCCAAATGTAGTCATGAACTATATTGCTGTCAGTCAACATAGGCTCCTGCAACAACCTGTGAAAATTAGCCAAGAGGAATCCATAAATGAATCGTGAATCACGGTGCAACTGAACTCCAAATCCACTACTGCCACAGTCAGGAACCCACGAGGCACAAACTCTCAAAATATTAGACCCCAAGTAGAGTAGATCACCCAAACTGTCAACATAATAAACACCATCCACACAACCCACCGTGTTATGTGGAATGCACACTCCAACTCTGCTACAATAGTGACCACTCCCACATGAAACTGCACCAAATACAGAGAATCCACACACTGTACATCTACTGCAGTTAACACAATTCTGCAGATTACCAGCTACTGTCTCATAACCATAACACCCATGCACTGCTGATGGTGAATAGTCATTACACGGTAGATAGCAAAAATGAGAGCCCAGTCCAAACCTGTCTGCCATCAACTCCTCAACACATGGATCAAAAGCAAACTGATGAACATATCCTTTAGTATTATGCCGGTAAAAAGAACCAATCTCAATCAAAGACTCATCCTGCAGACGCGATATGACCAACTGTGACTGATCATCAGCTAAGTCAGAGGATGATATAGCCAAGAGTGCAGAATCAACAACAACATCACTAGTCTCTGTGCCCTCCAAGTCAAACATATCACAATGCTTAGCTGCAGCGCCCAACTCAGTTGAACCTGCCTCCAGTGGAAATGGACCATATATGCCAATAGTAGTGTCGTGGACAGATATATCCTCATCTCCACTACCTCTATCAACCTCGACCATGGACATCCGCAGATCACCAAACACCACGGTCTGTGATTGTACAGAATCTGGTAAAGACTGAAGTCGCTCTAACTCCATGGTCACCTTAGCCAAATGAAACTGTGACTCCTCGAAAGCCAACTGTGTACTCTCAAGAATCTCAGAAGTCACCTCGAGCTACTGAGTAAGCTCACTCACCTCATCTTCCTTGGCCAATAATGCATCGTATGCTGTACTCCCCCACTCCATAAGATAATCTCTGTCGGCTACCAACTGCATATAATTTTGTCTCAAAATCCGGATAGCCTGGAATAAAGAGTGGATCTCTGTCAAGGAAAGATAATTGCCTCCCTGCTCATCACTAGTAGGAGAACCTCATCCATAAACTGCTAACAACTGACAAGCAGCATCGAAATGCTCGCAAGCGATAGAAATGTCTCATTCGCCAACTCTCACCTGACTAGACACATGATTGTGCCGACTAGTCGAGCTCCTATACTCTATCCCTGGTACACCGTCCAAAGGAGTAACCTCAGAATAGCTATCATCTGTAATACTTGGATCCTGGGACTCTTCTGTAAACTCTGTCATATCTGAGAGATCATCAACCCATTCCAACAAGAAAGGTCGACTGGATATATGAACAATGCCCAACACAGGTGTGTAAAAACTAATTCCAGCATCAAACAAGTTGCTGGCATGGATTAGAACTACACCTGGCAAACTACTAATCAAGTCCATGATGGTGCAATAGATACTACTACCAAGGAATGATAGATATCTCTGGTCAAAACGATCCCAAGTATAAGATAAGGATCCCAACATCTAATCCATGAACGGAAACCAGCTGGCAATTCAAGTAAACTTCTCACCTGAGTAATGTGAACAATACCAACTGACTTCACGCACCTGTCTACAATCTTTGAATCCGGAGTGTGAATGCTAGACATACTCATATCATCATCATGTGACCCGACTGTAAAAGAAAATTGAGTCCCTGTTATACACGCTAACTTCTTAACTGAACTCACCTCAAGACAAAGCTCGTCCACATGTCTCTCAAAATCCTGGAGAGCCAACCGAGTACACACCAAGGAATTTCGAGTATCCTCCAGCTCATGAAAAAGCCGGTCAACCTCCTTCTCCTCCTTCTTCATTGCATCTTCCTTGATCTGTTGTAAGTCATCACAAGAAGAACCTGTTGTGACTCCTTTCTGTCTCTCTTGCAGTTGAATCATCCAAATGTGATTCTCAATCAATCCATGTATCCTGTCATGATGAGATAAAGCCGTGACAATATCCTTGTCCCTTGTCTTCAGCTGGCTTGCCAAACCAAGTGAAGAGCTACTAGCCTCTATCTCATGTGAAGAAGCATCCAACTATGTTTGATACTCATTTTCTGCAAAGTCCTGAATGCTCACTTTCTGATCAACTGTACTATCCTCAAACATGACAGTATCCTCAACTGTTGTAACTTCATCCAGCCCAACTATATTGGAATCATTATCTGTGTCAATCATGCAATCCCGTGTGCCTATGATATCACCTTCTGATGCAACTGGCTCAACCTGCACAACATCTGAAACCCCTTCTGCCTGTGAAGATGATGCAGATAAACCATTACCTGAAGATGTGTTGAAGTCTCCCTGTATCGAATCTGCGTGTCTGTTAAACTCCTCATACAAGTTTCCGCCTGTCATAGGGAAAGTATGATCCTTAGGCCTATCAAAGCGTTCAATCAGTCTCTCCGTAAACTCCACATATGAGGTAATGTGTGCATGACCCATAGTGACCATACCGTGATGCCACCACTTGTGTGCTAACCCATCCAGGTGAATTGCTACATACTTAATAGCTTCTTCCTCAGGCATAAGGTTCAATTGTAAGTATGTGTCAAGCTTTTGAACCCAAGCTCTTGCTGTAGACTTCCCCGAGCCATCATAATATGGTAACTGAAGTTTCCCTACTTTCTTCCGTAGCTCATAGCTTTGGTTCCTGTCATGTCCACGTGGCATATGCTTCATCTGCACATCTATAACTCTCTAAAGTTAATTGCAGCAGTAAAATCTAGACCTCCGGCTTCCCAATCTCTCCTCAGTTGGTCCTGTATATCAGTGATTTGGGGCTCTGGTACAGGCTGCTCTGGAGCTCTAGGAGGAAATGTGGGAATCATGGGCCTCGAACTCACTGTCCTAGCTTGCTAGGGTGCATGACCGAAATTGTTCCCAACTTGTTCACCTCCATTATGTGTCCCATCCTGATTATTCCCATTCTGATTGTTACCATTCTGATTATTACCATTCTGATTATTTCCTCCACCTACGTTAGCATTCAACCCCATTTGACAAGCCATCATCTGCATCATAAGCTCCAATCTCTGACTCTGTTCCTGTGCTCTTTGCTCTGCTGATCGCTGTCCCTGTGCTAAGGTGTCTAATAATTGTAAGAATCTTTCCTTTCCCTAATCTGGACTGGCATTCATTTTGTCAAACATTTTTCTCTCTATCTGGGTAATCCAAATTCCCAATAAGACCTCCACAGGATGGCAGGAAACCGCTCTGATACCACTGTAATAACCCCAATAGGTTATAACTTCTTCAAACACCAAAAATCTTTATACTTCAGTTGTTTGACATTTCGTCAAACACTTTGCAAGCAAGCTCTGATACCACTGTAATAACCCTCCTCAAATTTGCCCTCAAAAATGCTGATGAAAGCTCAAGGAATTTTGTCAAACACTTTGCATACAAGGGGTCATATGACTGATATAACTTTTCAGGTTGCTGCAATAACTTTTGTTTCGATTTGCATCAAAGAGAATGCTTACAAAGACTCCAGATATGTCTAAACAATGACCTAACATGAATGTGCAACTAATTTTGGCAATATTTAATACAAATATGTGACTTAAACTACTTACAATATGCAGCTACAGCAACTAGTGATTATGAAAAATACTTTGGATGCAACCTAAGATGGCATTATGCACTTACAACCAAGTGGCATTAATATAAACACTTAGTATGCAAAATTATGACATTGTTTATGCCAAAAAGAGAACTTACAGCCAATTGACATTTTGTCAAACAATTGGCATGCAAACTAATAAGTTGATCATCAAACTCTAGGTTTGCAATATAGATAGTCTAAAAATTACAATGCTCTTTCAATTGCAAAATCCTTGCCTTCCTTTGATACCAATAATGACAAATGGCAAACAAAGACAAGTACAATATGAAAATAGTGAAGTGCTGATGCTATATTTTGTACTCAGCCGAAAACCTACATTTCTCAAAAAATATGCCAAATGAGAAGTGAAGAACCTGATTGTAGATGGCTGTAATAATTTTCTACAATGCTGCCCCTTCTGCTTTGCTTTTTCCGATTTGCTTTTTTGACTGCTTTTTCGGATTTTCTTTTTTGAACTGCTTTTACGGATTGCTTTTTCCGCCTGCTTTTTCGGTTCCGCTTTTTTCGGCCTCCTTTTTTGATTCCGCTTTTTCGGGCTGCTTTTTCGTATCTGCTTTTTTCAGACTGCTACCCTGTTGAATCTCAAGACCATATCTTTCAATGGCGTCAAGATTTTCAACTTGAAGGGATTTCGTCCTTCAAACTATTGAGAAATGATCTCCAGAAAATTTTCCAATTTCTTTGATTTTCCCAAGCATGCTTAAAAGAAGCTCTTCCATTTCTTTTATAGTGTTCTCACAAGAGCTCCATCCTTCGTTTTCTCAATGTGGGATAAAACATAACTCCCTTTATGTAACTTATGTCTCCAATGTGTTATAAAATAAAGGGGACTCTTTTAATTTAAATATTTCCCACAAACTATAGTCTATGCATTAATAAAGTTAAGTATTTAAATTTAACTTTATAAAATAGCTTTATCAATGCAAAACAAATCTTATCAATGATAAACAAGTCTTCTTGCTGATTTTAAACAATTACCATCGACATACTGCTGCCACTGGATGTCCACCCATGCCCAAGATGACTTACTATAAATAGTAAGTATGCCCAAAGTTGCCTCAAAACCCCTTAGAAAGACCTGCAACTGAAACTATCTAGGCCAAATGGCCTCTAAGCCCCTTTAATGTCCTGGTTAGCCTACGGGACCATGGGGAAATAGGCTAACGACAACATCATGCTATGAATGCTAAAAAGGGGACATTACAGTTATGAACTTTGGTAGAGGTTGAGACCGAGATCCACTTCATTTTTCGATGTCCTCTTTACTATGAGATCAGGGGGAGATTTTACTGCCTTTACAGAGACTATTCTTCGCTGTCGATGTTCTTCAGCTATATTGATCAGCGGTGTCTTGCACTTTATCTTCAGGAGGCCACCCACCTTCGGGAGATTACCCTGTAGTCTTCTCTACCTTAGGGGCATACTTTAGATCAGCTCATCACTGCCTTTTTCTCTCCCTTGTTTCCTACATGGGGTTTGAAAAGGCCTTCCACTATTTCTTATTCCAAATTGGTTAGACATTGCACTAGTCTCTCTAGGCAGCGACAGTCCTACAACGGTTCTACACGACATTCTAAAAGTATGAATTATTCACGGATTTACCCCTCTATTATTGATTTCTTTGCGACAAGAAAGGACCCTTAGTCCTTTTCTTGTCTTCTCTCTTATTCTGCTTCTTACTTTTGTTTCTTCTCAATCACCGTTGACCGGCTCTTCTGTTTGTATGCTCAGTCCCATAAACCTTTTTTTTGGTTTTTTTGTGGACATTAACATTATTTCTTATCTAGTCTCTTAATGCAATAGCAATCCGTTTACCTTGTACGGTAAACAATACTTCTATAATTCTTCCACCAAGCCTTGTATATCTCTGCTCATTTATATAGTAAATATTTATCAAACTCTCCACATACATATACTCAATTTGACTCATTCTTTCTTTATATCTTCTTTTCTCATTATTCTTACTTTGGAGGATCTTATTTTGTTTATATTTTTCTTTTCATACACAAATTGTATTATACTGTTCTTATTTCACATTCCACTTAGTCTTTTATTTCTTCCATATTCACTCCTCACACTCAACTATTGTTCTTTACTATTCTGCTCTTTCATTCCACACACTTCACTCCACTTCATTTCACTTATTTCTATTTTCAAAATGACTCATCCTTTAAGAAACATGACTTTTCACAATCAAGGGTCATATCGTTTCTTAACCAAATTAAATAATATTTGCAAATTGTATTCTTTAACCTTTTTAATTTATCAAATATTACTATTTTTATCGGGTGGCAATATAGTTTTCTTCATTTGCATAAGGACTGGCGCTATGCATCTTTGATGTTATATTCTAAAACTTAATCACTATCTTATAACTTTTTTAATGTCTTTTTTAAAACTTCAAACTTCACTGTGATGTGCTGACTCAGGGGAGGGCCGCTCAATAGTATGTGCAATTTCTATAGGTTCATTTTTCCTTTGTATGTTTCGTTGCTTTCCTGCAGTTATTCAAACGATACTGCCTCTTGCTTGTCTGGTAAGCATCTTAATATGTATGTCATCACCGGCTGAGATAGCAATTTGTCATTTTATCCCTGCTTATCGGGCTTGGTTGACTTCCAAGAAACATATAATTTACTCTGTCTGAATATATTCATCAATCACATTTTGGAAATTATTGTTGCCTTAACTCATTGTTCCTTGCTCTGTTCACCAGCAGTTTTATCACTCAAAGCTTATGGTTTGTCTGTGTGTATTATTTCCTGTTCATTTCTTATCTATTTATATAGTTTATGCATGCCGTTTTCTTCAAATCATTGATTCTTAAACTCATTGCATGACTTCTTCAATGTGGTACAGGAACATATCTGCTGTAGTTAACATTATTGTCTTTGCTCTCATGATGTCCCCTTTCTTATCACTGCTTGCTCTTTTCAATCAACTTGATTTGACAAGTGATTGTTGAAACATTTACGGTTATGCTGGGCACTGTTGTATAATTTCTGTGTAAACACCGTTGCGTGACTCGTACGTGTTGTCTTCTGAATTGATCATTGTTTCCTCTGTCTGCTGGCTTTCTACGCTGCAAGATATCTTCAATTTTATCTTTTCATTCATTGCCGTCACTTGATATTGCTTCTCCACATTTGAACTTCCTATTGTGACTCTGCTTGATGATTTGGACGCTGCCTCAACTATTGTGTGTTTTCTTCATATACGTTAAAACTATTCATGTTTGACCATGCCGCTGTTAATCATACGAATTGTATCGTATATCTTCCTTGAGATTGCTTAGTTGGATATTCTGCATCTGATGTGTATCTATCCATAGTTTTTCTCATAATTTAATTGTTGTCTTTAGATTAATTATTCTTCGATCCATACGATATCATTGTATAATGTTTCCATGCTGCTCTGTTCTATATTTGTTCAATCTCTTCGTTTTTAACTATTCACTGATGCCATATGTGATCGTTATTGTATTTGATAACTTGTTTATCCTGCTGCCATCCATCATAGCTTTGTTCCAAATTACTGTACGATACTCTTATCGGGCATGAAGTCACTTTTAACTATTTCTTAATTTCCATAACTGTCAGCACCTCTGTGAGATTATTGCTGCATTCAATGAGTGATATATTAGGTATCATATTCAACTCAACTCCTGGACACATCATATTCCCATATATATTTGTCTCAGATGATTACTATTATCATTTTGAGTATTATAATTATCCTTTATACACTTATTTGATTGCTCTCCTTATATGCTTTGTATTCACTTATCATGACATCAATGACAAATATCTGTGAAACTTTGACATCAATGACAATAATTCCAGCACACGTCTTAAGTAAGCAGGGGGAAAATGCCCTTTCTTACAGTCTTTCCTAGTAGCTATTGATTAATGTAAACTTCATGTGGCCAAGAGAAAAAAACATGAGCATAAGATAAAACCTACGTCATGTTTTCTTCAATTATTACTAATATAAAACCCAAGTCCAAATAGAACGTACACAATTTCTTCAATTATTAGTAATATTGAATGTGGTGATTCTGAAACCATACTTGTATCTCTGTATTGTAGCTTAGATGTGAACCTTCAAATCTTCAACAATAATTTTAGATATGGTCTAGGACTGAGTTTATGCCTTACAATTGGGTAATGAATTCTAATTTACTAAAATGATTGGGCCATGAAGATACTCTAGATAAAAAGTGATGTGCAAAATATGTTCCAATAATGGATTATTGAATGAGTTATTAGCTGGTCTCATAATTACCAGGTGGAATTTTCTTATTTTCAGATGTAGTTTAATGTCTGAATTTCACTGATAGCAAGAATGCAGATTTATATTATTGATAAAAGGAAGATTGAATATTTGCATTTGTCATGGACATCACTAAAAGACTGAATTGTTAGAATAGCCACCACCATATGCATAGAAAAGTCATCTATTAGAGAGATCATCTTACCTGGATACTGGCGGAAAAGAGCTCCACTGTAATTCAAAACAAAGGGGGCGACTGCTACAGTCTACAAAATGTGAAACAAAATGATTAGAAGACTAATTGAAAAATATTGTTGATGTTGAGAAAAATACATGTAAATGGAAATGTATGCACATACACAAAGACAAAGACACAATCATAAATGTCATCCATCTATCTAATGTTGCTCTTTTTTAAAACAAAAAAGTAATCGGTTTTGACTTTTTGTAATTTTTGTTTTCAGACTTTGATGCTTTACACATTATCTCAGCACAAGGTGTTGTTTTATTTAGTTGGGAGGACATCTAGTTTTTATTTAAAAGGAAAGTGACCCAAATTATATCTGTCATATGGCCATGTCCAAGAAGAAATTAAGATCTCCTCCTAGGTTTCACACTCCTTTTTTAAATGCTTTGCTATTTTGTAATTTTTTCTAATTGACTTTGTTTTCAAATATAACTCCACAAGAACAACACTTAGCATCAATACCTATGGTGTATTGCAGAAATACATCAATATCTATGGTGTATGGCAGAAATACAAGTGTGGATATGGAGAGAATATTGGTTCACATAAACAGGTAGCAGAGTCCATGATCAGCAGTGGTACACGAAATGTAGGCCAGACTTAAAACTTGACAATATAAATTTAATGGAGTGAAATGAACTGACACATATATATTCCAGTTCCAATTTGGCAACTTAATATTCCAAAAAATTGAAAAAAAGTGCTTAGTTCTTGTTAAACATCCAAATTGTTGTTCATATTTAACCCTCGCTAACCATATACAGTATATAAACAACAATTACAGTTTTTTAACATCATTAACTCACCTTTGAATAGTCTCGAGTTCGAATGTAGTATACAGGTAAAAACTGGGAAAGAAATCGATAATGAACATCCTTTGTAGGAAATCCAAAAAGACCCAAGTCAGACCTGCAATGATCCTTTTAAGGTTTTAGTTTCCTTTGGTTTACATCATGTACCATCACTACAACACATAAAAACCGCAAGAAAGCAGTTGAACCTTTCTCAATTTTCTTTTCAATATAAGTTACCTTAATGTATCAAGCTCCAAGTTAAAAAGAAGAGCTGGCGTGTCTGCTGCAAATGTTTCCTGCATGGGGTAGGCAATTCTTCAATTTGAAATTAGAAACTAGTTTAATGGAAACATAAATGTAGATTTAGCATCAGCTATTATCTTTCCCTGAATGACACAGAACATGTCACACCAAGCATTATTCCTTTCTTGCATAATAATCAGCTATCGCAAAGCACTCTCACAAAAAGGGCATAAAACTACTTGAATGGAAGTTATCGACATATTTTTTTCCTTGTTTTGCTAAACAAAAGGAAAAAGATTCTCCATAGATATTCACCTAAAAGACCTAAAGATTTTTCTAAAACTTGCTTCCCAAAATTTTTGCCTTTGTTGTGTATGACTATCAACTAAGTCACATCTTGTTAAGTGTGTTAAAATTGGATAGATCAGACTTTTAGAAAATTTATATTTATAATTTCTGATTTAATATAATAGTTGATTAGATAGCAATTATTTCAGAGTCTCGCACTCATTTCTATTTTCTTTGTATATTAAACTTAACAATAATTTTATCTTCCTTCAAGTTGGTTGCAGATTAAACTTATAGTGTCAGGCAGAAAACAAATAACTTAGAAGACCATTGATAAATTATGTGTCTGATATTATCTGAACCAGACAGCATTTATATAGGAGACTTTAGAAGTTTGGAAGACACATACACGAGTGGACATGTCTCTTACAAGGGAGACATGTCCATTCATTGACGTGTCTCTCCCTTTCAATGCATGCGACCAGTAGATAGTCACTGACAATACAATAGACGCGACCAAGTCGCATGCAATTACTTGCCAAAGCCTGTTCACAGATAATGATTGGTGGTTGATAACATCAGTCGGTCAAGACACCTGATAATAATACATTAGTTAAATAATTTAGACAACCATCAAGTCGGTCAACCATGTTTATAGTTAGTGATATAGTTCAGTTGATTATGCAGATGATTTAATTGTTATTTGATATATGGATTTGTATATATATATTTTATACACAAAAAAAATAAAATTATATATCATATGTATTATATTTTCAATAGAATTTTATCCGACTGAACTATAACATTAACACTCCCTCTTAGTTTAGAAGGATCAACATAAGAAGAAATTAAATTGATATTACCTCAATGTAATATTAGGAATGGCAAGTTTAAGAATATCTTTCATCAGAAAATATCCACCATTGAATATAATCTATCATGATCTGTCTTAGACATCATAATATGTCCATCACAATAGAAGGCCATGGTCTATTTAAGGAACTTAATCCACCCTACAAGTTATCATCTACTGTGATCTGTTCAGACATCATGGGATGTCTATCACACTAGAAGGTCATGGTCTGTTTAAGGAACTTAATCCACCATGCAAGATATAATCTATGATTATCCGCTTCAAACATCCTAAAATGTCTATCACAATAGAAGGTTGTGGTCTATTTAAGGGAATTAATCCACCATGCAAGTTAAATCTATTATGATCTTTGTCAAACATCATATAATGTTTATCAAAATAGAAGATTAAGTTATTGAAATATCGTCACCTTTCAAAAACTTCTATAAATACAAGTGATAATCATTTGGAAGTCATCACTTCCTCATAACGCACACAAGGTCCAAATAGTCATGAAATAACATACACATTTTCATTAGTATAATAAACAAATGAGCTGAGACTCTTTCTCAATAATTACAATTTTATGTCAAGTTTACCTCAAAAGTGATTCACCTTTATTTTGCGAGAGGTTTGGTGAAGATGATAAAGAATAGTGAACTCCCTCTTAATCCAACATTTCACACGTTTATGAATATTTTGAAGTTTTTACAATGCAAATTTCTTTGACTCCAAGTTTGGATTACTGACTTCAGCAAAAGAAGCTGGATGTTCAAGTCTATCAAGAGTGTGCCTATAGTTGTCGCATGCATAACATTGTACTTTAGAGTAGTCTCTTTGTTTCTTGAACAATTGTTTACTATTTGAGCACTTGCATTTTGTTCTTTCCAAATTTGTGGTGAGAATTTGAATGTCTCCTTTTGTGGATTCCATGTCAATTCCTCTAGACATTAGATTACTCTCTTCTTGAATGCAGTCAACCTTTAGTAGATCAAATTTGGGGAGCTTCGAATGAGCACATATTTCTTATCTAAAGTTTTCCCATGAAATAGGGAGTGACCATGGTTAACTCTTTACTATCATTTCTTGTCTAATGTTACCATGGTTAACCCTTCACTATCATAGATCTCACCAATTATTAAGAGTTTGTTTCTTAATTCTGTTATCCTCATAAAGCATGAGGTGATGGTTTCTCCTTTATCCATCTTTATATTAGCAAGATGATTCTTTACAGTAAGAAACCTACTAGTATTGTTAATCTCAAACATGTCTTCTAGGGCTTTTAACATATCATATTCAGAGTCTAACTTTGTGATAATAGGTAGTAAATGATTTTTCACTCCATCCACCAATAACTCTATTGCTCTAGTGTTGTCCTTTTACCTCTGACACTTTTCGTTGTCTTCCTTAGGTTTAGGGGAATTCACCGTAGTTATTAGATCATACTGTTTCAGAATTAGCATTATTTGTAATTTCCAAGCTTCAAAGTCTGAATTGCCTTCAAGTCTATCTTCAAGTCTCATGATGTTTACCATCTTGAAATAGTGCAATGATTTTTTCAACAAAAATTGTAATAATTTTAAAAAAATCTGATCTAAATCATTTCTAACTTTCTTCAGACCTGCTCTGATACCATGTTAAAATTGGATTGATCAGACATACAGAAATTTATATTTATGATTTCTGATTTAATATAATAGTTAATTAAATAGCAATTATTTCAGAGTCTCACACTCATTTCTATTTTCTTTGTATATTAAACTTAACAATAATTTTTACTTCCTTCAACTTGGTTGCAGATTAAACTGATTTATATACTGTCAGGCAGAAAACAAATAACTTAGAAGAATGTTGATGAATTATGTGTTCAATATTATTTGCTCTGCCCTGGACAGCGATAATAAAGGAGATTTTAGAAGTTCTGGAGACAAGCTCCTACATGGGAGACACTTCCATTTGTTGATGTGTCTCTCCATTTCAATGCATGTGACCAGTAGATAGTCGCTGACAATACAATAGACATGACCAAGTCGCATGCAATTACTTGTCAAAGCCCATTCACAGATAATGATTGGTGTTTAAGAACATCCGGTGGTCAAGACAACCGATAATAGTATGTTATTTAAATAATTTAGATAAATGTCAAAGTCGGTCAACAATGTTTATAGTTAGTGGTAAAATTCGGTCGAGTATGCAGCTGATTTAATTGTTATTTGATTCATGGATTTGTAATATATATATAATAACCACATTTGCATATATGTTTATACACAAAAAAATATAATTATGTCATATATGTATATATATTTCCAATGGAATTTTATCCGACTGAACTATAACATTGACAAAGTGCCTATCAACATTTTGAAACAAGAAATGTTGAACAATATCTAGCTAGCATGGAATATACTATTACTAAAGAGAACACAACTATACTGAGAGGGGGACGGTGGGGGGACGGGGTTGTGAATCAGTATAATAAAACTTTTGCCAATTTAAAACTTTTACCCAAACTATTCAAATGCTGAAATGAACAATTATGCACATGAACACAATAACACAAGATTTATGTGGAAACCCAATGCCGGAGAAAACCACGGCAAATAAATGCTTATATAAACCATTCTTTTACAATGTTTTGTAGACTACAACCTACTAGAGGCTCCAACTCCTATGTTTATGAGCACCGACTCACTAGAAGCTCCAAGTCCCACACTTCGTAGGCACTGACCTACTAGAAGAACGAACCCCCATTGTTGTCTTCGTGAGCACCAACCCACTGCACTGAAACTTCTTTTCGACCTCATCAATGTCGCTTACTCAACTGATGATGGATATTTTAATTGCACAATTTCTTTTCTTCAAACTGGTATTTATATTAGCTTTTAAATCCACATTCACTTCCATAAATATCCTTCTTTATTTTATCTTCAATAAAATAACAATCCTTCTTATTTAGCTCGTATTTTATAATACTTATATATACTTAGTGTGTATATATATTAGATTTAATATATCTGAATATATATTCAACTATCTTCCTTACTCCAATCTGCTCCACAATTTCTCAACTTATCAAATATATCTTTACTCTTTTTCATTTTACATGTATCTGACTTCTTAATTATTTCATACACTCAGCTCTCATCCTCTCACTTACTTTGCACTCACACACGTCTTATATATATTTTATATTTTCATCTCATGCCCTACTTTTGAATATATATATATGTATCAGATAAAAATCTGATAATATACTTTTCTTCTTTTTATTTTTGATTTATTTCTTCCTCACTTTTTTTTCAAATGAAATATTCTTTATTTATATTTGTCCATAATGTCCTTTCAAACAGTCCCATTCCTTTATAACAACCTTAACTAAGAATTTACAATTGATAATTTAATGATATATTAAATGCTTTTGTTTAATGATAACATTTCATTCTCCGTGATGACTAAGGCTGCTTGTATTATCCGAACTGTCTTTGTTGCTTTTTATGCTATAAGATTTATTTATTTTTGCCATAGACTCATCACTGATTTTATGGCATTCCTGCTTCATTCAGACTTTTATCATTGTTGACATGAATTCAACCTATGTGAAAGCTCTCACTCGTATGCCTTGATATATATCTCTATCTCTGTGTATGTATATTCTTTGAACAAGAGACGGATACAAAATCACTGTTTATCACCACTGTAAATCTCCATGTACTGGCCGCACAATCTCTGACATATAGTCCCTCATCATCTTCTTCTCATGTATAACTTTGTCTCTACTGGTGAATCCGCTGACCTTTAAATATTCACAATAGTTGATAAATCTTTTCAAAGCAATGTCATTTGTCATTTATCAAAACTCTTGACAGTATGAATTCTTGAATTGAATTTATCATTTCAACCTAACTTCGCCGTGACACTCTCTTTTCATTGTCCTTCACAAATACCAAACTTAATCGCACAGTGACACAGATTCATATTCTTTTAAATATGAATAACATCTGGTGACCATCGAATTGCATCCCTTCTATAACATGACACATTAGATGCCTTCTATAAGATTGCTGTTTATATTGATGTTGTGAATTCCTTAATGATAGAATCATCATAACATTGTCAAATATATTTCTGAGTTTTTGAACACTGAATCTTCTATTAAACAATGGTGTCTCTGAAGATACATGTCTTGCTTGGATGGGAATTGTTGCTACTGAATTATTCACACTCCATATTTGTTTTCCAAATGTTATTGTCATGTCCCCATATTTATAAGATTTACAATAAAATAATAGTGCGAATAAAATAATAATATAAATTAATTAGAAAATTCATAACATATAATTTATATTGATTGATATAATCATATGGTTTTAAATATGATTAATATGATCATAAAAGAATAAATTATAATAATTTAGCATTATCAATAAATAAGACAATAGTTAGCCAAATTATATAGAATGAGTAATTATATTCTAT
Organism: Cupressus sempervirens; assembly: GCA_028749045.1. NCBI lineage: Eukaryota > Viridiplantae > Streptophyta > Pinopsida > Cupressales > Cupressaceae > Cupressus > Cupressus sempervirens. Next base: position 102,033,042 of record CM053787.1, read on the forward strand.
AGTTGATAAACAACTATTATAGGTAAGATATAATAAATATTATACATAATCATTAGGTGTAAAATATATATATATATATATATAAACATATATGCACAAAAGTTGAGATATACAATAAGTATATTAATAATTATTAAGAGTGGAAAATAATATTACAAACCCATCTAAGAACATTGATTAAGAAGAAAATGGCTAAGATAATGAACTAACAAACCTGAGCTGTATAGATAGACATGTCTTTTCAAACAAACACACTACCAATTGACCTTTATATATATATATATAAAAGGTGAGAATCGATGGTCGAGGAACACAGGGGGGCCATGCATCAATATCCCGGACAGAAGATTCACACACCTGAGCGAAGCAAACCACTCACTCGCACAGTGGGCACACACCCACATGATGGGGCAAGCAATGCAAACTGCAGGAGTATCCCGGGAATTGAAGGCGACACAAATGATTTCACTTATCAGCGTAGCACATTTTCGTCTGTGTATGAGGAGTGACCAACCATCACATGGAAGAGATTACCAGTTCATGGGAGAGGAAGTAAGGAACACGAAGGAGAATATCTGGGCATCGCTTGACATTGGGAAGAAGAGAGACCCAACTCAAGAAGGGAATGGAGATGTGAGACAGTCGGAGCAGAGAAAGGCTATCGTTGAAACTAACTTGGAGATTAAACATGAGATGAGACGTATTTGCACTGTCAGAGGAGGAAGGACATTGTCTTGGTGAAGGCAGTAATCCATATATAGAGAAGCATAGATATATATGAGAAGAGGGAAGATATAGAGAATCAAAAACCAGTGCATCTATGGGTTACACAAAGTTCATACAGGTAGAGATGGTGGTAAGAAATTGATGTTCTCAATCAACGATCATGGATTTGCCTTGTAATCAAAGGAAGTAGTATATTCATCCTAGCCAACCTAAAAACTACGATAATGGGAGGAGGAACATGGAACGTGTATACGGACACCAAACACAATGGAGAATATAACCAGAAATTATAGAGGTAGACATCCATTAAGGCAGATTGAATTGAAACTGCAAACTAATAACAAGTTACAACAACATCTATACAAGAACTAGTGAACTGAGAGAAGAATGGATCCATGAAGGTCTATTTCCATCATCAATGGAGAACACAAACTTCCGTCATAAAGACTATAGCTTTATTAAGATAGGGTTCTTTCAATATTATACGGTCTCAGGAAATACATAGTCCCATTAAGTGACGTCTAAACTGACAGATTGTGCATCACTAGTTAGCAAAAGGATATTGAGGTGGGTTACGTAAACCAACAAACAGACTATGATACTATAATCTTCATTCGTGGGGCTTCACCAAGGATAGATGAACAAAGTATAATTCTGAGGGGAACGCTTCCACTAAAGATGAAAATATTTGAAGTTGAGAATGAGTAATAATATCACATTCTATGTGCAAAATTACAGAGATCTTTAAATACATAGAATATGGATCAATTATATGGGTAGTCAATATCCATACATTGATCGGGAAGAGAATGAGACACAAAATTAATTATCTAGGTGAGAAATGTTCGATTTAGAATTATGATTGTAATGATCAATACAAGACTATAAGAAGAAAGAAACAAATGTGATATGTTTATATCAAGAACACTAGGAAGAAACCAAAATGGTTATATTCTATTAAGGATAAAGCAGCTATTATATGACTATCCCTAATAGGAGACAATCTGAAGAGAGCTCTTTAAAGCAAATAAAGGTATAAGAGTAAAACGAAATACACTCAGTCACAAAGATAGAGAAGCAATATCAAATAATGAGTATGAAATGATATGTAAATGAAGATATACAAGATTAGAAACTCATGGAATAGGGATAAGTTATAAACTCCAAGTATAGATTGAGAAATATTGGGTAAATTAAGGATGTCTCTAGTTGGGGACATTACAATGGTATCAGAGCATGACTTTGCCATCCTGTAGGGTGAATCTTTAATAAGGATCAACATATATAAAAAAAAATTCTCATCAAAGACGTGGAAGAAGGATGAAAGAAGATATGTACAATCAGCAAACAAGAAGAAGAATATACAACAACGTTGAATAAATAAACCAAACAGTAAGCAATAATAAGAGAAACCAGTTATTTTAGACAGCAGATATATGAAGTGAAAAGCTTAAAGCAATGGAAAGCATTAGTGACATTATTGTGGATTATCATCATTTAGATTGACATCAAGTTGATATATTCGAAAAATTAGAAGAGACCTCATCCATTGAGAATACATAAAGATTGAAGGCTCTATTCAAACTATAATAGACAGAACTATGATCCATATCAAAGCTGCCCGAATAACACCTTGGGAATAGTGACATATCTACCATCTATTAAGGATCGAGCAAGGTATAGACAATAGCAAATATCAGATCACATTGGACATAGTAAAGGATTCATTGTTTGCACCAAATTGGAAATAAAGATTAAAGCAAGGACATTTCAAAATGAATGTTATAATTACTAGTATAGAATTGAGGCAAAGAGCTCTAAAGGACTTCACATGATATTCTATAATTGAATATTCTTAAGGAAGTAAGGCAGGGAATCGAGTATTCTCTGAAGGACAATACAATACTGTTAAGGAAAATCATATGCATATGTAAGGATAGATACACCCAGAGTGGGTATCCATAAGGCCTAGGATGAGGAAGAACTCCCTCCTAAGAAGGATGGATCTATCAAGATTGATTATCCATAAGGTCTTAAAGAGAAGCATCGTGAGAAGATGGTTCTTAGTGGAGAGTTGTTCTATTAATTAGAGCCCCAAGAAGCACTCCCCTAGGAGCTAAGCATCTGATCACGACTTCTCCTTAAGAAGGGTTTAAATTGGGGATTAGGATCTCATAAGTAAATGACTTAGAAGATTGACTAATGTTCTTATCATGGTTTTGGAGTACTAACATATGATGCAGGTTTATTTGTCAAGGAGTTAGTCACCACTAACTCCAATCGCACACAAATGACCATTAGAGGAAGGAATCTACCAAAGATTTTTTACATGTATGCATCGTGTCTTCATGCATCAATGTGTCTACTTTGTGTCTACATCGTGTCTTCATACACTAATTATATATATATATATATATATATATATATTTAGTGTATGCTTTATGTTTTCATATATTCTAGTATATGTTTCTTAGTGAATGCCAAGAATCAAGGACATTTTCAATGAGTGTCAAATAGTAAGGACATTCTTAAGGAGTATTGAGCATCATGAACATTCTTAGCAAGTGTTAAGATTAAGGACATTCTGTCAAGGTTGAATCAAGGTCATTCTCTATGAATATTGAAGTTAAAAGGACATTCTAATGAATGCTAGAATTCTTAAAAAGGAATTAAGACAAAAACTCTATCTTTGAAGATTTATCTAGAAAGGAAGTGACACCTAGCAAAAGGAGAATCACAAATGCTACAACAAATCAAGATAAGTTTTATTCGAATTATTATTATTTTTTTTACATTTTTAAATAATATAATGAAATATCTTAAAAAAAATGATAAGCTTATATCTGTGAATATGTTACCTCTCTAACCTAAAAGTTGTAATTGTCATTTCAGGATCAAAGTTACACGAAGGATGGAATTGCTTGAGGACAAGTGATTTGAGGAAAGGTGGACTGTCAAGTCCCCATATTTATAAGATTTATAATAAAATAATAGTGCGAATAAAATAATAATATAAATAAATTAGAAAATTCATAACATATAATTTATATTGATTGATATAATCATATGGTTTTAAATATGATTAATATGATCATAAAAGAATAAATTATAATAATTTAGTATTATCAATAAATAAGATAATAGTTAACCAAATTATATAGAATGAGTAATTATATTCTATAGTTGATAAACAACTATTATAGGTAAGATATAATAAATATTATATATAATCATTAGGTGTGAAATATATATGTTTTACAAAAGTTGAGATATACAATACGTATATTAATAATTATTAAGAGTGGAAAATAATATTACAAACCCATCTAAGAACATCGATTAAGAAGAAAATGGTTAAGATAATGAACTAATAAACCTAAGTTGTATAGATAGACATGTCTTCTTAAACAAACACATTACCAATTGACCTTTATATATATATAAGCTGAGAATCAATGGTCGAGGAACACAAGAGGGCTGCGCATCAATATCCGGAACAGAAGATTCACACACCTGAGCGAAGCAAACCACTCACTCGCACAGTGGGCACACACCCACATGATGGGGCAAGCAATGCAGACTGCAGGAGTATCCCAGGAATCGAAGGCAACACGAATGATTTCACTTATCAGCATAGCACATTTTGGTCTGCGTATAAAGAGTGGTCAACCATCGCATGGAAGAGATTACCAGTTCATAAGAGAGGAAGTAAGGAACACGGAGGAGAATATCTAGGCATCGCTTGACATTGGGAAGAAGAGAGACCCGACTTAGGAAGGGAATGGAGATGTCACATAGTCAAAGCAGAGAAAGGCAATCGTTGAAACTAACTTGGAGATCAAACATGAGATGAGACATATCTGCACAGTCAGAGGAGGAAGGACATTGTCTTGGTGAAGGCAGTAATCCATATATAGAGAAGCATAGAAATATACAAGAAGAGGGAAGATATAGAGAATCAAAAACCAGTGCATCTATGGGTTACACAAAGTTCATACAAGTAGAGACAGTGGTTAGAAATGGATGTTCTCAATCAACGATCATGGATTTGCCTTATAATCAAAGGAAATAGTATATTCATCCTAGCCAACCTATAAACTACGATAATGGGAGGAGGGACATCGAACGTGTATACGAACACCAAAAGCAATGGAGAATATAACTAGAAATTATAGAAGCAGACATCCATTAAGGCAGATTGAGTTGGAACTGTAGACTAATAGCAAGTTATGACAACATCTATACAAGAACTAGTGAACTGAGAAAGAACGGATACATGAAGGTCTATTTCCGTCATCAATGGAGAACACAAACTTCCATCATAAAGACTATAGCTTTATTAAGATGGGGTTCTTTCAATATTATACGGTCTCAGGAAATACATAGTCCCATTAAGTGACGTCTAAACTGACAGATTGTGCATCACTAGTTGGCGAAAGGATATTGAGGTGGGTTACGTAAATCAACAAAGGGACTATGATACTATAATCTTCATTGGTGGGGCTTCACCAAGGATAGATGAACGAAGTATAATTCTGAGGGGAATGCTTCCACTAAAGATGAAAATATTTGAAGTTGAGAATGAGTAATAATATCACATTCTATGTGCAAAATTACAGAGATCTTTAAATAAATAGAATATGGATCAATTATATGGGTTGTCAATATCCATACATTGATTGGGAAGAGAATGAGGCATGAAATTAATCATCTAGGTGAGAAATGTCTGATTTAGAATTATGATTGTAATGATCAATACAAGACTATAAGAAGAAAGAAACAAATGTGATATGTTTATATCAAGAACACTAGGAAAAAACCAAAAAGATTATATTCCATTAAGGATAAAGCAGCTATTATATGACTATCCCTAATAGGAGACAATCTGAAGAGAGCTCTTTAAAGCAAATAAAGGTATAAGAGTAAAACCAAATACACTCAGTCACAAAGATAGAGAAGCAATATCAAATAACGAGTATGAAATGATATGTAAATGAAGATATACAAAATTAGAAACTCATGGAATAGGGATAAGTTATAAACTCCAAGTACAGATCGAGAAATATTGGGTAAATTAAGGATGTCTCTAGTTGGGGACATTACAGTTATACTGTATATTCGATAGTCTTTGATTGTTTTAATTGAACCTTCATGCCAGACTTATCGCTGTAAAAGTATGATGACTTGGTGGATGACACATCAATAATCATTCCTCATTCGATTTGTTTTGACATGGTCCCTGCCATGATACATGAAGCCACTAACCCATATACTCTGGACCTTTAAAAATATTATTGCAACTTTCGTCTTATTGAACCATCTTCAATATACTTTCTTCCACACTGCATATATTATTAGGATTAGAAAATATGTGTTTCATGCTTGACTTGCACTCCTTTGTCAACTTGTTGTGCTTACATCTCCAAAAAACACATCAGACTCTATGCATAGTTATGCGGTTATTTGTCAATCATATCTATTGCCATCTCACTACTTATATTCTCTGCATGTTCATGTCAACATCTATGCAATTCTATCAAAATTATTTTATGGGCCCATTTGCTTCATATTTGTTGTGATGTGGAATCTTGGATAGAACCGCTCGCAGCTTCATATCTTGTTTTTCCCATTACACGGTAATAACCCAGTTCGGAATGTTTGTACATATTTATCCTTGCCTGGTGTGGCTTTCTTCATATCGCTACATCCTTATACTATGAAGACTCCCATAGTTCCGATGATAACAATGTTCCTCTGTTATTTATATGTCATTGATTTGAGTCCATACTTGCTGAAGATGCTATCTTTGATATCATTTTGAATATTCTATGATTGCTGGAAAACCTGTTACTATCTTCGGACAGGTTATTGCTATTAATAAATATATTCTGTGCCATTGATGTTGAAGATGACTTTCACCGTTCAAGTCAATGCTACCACAAGCAGTTTTAAAACACTGCTCTATCACATAGTTTCTCTCTATTATCAATGAATCCCTTTGTTCAAACTGGGTAACTTATATCACTGCCAATCCTTTGACTTCTATCGATTCCTCCTTGCCAATCATATTTGTTTTTCTTCAAAAAATTGCTTGTGACTGTGTATATGCTTTGTCATATATATATATATATATATATATATATATATATATATATATATATATATATATATATTGATAGTATTGGCTTCTAATTTAAAAATAGCTTCAAATAACTTGGCATCTTTGTGTAAATAGTCTTCCATGCTGAAGTTTTACTTTTATTTTACTTGTAGATAGTCTTACTACATCGTATATATATTAAAGTCAATTTACACATAGTTTATACTGTTCTACTTATCATCTTTCTTTTATCTTCTTATAATGAGTTTTGCATTTGTTTCATAATAATTCAGTAACTCATTTAATTTGTGAGTATTACATTCTTCATTATACTATTGGGTGCCATTCAGGTCTGAAACTTTTTCACACATTATCATTTTCATAATGGCCCTTTAACGTTGATAATAGTTATGTTTGCACTTGTCTTGCTTGTGAGCCCTTTGACATCAATGACAATATTTCCATCAATTACTAAGGCAAGTGGCATGGCTGGGGCTTTTTCATGTCATATTCTCTAAGGTGTGATTTGGGCTCTCAAGATTGATTGGAGTCCTTGAATGCAAGGAATTGAAAAATACGTCATTGTGGCTGTTCACTTACTGAAGCCTCAATATTTGAAGAGGTACAAGAACAAAGCATAAGAATTCTAGATATGCTTATCCATTGTAGAAGATAAAGAAATAAGGGCAATTCTAGCGTACAAAGAGATAAATTTAAAATGTAACGTGAGAGTCCATATTTATGCTCTATATAAAAGTTAGTTCCATACCACCAAGAAAAACATATTTAAAATGTAATGTGAGAATCCATATTTATATGCCAGTTTCAATTAGAAGGGTACAGAGTTTTTAGTGTTTCCTTGTGTGTTTTTGGCAATTTTGTAACCAAAAAAATTTGTGTTTTCTATCTGCTGCACGAAGGGTTGCTGAAAATCATGCAGCTTGGGCATTTTTTGTTTTTGAGTGTGACAAATCTTCAACAACAGATTGCTCTGATTTTTTAATGTGATTTCTTGTTTTCTGATGAAACCTAATGCTGTTACAATTGCACTTGACAATTTTCCTCAAAATAATGGATTTGCTAAGAATACAAGAAAAAGTCAGGAGTAAGGTTTTCATAACCTTTAAAAAAATGCAAATTTTTGGCATTTTTTAAAGAAAATTCTGGACATCTAAGGTTTATGAACCTAGGGTTTTGGTTATAACAGCAAGATTTTAGTTATTCTGTGACTTAGTATTGCAGATGCTCAACATCATGTTGGAAGGAAGCCAACGCTTCACTAGCAAAAATTATAACTATTGGAAACAACTAATGTTCACAATCTTCCTGTAGAGGTGTCTCAACAAGATCATCCTCAATATCAACAATCATCCAATGGTTGTGGATACTGACAAGAAAAGTTTGAAGAGAAAAATCATAGAGTCTTCATGCTCATCAAATTATCAATAACAAATGATCTGCTTCTAAAGGTCCTATTAGGCAAACCCTTGAATAGATTTGGAAGCACTTGCAAGATCTACAAGAGACATCTTGATCTAATAAAGGAAAGGTCGTCTTCCTAAAAAATGTGTTCTTCTTGATCATGAGATGAGAAAACATCCTTGTAGGAACATTTGATGAAGACCAAGAACATTGACAATCAGTTGGCAGCTATTGATTGCAATATTTAAAAAAAGAATATATGGTGGTAATTACGCTAAAGAGCTTACCACGAACATATGGGCATTTCATGGAAACATCACAATTGAGATAAAATTAATCATACAAGGAATCATTATGCAAAGTGATTGTCTGAAAAGACAACTAGGGAGGGCCTGCATAAAAGGCTCATGTTGCAAAACAATTTGATTACCCAACCTTATGCTTTCATAGTCAACTAACCAAAAGATCAATTGAAGTCTTTTGCAAGTACATGGATTCTAGAGCATCTTGGCAGTTTACTCATAGGGTTAGTTCTTTCAGTACATGTTTTGCTCAAACTCAGTGATCTTCAATGAAATATCTTTTGGAAAGAAAATTCTTATTTTTCTCAATGTGTACTATATGTCGGGAATGGAGCATGATTTTCTCTCAATGAGTTGGATTATATGTCATTGTCCCAAGTTGGACATCATTTTTGGCATACACGAATGCTATATTGTTGACAAGATATCGAGGAAAACCATTATAGTTGGCCTAGAACGATAGAACGGTTTGCATCGACCAGTTGATACTAGAGAAGTTCAAGAATGTGCATTTTTTAATGGCGGTGAGTTTTATTTGGATAAATTCAAGAACTTTTGCGCAAAACATTGTACCATATGTCAATTCACAACACCCTATATTCTACAACAGAATGTATTTCAAAGACAAAAGAGTACAATTACAGAGATAGCTCATTGCATGTTAGAGAGCAAGAGTATTTCCAAGAGGTTTTGGGCTAAGGCCATTTACACTGCAGTTAATCTTCTCAATAAATCTTCTACACAAGTAGTGAAGGAGAAAATGTGGACAAAAAAAGGAAAAACAGGAGGTGAGCCATCTAAAGGTTCTTGGTTCTACTCGTGGAAACAAGACTCAAACTTAGCATTAACTCAACGACTCTGAGCTGACTTGGGACTCAACAAAAACTTGGCAAGTCACTACAAAACCTGATTTAGTGACTCTCACCTAGGGTGACTTTCTGGTGAGCCCCAAGCCCTTATGGCTCGGCCAAGGTTACTGGGCTTGCACTCGCGGAGTCTTGGAGGCTCCAAGAACTATGGTTCTAACACACATGTTTGGATTCTAGATGCCTAATGAGCCAAACTAGACTTCAAAGAGTTAGGAGTTGATGTTTACAACTTACATGCTAATGATGTTAACACTAATTGTTTGAAATTTCAACGAGAATGTTGTGACCAATGAATATTTGAGCCTTCTTAGATCTCCTTCGAGATCAAGATTACATATTCAAGTATTCAACTTCCATTAGCTCCAACGAAAGGGTGGGATGATTATTTAATTAAACATGATTAATTAATATATGTAATATTTGACCCATTTGGGAAATTGTATGTGCTTCGACTATCAATCTATATATATTAGTTAATTAATTTTTAATGATTGAGTAATTATGCGCTTTCTATATATAGATGTACATGTACCCTTGATGTGTGTTCAGTGGTTGCAATCCGTAAATTGTAGGTATCAACTCAGTCTAACTCCATAGACATGAGTGTACCCTCGTCGATAGTGGTTGAAACCAGATAGTACATTGGTCATATTGTCACTAAACCCTACACACTAAATCTTATTGAGTGTGATTTCCCATGTGTTTACCTTGTATACCATTGTTGGAAATATCCAAAAAACCTTATTATCCCCTTGTGGTTGACCAGTAAAGAGTATTACATATGTTTATTTGCAATTTGTCAACAATTTTAGCATAGAAATTGAATTTAATTGCTTTTATTGCAATTTGATAATTTTAAAATAAAACATGTCTTACATGTCCTTTTTATAATGGAGATGAGGAGATTAGAAACATAGTTTATTTTATTATTTTTATTTATTAATTTTAACGAATAAATATAATGGGTCTTTATATTGGGAAATAACTCATTTTCAACACTAGGTTATCTTTTGCATATTCAGAGCTCAAAAACCTTCTTGCAATTTGATTTTGGGATGGAGATTTGTGGGAGAAACTACAAGAACAATTTTGTGGGCAATCTTGCATTGGATTAGAAATGTGAACAAATGGTTGCTGCTTTTTGAATTGGTAATTGACTATGAGGTTTTGAAAGTATTCAGTTTTCAAATTTGGTACATATAACAGATAGGAACTCCATTATTTATTTGATCCTGATCAACAATCCCTTGAAGAGACATAGCTAAAGGAGAACCATATAAACTCATGCCAACTATATCAACAATAGGTGTAGCCAGGTCAAAATCTGTGGACACAGAAACATTACCAACTGCCAAACACAAAATTGAATCTTTACAGATGGTGAAAACTAAGCCCAACTCCACTCAGGTGAATGATCAACATCTACCTTAAACATTAGATTGTCATAAGACAATGTTGCATCCATGTCGAACATAGTAATGTCCATGAAGTGAACATCAACACTTTGTTGATCGATGGTATAACATGACTCTGTCACTATATCACTCACCTTATCAGCAATAGCAAGTGTACTATCATCAGAGCACACACCTACAACTGCATTCATATTGCTAAACTCCTCATTGGATGGTTCAACTGACACAAAAGTGGCTATTGATATAACAGTATCCTCGCATGCTCTATTTACCGTATGAGGTAAATAGATTAATGCATATAGACAATAGACAAGAACATGTAACAGCAATACTCCTTTTATTATTCACATATATGCCAAAGAGATTACATAGTGCTTTCAATGATGATTACAACAATAATCCAAAGTTGTACATATACCATCTCGAAGAACCTTCCCAAAGGGGCCCGTCGGCGACATAACAATTACCGACGACATCAACCCATCGGCTACTCAATATTTATCGACGACATCATCCCCTCAAAAAAAAAAGTAATCTACAGACGAAAATTACAAAATATTCAGGACAAGTTAACAAAACGGAATACATTAACTGACTAACTACAACAGGATAGATCTGTTTCTCTCACACCACTTTCACATTCATTCCGTGCCTGCACCAAACTAGTCTCCAAACCACGTTGCATCTGAAGCCTCTGCTAACACAATATTGTTTTCTTAATCAAGCTGACCTTGATAGCCACTCGTGCTACTTTCTCTACTTCCAACTCCTGGGTACCCTGAGTCAAGTGTCACTGTTCTGCCTTCAACTAGATGATTAGCTCCTCCCGAGCTCTCTATGCATCCACCAAGACAGCTTCACATCCAACACCTACTCCAAGTGCCTCAAAGCATATCACCTCTCTTGAAAGGCTTGCTCTGGTGCACATACACTCTATGCCTACAGCAGTTCCAGGTCTCATCAACTGGTCACACTTCCCACGACTAATAATTGCACTGATTGAGGGTCTAGGGGGCATCGCCCCCAGCGGGGTTGAGGGGCAGGACCCCTGCGGGGTCCTCTGCCCTAGGTGCGCTCCCTATCGCAATACAAGGTGGGTGTAATGTCCCTTTTTGGGGACATTAGAAATATTAAAGGGGACATCTTTATAATATTGAAATTGACTATGAGAGCTAAGACTTTATTTATTAGAGGTCAAATTAATATTCCAAGTTGGCAAAAGATGACAAGGAAAGATAAGATGAAAAGCCAAGAAGGAAGTCGAAGAGTCACAACTGCGAGAATAAAAGGAGAAGAGACCCTTTCTTTTGGTAAGCTTGATTTACTATTCAAATTTCTAGTTCTCTCTTGTGAGAGTTTTCAGAAAGCTTCAACTTTCAGCCAGTGTGAGGACGTAGCCCCTTGTGCCGGCAAGTAGTGGACGAAAACCCATTGTCAAGGGAGATATCACTTCAGGTGTCTCGGTTGTGCTTACAGGTTCTTCTCTTTAGTTTTCCAATCTGACTGTAGAACTGTGTTTAAGATTGGATTTATAGTTGCAGGTTATTGTAATGCTATTGTATAATACAATAACGTCTTAAGATTTGTTTGGAAGTTGCTAGTTATTATACTATTTCTGTATAAGGCAAAACATGCTACCAGATTGATGTGAGGTTGCTGGTTTAATGCTTTTGAATTGTGATGTATTCTCTTATGCTTGAATCTCTAATATCATTTTGAAGACAAATTTTATTGGCGAAGTTCGAGTTTACTTTGCTGCTCGTATTTTCATCTGCATGCGGGTTATTTTCTAAATGTGTTAATTAATGAGTTCTATCAAGTACCTATCTGGAATATTCTTTGTCATTCACATTGTTGGGTATTCATTAGCTGGGTTCATACTCTGAGGTTCACTATAATAAAAAGGGGAAACAGAGAAATCAGGTTCAAGACAGTACCAGTACTGGTATGGGTCATTACAGTGGTATCAGAGCCAAGAATCCTGCCATCCTGTGGAAATACTCGAATATTTATGAAAAAGAAAGCTTTGCATTCTAGTTGCTTATTGTGACTGGTTCAAGACTGGGAGGACAAAAAACCCTCTAAGTCTAGAAATATTCCAAGGAGTTGGAAGTTACCCCTGCTTCCTTCCTTTCAGTTTTGCAATTGTATGGTTGGGCAGAATTTAGTAATTTAGCGGTGATTCAGTTCAGGCAAAAAGTAAGTTTGTTGTTTGCATTTGGAGTTTTGAAAATAACTGGGCCTATTTAGGCAGTCGTGAGTGTATTTGGAAGCAGGTTCATTAACTTTGGTTTGTAGAAATTGTAGACAAATACATTTCAGGCCACGATATAGTAAGTCACAAACTGGCTTGAAGCATTTTTTTGTTAATCTGTATAGTGAAGAACCCACGGGTATAGTCTGGATAGTTGGCCGTCATTAAACAAGGGTCCCTTCAACACTGGTAATCTTCTAATCACTTTCCAGCCAGGACGTCACCCCAGGGAAGTTTCAAACGGTGTTAAAAACAGTGTGCTTGGGACAGCTGGACGAGTTATACCTTAGCAAGATAAACTCACACGCAGGCAGGAAACCACGGGATTCATGGCACAATCCTGAGTCAAGCTACTAACCCGAGCTTGGTCTTTCCCACGTCCAGGAAACAAGTCGCCATCTAGCATACAGCAGGTCGTCTCAGGTTTGGAAACCAAAACAGTAGTTCTCATCCGCGTACAAGTGTCTGAGAAGAAAGGAAAGGGGCGGAGTCGAGGTTTTGGCCATTTCCGGAGGCATTCGATAAATGTGACTGGGGGCATTTACAAGGATTTTTCCGACATGAGCCGCCTCTATTGAGCCATTATCGGGTGTCTGTTTCATCCCGTCGACCATTGCATTTCATTTTTTAAGGCGTTTGGATTTATTGGTGGGTTTCAGATGTGAATACCATGGGTGTCTTGAGATGTCAACAAAGATAGTGTTATCGAGTGTTTACGTGCAGACCAGACTACGCATGGGTGAATGTTTACAGTCGGTGCCATAAACTCACATCAGGAGAAGTCGACTACTTCATTCAGCCCAGCAGCTGATCATTCTGGAGTGACTTCTTAATCCGCAGGTAAACCCGAGTTACTTCTAGACACGTGGGAAAAGGAAGGAAGTTCGCAGTGGGAAATGTGAAGCACCAGTTTGAAGGTCATCAAACTTGAACATCTCAGTTTGGGTTTGTAACGCCATTCCCCTACTGCAAATAACTTCCTCTCGGCATTTGCATACACCTCTGCGGGCTTGGATAATTGAGCAGAGTAATTACAGGTGTTTGAGAATCGAGGCATAGCGGTTAATGTATGCCAGGCAGCAGCTGGTTACACCTACCGTGAGATTCTTTGGCATCAGAAAAAGCCTACAGTTAAATGTAATGCTTTCCATCCTCCATATTTTGTGTCCACATGAATCAACTCCAAAAGGTTTCGAGAGTTGCAAGGCAACATTCGTGAAGGTCGAGTTGATATACGTGTCAACCAATATGTGTAACTAAAGGAACCCAGCCGCTTGTCGATGATCACCACCGATAAGGAGTTATGGAATCAATCGCCAGTTAAGGAAAGAAGCTGTTACATAGCAGCATGTTGGCGTTATTTTAAAACATTCGATTTCTTAAGGAGACGGGTTTACACAGTGTGGAATAGAGGGGCAGACTAGATGAATTGAATATTTGATTGAAGTTGGTCAGCAACCAAAGATTTAGACAAACTCCTTTCGTCAGACTATGTACGCCTGGCCTGGTGGCGATAATAACAAGAAATCGTGAGGAGTATTTTGCTATGATAACAGACAAAGGTTTATGAGTGTCGATGAATGGTGGAATTGTCCCATTAGTAATTGGATTGCACACAGTCAGAAGAATTTATCTTGCCAGCATAAATAAAGAATTAGCCTTTCTGGTGAATGATGGAAGTCATCGAGCAGGAAGAAGGTAAATATAATTGTGAGTTAATTTGTGCAGTCTTGCAGATGCTATGAGAGGAAGATACAATCTGCCATCAGAATTGTAGAAGGAACATAAGTGTTTAACAACGATATTGAACAATAAAACAGATCATGCTTCACTGTGTGGCTTCAAAATAAATTGTCGAGGGAAGACAGAAGTCATATATGAGAGGAGACTTTGTTGACTCAAATTTATTGGAACGCGGGCCCAATCTTGAGATGTTCCCATTTCACTGAAGCATCAAAGACTTCAAAGCTCAAGGTATTGTGTTGGTTTCTAAAGGATTTTTTAAGCCATGAAGTGAAGTGAACCTTGGAAATTATTGATGGGAAACAATCAGTTGCTATTCAAGCTTTAAAAGAGTAAGGTTTGGGGGTCCTTTCACATTCAGAGCATTCTCTTTGAACAGTTTGGGAAATTATCAACATTAATCTGTCCAATGTTCCTTCATGATAAAAGGTGTATCTTCAGTCTGATGAAGTGCGTACCTGTGCAGTAACAGCTGGTGAGTTAAGTTGGGCTGAATACTGTCATCCGAGAAGTGCAGTGATCAGCTACCAGGTGCAGTGACTTAGAGCAGGTTGCTCATTTAATCCTCTTCGTAGACTATACAAAACAATTTGTTCAGCTTTGGGTAACTTTCTCAGAACTAGTTTGAGATTCATTCACAGATCAGTGCTCTCATGAATATAACTTGTGAAGCGAACCAAATTCCAAACTATTTCTTGACATGAAGGCTATACAAGTATGATGATGATTAACAGAGTTGTCTATTATTCATTGCTTTACCTTCATGAGCATTTAGAATCACAGAGATGTGGGTACTTTGTCAGAACTCCAAATGAAAATGAATGACTGAATTGAAAATAGTTTCTGAGTAGGCCAATGACCTAGCAGGTTTTTCAATAGCTACTGACGGTAACAAAATTTATTAAGGGATTTTTCAGTGGTCACCATCTAGGCTGGACGATTATGGGCAGCACATGAACTTAAAGGCACCAAATTATTTGTCTTCAGGGTAATTGGAGAGCGGGTGTGAAAGAACCGACTTTAACAGTGGTATTGATTCATATCTTGTTGGGAAGAAACAGTGACACAAATTGTTTTCAGAACACTAATTTGTTTCAGAGACTTGAGATTGTTCGGCAAGTGTTTGCTAAAATGCTCTAGTTTCAAAATTGAATCCTGGTCCGGTTAAATAAATTTATTAGTAGTGCCATCAGATCATATCCAGGTTGTTTGTGGATTATTTGACAAAATTCCTCTCATACAATGCATTCAACATTTTGATTATAGAATTTTAAAGCTCAGTTTATTACAGTGAACTAGACATTGAATCAATTAGTTAATCATGTTTACTTCAAGTACCCAGAAGCAGTGGGCCCAGAACATGGAGCAGCTTAAACAAAGTTTGAAAGGGTTGGATGAAAATCAGAAAAGGATGAATGAATTGATTTTAGACCCTGCAAAACTAGACAAAGTGGCACGATGTATGGTTTCCATTTTTAAGAGGACTACATCACAAAACGAAGGGAAAGAGGAACAAGAGGTCTCTATAGTTTCTAGAAGCCTCTATGATGAATTCCCAACAGTTAGTGATCATCATACAGCTGACCCTCTGGAGGGCAAAAATCAGAACTTAGAAAACAAATCAGAAAATTCATTTGATGACAATGAATCCCAAGATCATGATGTGGATGGACACGCATTCACCTTGGAAGTGGAAGTGCGTGAAGATACTACCTCACTAGTTGAGCCATCCTATGAGGTGCATAGCAACAGAATCCTAGATATTGAGGAGTGCCTAAATGATAGCATACACGATGCTGCTTATCATATGGTGAGTGACATTGATTTAGCCTCATATCACAGTGCGGATGACAAATTGGAAGATTTGTGTGGAAATCTTTTGTCACAAGGGGTTCATCATTTAGGAAGCAAATTGAAGGTTAATGACAGGATGGTTGCCACAACCGTTAAGCATTTTGATGTTGCTCGTCAAATGTTGGCCACCTATGGTTGGGGTACTCCTTTGACAGATGAGTAGGATGATAGTGCTTTTTCCCTTGCAGAGATAGATGCACTCCAAGAAGCGATTGGAATGATGAAACAAAATTACCTACAACTACTTGCAAATAGAGATTTTCTTCTCGAGTGGGATCGCATTTGTTATGTTGCATTGCAGAGAAATGAGGAGAAGATTGATAAGCTCACTCATGAGCTTGATGTGACATTGGACTCGTTGCAGAGCGCCCAATTGGCCCTTCAAGAGTCACAATTATAGATTGAAAAGCTTAGAAAGGAGTTGAGTTTGGCATAGCCTCCACTAGTTACAAATATTAGTACAAAGGTTTCAGCTAGGATGAGTACCTTGGTTGAGAACAGTAGAGAACCACTACTTGTATTGAGTTCTCTTGAGGTTAGTATCGTGACAGTTGATGCAGGACAATTTATTGGTAGCTCTTGAGTCACAATGGTGGATTCTACTGAGAGTTGTGTGGTAGCACACGACGCTACTCCATCACCCACACAGGGCATTCGCAGAGTGTCATCCGGTTGGGAGTACAACTCTCGTGTTGATTTGTTTCCATCTCCTGGAAGCAAATCTGTCACTTCATTCCATGCAGCTGATTTTGGATGCCGGCTTGTTGATTTTCAGAGTCAGAGGGATCAGCTGCTTGATTCAAGTGTTTTTAGTGATAAGCCATTGACAGAGGTTGGAGCATTTTACCGCGAATACATAGTGAGGAATGCTCATCATTTTTCTTTTGACCCATGCACGGGGGACTTGATGATGCATCGATGTGGGTTGGTTTCAGAATTATATCATCCTTTGTGGGATGGGTATTCACCATCTTCGGAAGGTGGGATTAGCGGATGCAAGCATCCAACTCAGTTGTTTGTGGGGAATTACTTGCAGGGAAAGTTGTCGGTTATACATCATGCTGATATGTATCCAACATGGTTTGCTACTTCTATGCCACAAAGTTCTCTTATGGGTACATGGGTACCAACGACTATGGTGTCAGTTGGCATGATGGTTTGGTTAGTTATCACATCCATGGGAGTTTAGCGGGAGCTGTAGAGAGATGTGTTATAGACGCTACCAAGTATTTTTACCCCTACATGGTAAATGGATGTGGGGTTCGTTTGTTTTGGGATCCAAGTGGCGACAGGTTTGACACGATGTATTGGTTGATCAGAGTTGTACAATTTACAGGTGCAACATTTCTTCATAGAGTAATATGGGATCCAGGAATCCCATTGATGGGTGGTTTGCAGAGTGGCACCTTGCTTCACAGTTCGACCGGGATTGTTTTCAGTTTTGGCTTCAAGGTAAACTGCAGATTCATATGGGATCCGGGTACTAATTGCTTGAGGGCAAGCAATCTCAAGGAGGGGAGATTTGTAATGTCCCTTTTTGGGGATATTAGAAATATTAAAGGGGACATCTTTATAATATTAAAATTGATTATGAGAGCTAAGACTTTATTTATTAGAGGTCAAATTAATATTCCAAGTTGGCAAAAGATGACAAGGAAAGATAAGACGAAAAGCCAGGAAGGAAGTTGAAGAGTCACAACTGCGAGAATAAAAGGAGAAGAGACCCTTTCTTTTGGTAGGCTTGATTTACTATTCAGATTTCTAGTTCTCTCTTGTGAGAGTTTTCAAAAAGCTTCAGCTTTCAGCCAGTGTGAGGACGTAGCCCTCATGCCGACAGGCAGTGGACAAAAACCCATTGTCAAGGGAGATATCACTTCAGGTGTCTCGGTTGCACTTACAGGTTCTTCTCTTTAGTTTTCCAATCTAACTGTAGAACTGTGTTTAAGATTCGATTTATAGTTGCAGGTTATTGTATTGTTGTTGTATAATACAATAACGTCTTAAGATTTGTTTGGAAGTTGTTGGTTATTATACTATTTCTGTATAAGGCAAAACATGCTACCAGATTGATGTGAGGTTGTTGGTTTAATGCTTTTGAATTGTGATGTATTCTCTTATGCTTGAATCTCTAATATCATTTTGAAGACAAATTTTATTGGCGAAGTTTGGGTTTACTTTGCTGCTCTTATTTTCATCCGCATGCAAGTTATTTTCTGAATGTGTTAATTAATGAGTTCTATCAAGTACCTATCTGGAATATTATTTGTCATTCACATTGTTGGGTATTCGTTAACTGGGTTCATACTCTAAGGTTCACTATAATAAAAAGGGGAAACAGAGAAATCAGGTTCAAGACAGTACCAATACTGGTACGGGTCATTACAGTGGGGTTAGGTCAGTTAGCACTCTCAAACCCACACAAAACTCCATGGAACACACCATTTTTTGTGATTTTCTTTCGAT
The DNA here is from genome assembly GCA_028749045.1 of Cupressus sempervirens. NCBI lineage: Eukaryota > Viridiplantae > Streptophyta > Pinopsida > Cupressales > Cupressaceae > Cupressus > Cupressus sempervirens. The sequence continues at coordinate 102,052,190 of CM053787.1, forward strand.
CCCACACTCTTTCTGGCAATGGCTTATGTTTTACTACCTGTTTATGTCATTCCCTTTCCTTGGGCATCATGTGTTATTCATTCTGAACATTTTTGATTTGTCGTCGTTTTTTTTTTGCTATTGATTCTTCCTCTAAGTTTTTCTTCCACTTCCTCTTTCCTGCAGACTCCATTTGTTCTTCTGCGTAGTTAGGTTAGTTACCCCTCTATACACACAAATTCTTCTCCTTCCCTAGTGTTCGTATGGATCCGTATGACCCTTACTTCCATTGTCTTCTTTCACAAATACCCATACAGTGGTACCAGCTGTTGTTTCAATCGACCATCCTCTTATGCCGTACAGGTCTTTGTATTGTGGTCAATATATATGATTTCAATATCTGGTTTGCGTATGACCCCTTCATGCTGTCGTACACCGCCTTGACGTCGCCTGTGTTCAACCTAGTTCACCGTACGATGGAATAATAAGAAGATAGTACGGTGTTTTAATGTGAACTCCTAATTATGTTTGCTGTATGGTCATGGGGGGCTATACAAAGGATGCTAAGTAGACCGTACAGCGCTGCTAATTGGCAAGTGGAGCCGTACAGTACCTGGTATGCTTTATCGAATTACCATACATTGGGAAAAATAAGGATGTCGTACGGTAGACTTTCCTATGGAGACACCATATGGTGTTTCATGTTAACTCTTCTTATTTAAGCTTACCGTACGGTCGAGGGGCTCTTAAAAACCTTATGGTGTTTATTTTCTTGCTGCCGTACAATAATCTTTTTCTTTTTTCTTTTTTCTTTTTTCTTTTTTTTTTTACTCAATCGTTCATCGACAGGGGACTATTCCCTTCATGATAGATTTTTAACTTTGACCCATTCAGCGTGTCTGGTACTTCCTTCTCGTCAAGCATCCATAACTTCATCGCCCTGTTATCACCAACTTTCCATATCTTGTATGGTCCTACCCATTTGACTCTGAACTTTCTAGGTTTGATTTCATTTCGCCCATTATACTTCAACACTAACTAGCCCGGTTGAAACTTATTTAATTTTAGGTGTTTATCATGCCATGCTTTGCGCCTATTTTGTGTTACCTTTGTGGCCCATTGTGCCTGCAATCGTCGCTCATCAAGTTTATTTAAGTTACACGATCTTTCTCTAAGGTTTCCCATATCGCCCAATGCATTCTCGAAACTCAGTACCATGAATTTCGTCGACTACCATTCCTTGTCGTTAATAACTGTATTCTTGATTTTAGAACCTTCACTCCGTACTGTTGAAGCTTTTATTAAACCCTTCCTCTTTGTTTCTTGTGCAAACCGTAAAATGAGTTTTCCTTGTCGCTGGCAACTTTCTAGTAAATTCGTGGTGCATTGTAACCTTTTCTTTCCGCGCAGTCCATTCACTGTCTACCGTACGGTGGAATTTTCCCTTTTTCTGGGTTCGTACTGTATGTTCTTCCCTTCAACTTTTGTCGTAACCGCTTTTCCTTCTTCCACTTCTTTGTATTCCTTTTGACATTCATTTCCCTCTTCTCTCTCACCTTCGTCGACCCGTAACATATTATAGCTCAGAAAGAGCTCGTAATCCTCCATCTGCCAGTGGAAAAGGTCGTTCACTAAATCCAAATCATCGTTCGTCGATCAACCTTCCAACTATAGGACTCCTTCCTCGTTGGGTTCCAATCGCTGCTTCCCTTCATCCTCTTCTTTGGAATCAAATGATACGGCTTCTTCGCCCACCATTTGTGTGTGTAAATCAATAATGAATTTTCATCCTTTGCTCTCCATTGATAGTGTATTCTTCTTCCAGTCATGCTAACCCATGCTTGTACAAGCCATCCCTGGCCCAAAATGGCGTCATATCCTCTCCTCTTCAGCGGGATCACGATGAAGTTGAGTAGTAACGACTATGTTCCAATAGTCACTAGTGCCATCAGGATTCCCAATGGTTTGATCCCATGCTAGTCTGTCGTGAGCAACTGGAATGTAGGTGGCCACAACGTCGGTTGTCCCAACTTCTTCCAGGTACCTTATGGTAGGACATTTACCCCTGAACCTCCGTCCACAATTGTGTCTAAAAGGACCGCTCCTAATATACCCATCTCGACGACCGCCGGATGCTATCTAGACGTGAGGGCTAACAGCATTGGGTCTATTGCACTTGCTCCGCTTTCCTTCTCCCTTCCGTCCATTGTACTTGCTCCACTTTCCTTCTCCCTTCCCTGTTCTCTTGGTAATTTAGCAATCAGGGCTATGTCATAAGAAAATGTTGCATCTATGTTGAACATAGTATTGTCCATCAAGTGAACATTAACACTTTGTTGATCGATAGTATAACATGACTCTGTCACTATATCACTCACCTTATCAGCAATAACAAGTGTACTATCATCAGAGCACACATCTACAACTGCATGCATACTGCTAAACTCCTCATTGGATGGTTCAACTGACACAAAAGTGTCTGCTCATATGACAATATCCTCGAATGTTCCTACTCTCACAATTGTTGCATCGCCATCAAATACATGATTAGGGGAACTCATGCCAACAATTGCATCGTCTGACATAACCTGACATGAATTCTCATCACATTCCACCTCAATTGTGCCCAACTCATACAGTGCTTCATAAGAAATGTCCTGCAAATCTGAAGTCACAACTATATCATCACATTTCACTCTTTGAAAAAGTGATATCATGGTCCGCTCAAATCTGGGATTTGAAATTAGTTCGGTCATCCATTTGAGATTTTGATTCATTTCATTCACTCGCACATCCAACTATTTCACAATACCCTGTATCTCAGAATCTTCAACCCTTGGCAGAGAAGTACACCCTCTACGGATATGATGAATACCAAACCTTCTGTCACCATCCATAATGTTGAAAACCAAGTCCTCTAGCTATGGGTCTAAATAAAAGTGATGAGCACTCCTCACAGCGTAATGTCGATAAAAACTCCCAATCTTTGTCAAGTGCTCATCATCATCAAACTGGGGATCAGAAGATGGCTTCAATCTCTAACTGTGAACTATTGGTCAGGCAGGATCCTGGACAACCCTCTCAGCAAACCCAACCACAAAATCCCTATTTGGAAGCATTGTAGCCAAGGTCTCTAGAATCTTCCTCACCAATCATTGTATAGCACGAGAGCCCCGAATGAGAGTACCCTTAGATATACTGTATGAAACCTCCTACAAATCTGAGCTCTCAAACAAATACTCCATGAATGACTCAGTACAGTAGAAATTATATGTGGAAGCATCAATCTGTTCCCCTACAATCCACAGCTGATCCCTTTGAAAATGTGATAATGTCAACTGTCCAATACTACTAGCTATATGAAATGAAGGAATAGTTTCACTTCCAGTAGAAGGAAGCAAATCACCGTGAGAGCCTGTCTCCACTAATGCTCTCGCCTCCTCTGTACATACTACACTCATATCCTGGACGAATGTGTTTGCCACATCATCACGTCTCTAATCCTCAACTGTAGAAGCAAACTCACCACCAACCACAATATGTAACTGAATAGGGTCTGGGGCTGGTGCTGATTGTACACGTTCTAACTCCATGACAACCTCATTCAATTGTGGCCGTGACTCCTGAAGAGCCAACTGAGTATACTAAAGAGAGTCCACGGTCACCTCAAGCTCCTGAGTGAGCTCAGGTACCTCTTCCTCTTTCCCTATCAACATCTCATAGCAGGTGCTACCCCAATCTAAAAGGTAATCCCTGTCAGCAACTAACTGCGAGTAACTATGCTTCAAGATCCTAATAGCCTCTCGAAGTGCATGAACCTCTACTAAAGAAAGAATACTATTACCATGCTCATCAAACATAGGAGCACCCCAACCAAATGTAGCTAACATCTAACGGATAGCATCATAATACTCAAGAGCTCAAAAAATGTTACTATCACTCACCCTTAGCTGACAAGTCACATAATGCCTCTGTAATCCCCGACTCCTATGCAAGCTCTTTGTCTCACTAACTGCACTAAGATAGGAGACTGAATCAGAACTCTCCACCACAAGATCACTTGTACAAGTGCTATCTTGTTGTCCTGCATTTTGTCACCACAAAATGTTGGTAATAGCATGAAACTTTTTCACGCTAGTTTCACGTTTCTCTAAGCTTGAATTTGATATTCAATTGTTTAATGTCGATCGATTGATCCATTTCAAGTCGTATAACAAATTGTTTTATTGAAGACCTTCGTCAAGTCCTTTTCGTTTTGCTTTCTGTCGAGCCTTTGCTTGATTTTTGAAGCCTTCACAATCCGTTTTTTGCTTTTGAGTTTGCGTTTGCTTGTTTTTTGTCTTTTGGTTTTGCTCATGTCATGTTTTTCGATTTTCTTTTCAATTTGATCTAACCTAGAGGTCAATCGGAGTTTCCAATCAAGAGTTATGCCCGTTATAGTGCCTCAAAAGTGGACATTTTAGGTGCAACAGTACGAATTAAAAATATAATGTTATAGTTTCAATTTGACTTTCACTTTTTGGAAAACATAACATTATACTCACTTTTTGTTATGTTTTAAAGTTACTTTTACTTTAAATTTATAACTTAAAGTGACTATAGTGCACTTTATGTTATAATTTTAAGTTGAGTTACTTTTTAATTTTTCACTTAAAGTAACTATATAACTATATAATTTCATTTTAAATTTTTGGTTTAAAAATCAAATATTTATTTAAATGGCTTTAAAATGATGTTTATGTATTATATATTTATTTAAATGTCTTTAAAATGATGTTTATGTATTATATTTAATAATATGATAAATGAATATTATTTTTGACCCATTTGGTGACATTTTTATAAATTTTAAGTGAATTACATGACTTAAAGGCTTCAAAAGTGGACTTTTTATGTGCAATTGCATGTAAAAACTATGAAAAGTGGACTCTTTTCATGCCTTTGCATATAAAATTCACTTTGGAGGACACTTTTCATGTCATTACATTAAGTGTTCACTATAAGTGGACATTTTTGATGCTATGACATGAAAAGTCAAGTTTTTATGCCTAAGCATCAAAAAGGTGAGATACACTTTGAAATGTGTAAGTGACCTCAAAAGGTCCAATTTTACCCATGAGCACATTTCAAAACATGTTATGCAATCCGAAAAGTGTGATTTCACTTGAAGGCATATTTTAAAACATGCATATGACTCCAAAAAGACCAATTTTGAAGGACAAAATATTTTAAAATATGTAATGTCCATCAAAAAGTCCGATCTTGAGAAGGAAATGTGCACTTGCTCCCCAAGAATCTGATTTTGGCCATAACTCAAGATTTTCTTCATAGATTTGCACAAAATATTTTGCATTCAAGGCGTTTTGGCTTGGTGATGAGTTTGCTTGCATCAAAGATGAGTTTAATGTGCTGAAAATCGTTTTTGAAAGCCCAAATGTAGGGCACGTTTTTGTAAAAAAGCTCCAAAAATCTTCATTTTTGATCAACGTTTTTGCATGGAGATGAATCGATTTGCTCTTTTTGAGTGATTGCATTGTATATTGATTCATATTTTGGTTTTAAACACCAAAACGTTTTACTTGGGATTCTTGGTGAAACATGTTTTTTCCAAAAACATGTTGCAAGCTTTCATCTTTAAAAACGTTGGAATTTGGAGAAGTTTTAGGGCACATTTTGGCATTTTGCAACTATTTCTCCTTGTTTGCTGCCCTCTTCCATTCGAATTTGCAAGATTAGAAAAGGTCTCACCATTTTTGAAGAATTTTTCAAACATTGGAGCATCTTTTTCCTTCATATTTGGCATGTAAGGGGACTTCTTCCTTCTTGTAATTTAATTCATGCTTATCTTTGCTAATTTTATGCATGAAATTATTAGATGGTTGCCATTTGTGAAGATCTTTGCCATGGAAAGTGCATTTTCCCTTTAAATATGAAGTTTTCTTTCATTTTCATGTTTTTGGTTCTTTCCCAAGTCCCAATTTTGAATTTGAGCTTTGAAGTGCATTACATCTTGGCATGTTTAAGTTATTTTCCGAAGGTACGTTGTTTCTTTTGCATTTTGTGTTTTGTGTTTGCTTGCTGGTTTTTCTCCACTTGGAGAAGTTACAAGTTTTTTCCCAAAAACTTGTTTTTGTTTCATTTCATGTGAAAGCATGGTCATCTTTCACATTCCATTTCCATGTCACAACACTTCATCTCTCACTCAACGAAATGTGATTGCATGTTTTCCATCTCATTCGCCATCCGCACATGCATGTAATCCTATTTTTCACTTCCATTTTCACCCATCTCACTTTTTCGCTTCCATTTGCACAACACGATTACATGAAATGTTTTACGTGTAATTACATCCAAAAGGTCCGATTTTGATTAAAAATCACATTTTGGAAAGTCAAAAAGATGTCATTTTCACTTCCCATGTACTTTGACTTCTCATTTTCACTAAAAGTGACTATAAAACTCGTTATCTCATATCCATTTTTCATTTCCATCTCTTCATATGCATTTGTGTTTACATGAGTAAATACATGTTTCAACCTCATTTCATGTTTTACATCTTGACCTTCATTCGCACATTCATGGAAAGTTTATCCTTCACTTACGTTTGCATCTCATTTCACCTTCCACCTCAAATTACATATTGCATTTACATGTACTCATTCTTTGTACAATAAAGCCTTGAAAATGCTAAGTCACTTTTGAAATCAGCAACTTTCACTTTGCATGCATTCTCATGCATTGCACCTTCACATTTTCATTCCATTTCATTTCATCTTCCATTTTCACATTTTCATACCATTTCATTCTATTTTTCGTTCATTTCATTTCACTTTCCGTTCCATTGCATATGCATGTGCTTTCTCTTTGAGGTTATTGGGTTTGTGAAGTCTCCAATCCATTTTCGAATATTCACTGCTGATCCGGAATTCACTTGTATGGAGGTTTCTTCTGATGATGTATTTATGTTTTAGGATTTTTGTGTTGCAGTTTTACAAGCACAAGATATGTCCTCACCATCTAAATTCAAAGGCAAAATGAAAATATCAATATGATAAAGAATTGGCTCGTGCAACTCCTTCAGTCACATCTATTTTAGATAACATGTTGGACATGAAGATTGGTCATGTAGACGTGGCTGATTTTCTACAAAGAATTGAAGCCCTGGCTAGTCATGAAATGAAGCACATTAGGAGAAGCAACATTCATTTGGTATCCACATTTTCTATGGCAGCTATAGAACCTGACTTCGTTTATGGATGTGCACGGCGTTTTACTCCTAAGACGAAGACTATCAAAGATGCTGACGGCAAGGTTATCATTAGCCTTGATCCTGAGATTATAGAACAAATCTTCAAGGTTCCATGTAAATCAGAAATGTGTTGATTTGACTAAAGAATCATCATTGGCTTGTTGGAATGAGCAAAAGAGTAATTATCAGAAGTATGTCAACCTTTACTGGTTAGACAATAAAAGAAGCAATTTTTCCAGATGGCCAAAGACGCTTCATTGGTCAAACTTCAAACAAGAGTACAAGGATCTCATCATCCTTCTTAGCAGGATTTGTGGCCTTAAATATTCTTTTGATTTTGAGCCGTCGATGTACAAGTTTGTGTTTCAAATTATGGAGAATAAAGAACACATCTTTTGGAGAGAACTTATCAGTACTACACTCTGCCAGCAGATATGTAATGTGGGAACATCAGTGCATTTCTACATGAATTTTTATCTAGTCTATATCGCTACTGCTATGGGATCTTTCTCTGGTCTTTCTACTAAAGGAGATCATCTTCAAGTTCCCATTTGGGACTACTATGACCAAATCACTTTGATATATAGTAAGTTCCACAACAGAAGAGTCCAAGATTCCTTCTTTGGACATTTCAAGTGCTTGTTTGATAAGCAGTTATCCATTAAGAGAGTATTTGATGCAGCATGGGAGAAGGTAAACCAGTACGGCTGCATTTTTCTTCAGTTTCCCGCTTTCACATACTTGAGAGTTGGATATTTCAAGGGAGAGCCGTATATCTGACCTAGGTATGCTACAGATTGAATCATCCTAATGGAGCTAACTAGACAACTCATGGACGTGCAAAGTGATCAGTATGCTTCACATAGGCCCGGATTTGGCATTACCTAAGCTAAGCCTTTGGCTATTGGCAATTATTCAATTGTTTTTGTGTCTAAAGCAAAGAATATGGAAGCAGAATTGCAGTTGATTGCATTGAAAAAGTTCAAGGCTAGGTTTGATTTTGACTATCAAAAAATGAATTCTCAGATAAAAAAAGCCTATACTAATGTTCATCGCATTGAGGACATTTGGATTGATATGAGAACAGCACTTGACATCATGAAGATAGATTACTGCAGATTAACTTTGCAGCAAATAATTGATCTTAATATGTTGGAAATCCCTTCAGATTTTCAAGTTCAAGATGATGGCAACATCCTTGATCCAGAATTTCATCAAGCTGGCTTTGATAATAAGTGTCATTTTCCTATTCAATGGCAACAAAAGGAAGGTAAGTCTATCATGGACAGGTTTCAATCCATCCTAGTAAACACTAACAAATGGTTGAAAAGTAAAGGCCTTAAAAGAGTAAATCCTAAGATGGGCCTGGATTATGAAAGTTTTGGTCCTCCAGGCAGGGTATCACAATTGGAGATTACAAGGAAAGATGGTGCCTCATCTTCAAATGCCAAGAGTTCCCTCAAATTCAAGTTAAAGGGCGGAAAAGGAAGTAAAACATCTCAAATTCCTAAGTCAATTCAAGAATCAATGGGAGAATCAAAAGAGGATTTGGAAATAGAATCTAATAAAGAAGTTTTAGATGAAGAAGGGGAAATCACGATCACATCTCCCCCACAGCTTACACAAGCCTATACGTCTTCTATACATGAAGAACCCTTTTTGTAGGAGGTTGATGATGATGTAGATTCATTTTCTACTGTTTTCACTTATTCCATTCCACTCTCGGAGGTTAACACCATGGCTCTTCCTATTTCATCTATTGCTCCTCGTGTTCCTGCACATGAACAATATGATCACTTAGCAAATGTATTTGAAGATTTTTCGACTCTTACCAATGGTCAAGTTTCCCAACTTGATACATCTTTGACAGGATTTTAACTCTTCATGACAGAGTCTTCTCAACATGTTCCTATGCCTTCAACGGTACAAACTGAATCATGCTCAGTCACTACAGATATACAATCTAGATCAATGTCAATGGTCTCCACTGTGCTTGATTTTGTAAATGAAAGTTTCGGCCTGCCTGCATGGTTGAGTAGAATAACAACAAAGAGAAGGAAAGTGGTTGTTCCTCCTGACAATCTTCCTGTGAAGAAAACTAAATCCAAATCTTTGAAAAATAAGATTGTTTCTAGAATTTTAGTTGATTCTAATAAAACCAAATTTGTTGAGATAGCTAAGCCTTTGGTAGATAAACCTGTTGAAGAACTCACTTGTTCTGACTACAAGTTTACTAAAGTTAAACATGGAAAGCAATATCGTTTGGGTCTTTTGCAAGATGCTTAAGATGCATTGACAAATGTATCGAAACACAATCATGAACTTTGAGAAAAGAAAAATCAGATAAAACAAGAGATTTCTCGTTTAAATGAGGTTATCCAGAAACAATCTTCTTAGAGTGTTGTTATATCTCAAACATCTAAAGAGAAAAGGTTAATTGATGTTGCCAAGTCTTGGATACAAGAAATCATTTCTGAAGGAGTTCGAGCTATCATAGAGACATTTGCAATTCTTAAGCATGTCAAAAAGATGAATGAAATGGAACGAAACTTGATTTCTTCTTTGACTCTAGAAGCAGATAACCTGAAAGAAATCCTAGATGATTGGGATGAAATGATAAAATTTGGTCTGGATGCTATGGTCTCATGTGATATTTTTCCTGTCAACCGACTTGATTGTCGTCGGTGTTTTTGTATTCTGTAGCCTACAGGTAAATAGTTTGTAGCGGACATAATGTTTGTGGCCGACGAACTCCTTCGGGAAGGTTCGGCGGATACTATTTATATCCCGTCTGGAATCATTGTAAATCATCATTCATCTTATCAAGCATAATGTAATGTTCTGGCGTATGCGAATAATCGAAGGAGTTCTGTTGTTCATTGTCTGTGTGCATTTCTTAATTAACCTATGTGGTAAACATTTGGCACCATCGCCTTATGAACCTAGAAGGTGGGAGGAATGAAGATTAATGCCAAATCAGCTTAACAAGGATCAAAATAAGGTCAAGGGAAAAGATGGAATCCGTACTGCGCAAGAAAATTTAATTCTGGCACAGCAAACCGAATGCCGAAGGAGATTCCAGAAGATTTCGGACGAAAATCGGAGCACGAAAGACTTGTTGGAAGAAACTTGGCAACGGGTGGAATTGGTGGAAGAAGCACGGGAGGAGTTTTTGAATTTGTCTTCGCCGAGGGAAGAGAATCCAGACAGAAGACCATCGACTCGCATGGCTCGGAGTGCCAACGGAGCAAGAGCGTGGAGTGAACTCTTCGTCTGGGATATACTTCCACAAGGGACAACTTCTGAAGACCCTTCTTCACCAAGGTTCACAGCTGTTGAGACCGTCGGTGTGGGAGTTCATCTGCCGGTGTGGGAGTGCAAACTACCGATGTGGGAGTGAAGAGCGCCAGTTTACAGAAACCAATCATGATGGCGGGACCAAAAGAGAAACTGCCGAAGTTCGATGGCGATGCTACGGCCGATCCCGTTCGACATTGCAAAACATGTGAAACGATCTGGAGGGCAAATGGGATAACTGATGAAGACGACTGGATGAGGCAATTTTCGGGCACCCTACGAGGCACGGCAATTGACTGGTTTACTAGTACAAATCCGCACAAGCTAGAAAGTTGGAATAACATTAAAAAGGACTTTCTGGCCGAATTTCAAGTGTTGCGCGACGATAATGAAATTGTAGCAGAGATCTTCAATACCAAGCAAGGAAAGAATGAAACTGTTCGCGTTTATGCCAGGAAATTAAAAGATTTGATAAAAAAAATGGAAAATAAGCTAGCAAACAGACTTCAGAAAAGGTGGTTTGTGGAAGGCCTACACCCAAACCTATGGAAGAAAATGAAAATTGTGGCGCCGTCGTCATACACAGAAGCCTATAATAGAGCACTAAACCTCGAAAGTGAGCAGAAGACAAAGGAGAAGAAGAAGACTAGCTCATCTGATTCTGATGACGACAAGCCTTCCGGCGAAGATAGCAACGACGACGAAGGCAATAACAAGAAGGTTTGTGCCCTACAGAAAGAAATGATCCACATGATGGAGTTTAAAAACATGCAAAAGGAGCCAAAAGGCAGTGAGCTGTGGTGCACGGAGTGTAAGACCGACGGTCATACTAAAGGATCCTGTCCAAAGAATCAATTCTGCGACATTTGTCAGATCATAGGCCACTCGACAAGGGAATGCCCCTTTAACATGAAAATCAGAGGATCACCCCAGGTGCTTCTTACACAGGAGACTTCCCCGTCGAGTAGTAGCAGGAACACCAATAATGCAGGTGCCACATCCGGGGGATACAGGAATAATAGGCGTGGACAGAACAACAATAACAAGAACAATACCAGTAGAAGCCAAATCCAATATGATGCGAACGGACGCCCAATCGTACAGTGTCGAGCATGTAATTTGTGGGGGCATTTTGCGCAGGAGTGTCCAACGGCGAATACACCTAAACTATTGTGTAGATGGTGCAGACCCGGCGATCACGACGACTCCAAGTGTCCAAAATCCGGAGTTAACTTGATCACTGTCAGGATGGATGAGGAAGATGTTCTAGCAATTACGCGAAAACAAGCAAAGGAATACTCGGACCCCACCACAGGAAAAAAAAAAATTTGCGGAAGCACGGGCGGAGGTTGAAAAAGCATTCCAAGCAGCAACACATCAGTTGAATGACACCGCTGGCACTTCAGCAAGGAATCGGAACAAAACATAGTACGGCAAATTTTGCAAACGGAAGTCCCAGTAAAGATAAATGATTTGCTCTTCACCATGCCTCATCTCCGATCCACTCTCACAAATATTACGCCAACTCCCAAGTTACTAGGAGAACCAAGTCGAGGGAAGGAAAAGGAGATTGTTGTAGGTGGAGAAGATCAAATGTTGCTGGCGCTGACATCCAGAAGACACCCTGCGGTCGTCAAGATGGGGATCCTCGGACATGTTCTCACGGACACAATAGCTAATGGAGGGTCCGGCGTAAATGTATTGCCGGAAGAAACCTAGAGGAAGCTTGGACAGCCAACATTGTGGCCTTCGAAATTTCAGCTGCTGACAGCCGATCAACATGGCATTAAACCGCTGGGTATCCTCATGGCGCAGCCGATAACAATTGGCACTCAGCCATTCCTTCTAGATTTCGCGGTGATTCCATTGAGAAGAATACAATGCCATCCTGGGCCACGGGTGGCTTATCGAAGCAAGAGCCCGACATGATTGGAAGAAGAACACTTTATCATTGGAAAGTAAAGGCCGCCGATTTGTCATTGATCTGCACACCCAAATGGTAGGAGAAGAGGCCCCGTCATCAAATTCTGAGGAAGAGGAGGATGAAGGTAGAGAACGGATGGAACCGGATCAGGAGGGAGTACTGCGATTGGACGGGGGATCAACGGATGACGACTTGGATTCAGTCAACGGTCTCTACCACTGGCAAATGGAGGACTACGAATTATTTCACAGCTGCAATGTTTTGTCGATTGAGGAAGGTCCAAGAGCGAACGAATATCCAAAAGAGTTTACTGAAGTTAAGGAGGGGGAGGCACCGTTGGATGTTACACCCGCTCACTCATTCAGTAAGGGAGAGACAATTAAGTATACTGAAGCCACGCTGCAAACAATGAATTTGGGGGACGAGGCAAAGCCGAAGAACATACTAGTCGGAGATAATTGGGATCCAGTACTCAAGGCCGCAGCATTAAAGATATTCCTGGAATATAAGGATGTGTTTGCATGGACATACAAGGACCTCAAGGGAGTACCGCCAGAGTTGTGTATGCATCGCATCCTGCTAATCGAAGGAGCTGTACCTGTACGGAAGCGACCCTATAGGATGAACAAGAACTATGCGGCACGGGTTAAGGAGGAAATCAACCGGATGCTGGAAGCTGGCATTATCTTCAAGGTGCAGACCAGCGAATGGGTGTCGCCGATAGTCATCTCACTAAAGAAGGATACTACTCAGATCCGGATATGCATCAATTTCAGATGCCTGAATGCAGTCATAATCAAGGATCCCTTCCCGATTCCATTCACCGATAGCATTCTAGAGGACGTCGCCGGACATGAAATCTACTCCTTTATGGACGGGTTTTCCGGATACAATCAGATCTCTATAGTAGAGGATGATAAATTGAAGACAACGTTTGTCGTTGAAGATGGGGTAATTGCGTACAATCGAATGCCATTTGGGTTGTGTAACGTGCCAGCTACCTTCCAGCAAATTATACTGCACATCTTTGACAGGATGTCCATGGGAAACTTCAAAGCATTCCTCAACAATTGGTCAGTATTTAGCAACAGAGGACAGACACCTAGCAGCACTTGGTGAATGCATGGAGAGATGTCGCAGGGCATGGTTGGCGTTGAATCCCAAGAAGTGCAAATTCATGGTTCCGCAAGGAAGACTGCTCGGACACATTGTCTGTAAGGAAGGATTGAAGACTATCCCGAACAAAGTGAGAGTCGTTCTTGAAATGCAGCCATCCACTAATGTGACGGAGGTAAAGTCTTTTCTTGGGCATATAGGTTATTACAGGAGATTTATTAAAAAAATTGCCAAGGTGTCCTACCCGCTAGACAGGTTAACCTGCAAGGAAGAATCATTTAGATGGGACAAAGAGCAGGACGAGGCATTTGAAGGGTTGAAAGTACGACTGGCTACGGCAACCATCTTAGCATACCCAGATTGGAATAAAGAATTTCATGTTCATGTGGATGCCTCCAACTATGCGATCGGCGCGACCCTGGCACAAACAGGTAACCACAGGCTGGATCACCCGATATACTTTGCCAATCGATTATTATCAAAGGCCGAGCAAAACTACAGCACGACTAAACGAGAAACGTTGGGAATGGTCTATGCTATGCAAGAATTCCGTCATTATTTGCTCACTACGCCATTTGTGTTTTATGTTGACTGCCAGGCCCTATTGTACATGATTAATAAACCTGTCATCCAAGGGAGGATCAGCAGATGGCTACTCCTGTTGCAGGAATTTACTTTCAAGATCATTGTCCGGCCGGGAAATAAACATGTAAATGCGGACCACCTATCGCGAATCAAAACAGGGGAACCAGCGGAGGGTGTGAATGACTACTTTCCTGACGCGTAGCTGTTTCAGATTGGGGTACTGTCGGAATGGTACATGAGTATCAACGAGTACCTGTCAACAAGACAGTTTCCCACTGGTATGCCACCAAGTGAAAGGCGCAAGTTGATAATCAGGAGTCGTACCTTTCAATTGATCAATGGATTGCTCTACAAAATGGGGCCGGATCATATTCTTCGGCGATGTGTGTTAGAAGAGGAGATACCGTGGGTGTTAAAAGAAGCACATGAGGGTCCCGCAAGCAAACACATGGGACCGAACACCATTGCGCGGAAGATAATGCTCGCAGGTCTCTGGTGGACGACAGTGTACAACGACACGCGGGAATGGGTAGTCAAATGTGACACTTGCCAACAGGTTGAGAAGCCGCTGAAGAGAGATTTCATGCCACTTAACCCTCCCATGCGCAGGAACTTTTTGAGCGATGGGGATTAGATTTCATTGGACCCCTGCGGGTGAGCAAGACTCGACGGTGCCAGTACATCATTGTCGCAACAGAGTACCTGACTAAGTGGGCGGAGGCACGGGCATTACTAGATAACTCGACCGTTAGCACCGCGAAGTTTATTTATGAACAAATCATTACCAGGTATGGAATTCCGTTGCAATTAACAAATGATAAGGGAGGACATTTTGTTAATCATGTCATTCGACTGCTCACCACCCAGTTCAAGATTTATCATTCACTGTCAAGTCCGTACTACCCGAGAGCAAACGGACAGGCCGAGGCTACAAATAAAATCCTAGTATCAATCATCTACAAATCTTGTGTGGTCGAAGGTGCAGATTGGGAGGAAAATTTAACTGCCGCCCTGTGGGCCTACTGCACGGCCTACACGGTGACGACAAGGCACACACCGTTCCAGTTAATGTTTGGACAGGAGGCGGTAGTACCAGTGGAATTCGTGATTCCGAGCCTACGAATAGCACTAGAAAACAAGCTAGGAGACGTCGAAAGCTTAAAGGAGCGGACTTGTAAGTTGAATAAGCTGGAGGAGAAGCGATTGTTGGCGCAGTGGGCGACAGAAGTGACACAGAACAGACGCAAGGTCTAGCATGATAAGCATC
This sequence comes from Cupressus sempervirens, assembly GCA_028749045.1. Lineage (NCBI taxonomy): Eukaryota > Viridiplantae > Streptophyta > Pinopsida > Cupressales > Cupressaceae > Cupressus > Cupressus sempervirens. The sequence goes on from CM053787.1 coordinate 102,067,607, forward strand.
TGAAACGTAGCAGGTTCCAACCGGGACAGTTAGTGTTGAAGTACGACGGTCGCAATAAAATAAAACCAGGGAAGTTCAAGGTGCGATGGGTCGGACCATACCAGATCCGAGAAGTCGGCGACAATGGAGCAATCAAACTATCGACCTTGGACGGGGAAGAGATACCTCAGGCAGTCAACAGATCCAAATTGAAAATATACGGCGCTAGGAAGATGCCGTCGTCCTTGTCATCGCCGTTGCTGTCACCGAACGTCAAGAGGATTTCCCGATCATCGTTGTCATTTGAAAATGGCGAGGCTTTAACGCCAATTTGAGGTGCTCTGTATGTTCAAAAATTAAAATTAAAAAATAAAAAATAGAAATTTTTTTTTAAAAATTTTAAAAAAAAAGAAAAAGTCCGCGGACTGTGTCCCGCGAGCAGGATGTTCGCAGAGGTCATCCCGCAATGTTGTGTCTGCGAGGCTTCCTTTCCATGAATTTTCCCGCATGTAAAAGATTCTCCCACGGGTGTAAAACAGTATTCCCACGATGCTTCCCTTAACCTTCTCATCGCCTGCTATGTTTGGCCGCGGACTAATTTTCCGCGGAAGGACATTAGGAAACTGATTCAAGACACCCATACCACTGGCGGGATTGGGGCACTAACAAGAGCAGCAGCGGAATTCTTCTCGCGGTTCCCTGTTTCAATTTGTTCTTGAAACATTGGTCGAAGTCCTCCCCTCTTAGATGAGTGTTTCTGCTGGCTAACAACGCTTCCATTTGCATTTGTTTCGAGCGCAGTTCAGGACAGTCAGTCTTCTTGTGGGAGAATCATCTTTGCCATGTCCATCTCTAGCATGAGAATGACGCAAAGTGCAAGGAATCGAGGCTTACATTTGCTTGGCTAAGGCCTTCCAGACACATGCCCTAATTTGTGGAGGCTGCCCTCAAATAACTCTGAAGGTTCACTGCGCTCTCCCATTCCACCGTCGTGTTTGTCAAAACTGGGATTCAAATAATCGGTCGTGAGGGTGTAGAGGAAACTGCAATCTGCTACGGTGTGGCTCTACATAGACCTCCAATTACTCGATGAGTCGCCAAAAATGGAGTTCTGAACAAGTTTAGCTTGGCACAAGCTATATCTTATACAAGCGATCAAGGATTTGATTATACTAGAGTTGTCATAGCAGTTCCAACCCATGAGTGACAAGATGGAAATAGTCATGTAAAACATGGTATGGTCAGTTCCATTCTCAGGTGACATGGACTTGCGATTTCCCTAATGGCATGGGTAAATTCATTTTCCGCAAAGGTGGTTGGGACTTCAGCAACCGGGGGCAAATTCGGGAGGGAGAAATAAAGCAGTCGGAACTCTATCTTGCATAAAGAGAAATAAAATGTTATTGCATGGAATTGGCAGGCAAACAGAAGCAGTGGAAGAGTCAGCTGGCGGCAAATATGGAAAAGAATTCAAGGGTGTTAGCATCTGGGATCCGTGTTGCACGGCCGTAAAGTTCCAGTAGCAAGAAGCAGAAGGTTAGGGAGGAACTCACGCATCTCACCATCCAGTTTGAAGGTCTTAATGGCAGCGAATATCGGAGATGGTGGCAGGAGACCCCGGAGGCAAACCAAATTAAGCAGATTCTGGTACGGGCACAAGTGCATTGGGCGATTCAGCTTCCAATCTTGTCCATCCAGTTGTTCAAATCAGTTTTACGCACCATGATAAAGACATATAGTCCGCAGAGCAGGACATGTACATTCATGTACAAAAAGCATCAGATGACGGTGTCTTTTAAACCTAGGGATTTCACGAGGGTTTTCGACATCCCTGGCCCCGATGGTAAGAAAGTGGAAATCAAGAACCACAAACTCTCACGGGAACGGAAGGAGCATTGGATAGATCTAGTGTGTTGGGATCTTACACCCGTGGAGAGGGACGCAGCGATTCAAGGGTCAAAGTGCAGAGGGCTTCGTAGGGACTTTATTCGAGAGGGTCATTGGAGATGCATTATGGATGTCATCAAGAGCAGATTGACAGGTGCCACTCAGGCTTCAGATATAGCGTTGCCGCAAGTTGTGTTCATGAATGGCATCATGCAGGGTATGGTATATGACTGGGCTTCAGTTCTTGCCAACAGGATGGAGGAATTCATGACGCTTCAGCACCGTACATTTTTTATGCCGCACCATGCCATTGGGCTGTTCCTAGAGGCTGCAGCTAGCCAGATACCAATGGATGATTTTGAGGCTCCTCCGTGGGGCAAGTTGGCAGACGGAGAGCCTCTCATATTCTATTGGCGCCACTTGGATACAGGGGGAACAGCAACAGGCCAGAAGAGAGTATTTTGACGACTGGACGCTTCCAGAGATACAGATAGCGGAGGGGAGGACACTTCGGAGAATGACAGGGCTGAGTCCGTGGAAGAGGAGAGCACTTCAGCGGAAGTTGGCGGTGAGGCTGCAGGTAGTGGGTCCACATTCTTTACCCCCCCTCACCTGTCAACTTTGGCGCACTTGACTACCTGCACGTCAGTCATTCCCAACAGGATATGGTATATGACTGGGCTTCAGTCCTTGCCAACAGGATGGAGGAATTCATGACGCTTCAGCACCGTACATTTTTTATGCCGCACCATGCCATTGGGCTGTTCCTAGAGGCTGCAGCTAGCCAGATACCAATGGATGATTTTGAGGCTCCTCCATGGGGCAAGTTGGCACACAGGGAGCCTCCCATATTCTATTGGCGCCACTTGGATACAGGGGAAACAGCAACAGGCCAGAAGAGAGTATTTTGAGGATTGGACGCTTCCAGAGATACAGATAGCGGAGGGGAGGACACTTCGGAGAATGACAAGGCTGAGTCCGTGGAAGAGGAGAGCACTTCAGTGAAAGTTGGTGGTGAGGCTGCGAGTAGTGGGTCCACATTCTTTACCCCCCCTCACCTGTCAACTTCGGCGCACTTGACTACCTACACGTTAGTCATTCCCCCGTTTGGCCAGCGCCATGCCCCGGTCGTGATGACCCCTTCGACGGTGGCAAAGGTTGTCCCACGGGCAATGACGGAGATGGTCCCATGGACAACAACGGAGATGGTCCCATGGACAACAACGGAGATGGTCCCACGGACAATGACAGATGTCCCGCAGATAGTCGCCGATATATTACCGACAACTGTAACGGAGGTGATTCCAGTTGTACCAGCAAAGCAAGTTGCACAAGCAAATGTCGTTACAGTGGCAATTTCACAAAGAGCATAGTTGCCAATGCCGGAGCCTGAGCCTGAGATTCGTTTAGATGTGATGGATTGAGATGCAATTGTCACTGTTTCGTCATCTTTATTAGCAGAGGCCGAGCCATCCGAGTTAGCTCAGCCAGTACAGCAGGAGGAGAGCATGGAGCCCGCGCAGTTAGAGCGATAGGAGGTGATGGATAGAGCTAGTATGTTTTTGAGGCAGCAGTTCCAACTCACTCCTACCAAGCGCGGTCCGTCCATTCAGTCTCCCAGGCATTCAGGAGCATCACTTGCAGTACCAGAGCCTCACACTCAGGAGGAGGTAGTGCCACAGGCCCTGGTTGCGCCGACAGCAGAGCAGGCAGCACCGGATTTGGACATCATTCCTGCGGAGGAGGATGAGATTAGTGATGCAGAATGGTCACCGAAGGGCTTTGCCAAAGAAGATTACGGGTCGGACGAGGATAGGTGCAGAGATTACCTCAAGACTATGAAGTCTACGTTGAAGAAGGGACACGATGTGGCAATCCAGGCTATGACTCGGGGGAGGGAGTGGCATTTGGTCTGAACATATATTCGTGGGGTTTGTCCACGACGATTTCAGTTTTGTTTCGTGGACAGAGGTTGGCCGACGGTTGAGACACCTGAGATGTTGGCAGATTGGGCTACTGAGCCGGAGTTGGGTCCGAGTGACACTCCACTGATGAAGCCGGCACACGAGATCGTCGAACTATATAAGGAGGTTTATTATGCTCACTGGCGCGCGGAGGCAGACAAGGCAACGGACAATGTTGCAGCTTAGAGATCTTTAGCAATTGAGAGAGTGGCAAGAGAGAAGTTAGCCGCAGAATTGGCCGACCAGCAGGTAGCATGGGCAGCAGAGCGGGCAGCACTATTGAGGGATATGGCAGCAGTTGTGCAGGATAAGAACACGGCTATCCGAGATGTGGAAGCGGCTGTACAGGATAAGGATGCGGCTGAGCACGAGTTGCAGTTAGCTAGGAGACAGGCTATGGATGCTGCGCTTCTTCTAAAGGAGGCCGTAGAGGTTAATTCACAGATTCAGACAGATCTGCGCATCAAGACAGAGCAGGTGTATGAGTTGCGTCGCCAGCAGCACTCTTCTGGGACACCTCCTCCTTCTCTCTAGTATTTCTTTTGTTGCCTGTGGGTTGTCTCCTAATTTTGTTAGTCGTTAGGAGCCGACTTTTATTTTTGGGGAGATGATGTCAGCCGACTTGATTGTCGTCGGTGTTTTTGTATTCTGTAGTTGACAGGTAAATAGTTTGTAGCAGACATAATGTTTGTGGCCGACGAACTCCTTTGGGAAGGTTCGGCGAATAGTATTTATATCCTGTCTGGGATCATTGTAAAACATCATTCATCTTATCAAGCATAATGTAATGTTCTGGCATATGCGAATAATCGAAGGAGTTTTGTTGTTCATTGTATGTATGCATTTTTTAATTAACCTATGTGGTAAACACTTCCATCATATGAGATGTTCTTCAAATTTCAAGAACTCATTGGTTATAAGGAGGAGACATAAAGGAAGCTGATTACAAAGTTGCAGGTGGACTTGAGAGATTGTCAAGCAGTTGAGACAAGTGTTACTTGTGATTTTGAACAAATGGGATGTCGTGTTACTAATGATTTTGGTAATCTTTTGGCAGTAGAGAGAGTGACTTCTGAATATACAATCAGGATCAATGCTGATGTAGATTCTAAAGATTTTGGTTGGCACATGATGAACAAGTTTATTTTGTATAAATCTTTGACAAAACACTTGTTAGATATTATAACAGCAAATTCCAAAGTTGTGCAATCAGCACATGAAAATGCAATAAGAGTTGAAGCCATATCGAAGATGATGGAAATTGCTGATCTTCCCACAATGCGTGACATCATTGTCAAATTAAAGGCACTAAGAAACAATCTCTAAGATTGTTGTTTTGTTTCATGTTAGTAGTTGTAGAAGATGCATTACGTGAAGATGTGTAATTACATGTAATGCGAGTTACATGTATGTAAAAGAATATAATGTGAGTTGCATGTAACCCTTTATTTTCTGTAATTAGACTAAGTCAAAGTTGGTTGAGTTGCTCCCACTATTTTCTCCACCTTTTTCTCAACTCCTGTGCCTATATAAAGGAGTGCCCCCTCATTGTAAAATTATCATTATCTTTATACAAGAGAGCTCTGGAGAAATTGTGCCAGCAAAACTTTGCTTGTGTAAGCACCATTTTGAGAGAAAGTGAATACAAAGGAGCATTCGAGACTTAACTTTGATTAAGTGAGATTGTTATTTGTGTGAATTGTAAGTTTTGTCTATGATTCATCCAAGTTATCTTTTATTCATATTGTCTTGTGTTATTGGTAATTGTTCTAGTGAATTGAATTGAAAAGAGTTAAGAAACAATTGAAGCCAGAGCTTTGACCAAGAGCAATTGTGAAAGTGTATAGCTAGAAGCTTTGTCTGTAGCTTATATTTTCTCTCTTAATTCGCAAAATAGTTAAGTATTCTTACTTTTAGGAGTCTTTGTGCCTTAATTGTAAAGCTTTTCATATAGAAATACAACCGGACTTAGAGCCAAACCGGTACATTTTTAGCTAGCCTTTGAGTTAGTGAAAGTTTATCGGTATTATTGTTTCCAACTCTTGCTAGAAGTGTAGTTAGAGATTCACCCTGCCCATTACTCGCTCCACGAGTAAGTGGATTCTTTCTTGAAAGATAAGAAGAAAGGATATTGGTAACACCCATTTTATAAAATCTCTCAACTTCTTGCTGACCTTGAGTTGATCCAAAGAACGGTGAGAAGGGGGAGCATTCCCTTTAAGGTAGGAGAGACTTTGTCTCACATGCTGTAGCTGGTCATCCTATTTTCTGACTGGATTTTTACCCAAAACTGTTGATTGCAAAATATCCACCCAACAGTTTTTTGGCGACTCTGCTAAGGATTACGAACGCATTCGAAAGCCTCTTGCTTTTGTTTGAAGCTTAGTTCCTTATTCTGATTCAGGATTACTTGTTATCACACTGGCAAGTTTTGAGCACGTGTATTCCCGGAGAAAAAAGGGAGATAGTTCTTCTAGTTCTACTGGATCATTTTGGGCACAACGGGCTTGTTTTGATATGCAGAAATTGTATCCTGAAAGAGAAACAAAGTATGTGGTAGTCAAATCCAGTGATCGACATGCTCAAATTCTTTTTGAATCAGCAAGGATGGGAAATTATTATCTACATGCTAATGAAATATCTGAATTTGTCAGACACTGGACGGATTCTGAAAGTTCTTCACTATTATTAGACACTGAGAGATTTGTTGATGCCATAGAGAGAGATGTTATTCCTGATGAAAAAGCTATTCTTAAAGATGATCCTATGGATTGTTTTAAGGATGAAGAGATGCATTCTAAGAGCAATTCTACTAATTCTCTTGAAGGAAGAATTATTCTAAATAATTCTAGTGCTAGCACAAGTAGCTCTACTACTGTTTGGGTTATGGAATTTGATGGCAGTTGTGCTTCTATGGGATCCAGTGCTGGAGTTGTTTTATTTCTCCTAATGGCAAATTCTTCCCGTTTTCATACAAGTTGCAATTTCCTAACACCAATAACACGGCTGAATATGAAGCCCTGATATTGGGATTGAACATGGCGTAGGCTAGAGGAATTCAGAACTTGCATGTTAAAGGAGATACTGAATTGGTAGTGTGTCAAATTAAGGGTCAATATCAAGCTAGAAATGACCGACTCAGATACTATCATGATTTAACCTAGGATTACATCAAGCTTTTTGATGCTTTCAATATTTAAGTAATTCCCAGAGAATTAAATGATAGAGCTGATGCGTTTGCTGTTTCAACTACTCTTCTAATTCCACATCAGGATTTTGAAGATAACATCTATGAAATACAGTTGGTCTACCGACTGTTGAAGATAGTAGCTGCGATGGAGATCTTTATCTCTGGAAATATGAATGTTATTACTGTTATTGTCATCTTCAGCTGAAAAGGACACTTAAAGTTTAATTTGTAATATTATAAATGTAAATGACGTGTCATTCACATGCATTGAGGCATGAATATTCAAAGAGTCATATTTAATTATAGGAGTTATGAGAAACTCAAGAGACCTTCGATTAGAATATTAAGAGTCTCTTCTATTGTTATATACTCGCATCATGCGATAAACATTGTACCCTTGAACATTTCATTATCAATAAAGTTATCTTATGTTGTGTGGCTGGGTTTTTCCCTTCATTCTCGAAAGGTTTTCCCAAGATATTTCTAGTGTTCTTTGTTTCAATTTTATCTCTTTAGTATTGCTGATTATTTCATAGTTTTCTGGGCTCTAGTTTCAACATGGTATCAGAGCCAGGTTTGATAACAGCAATGAAGGAAGCTTTTGTTTCTCTAGTTCTTATATCTAATGCAGATTGAATAGGTGTTAAAGTTTTTAGCTGCATTAGAGATCTAATTATCTAATAGTTCTCTGAGGTTTATCTGCAGTTCATTTCTTGAGTTTATTGGTTGTGTCTCTCTCAGTTTTGGTCTTCAGCATTCTTCTGAACTGCTGTTGTTTTTAACTCTATTGCTCTCGGGATTGTTTGAGCTTTTGTCTGTGCTCGTATCTATTCTTTTTGGCGGCTTAGTTCTTTGTTTTATATGTTTTGTCTTCCTTGATGTATGACTTGGCTGCTGAGCCAAGTTCATTTGCTTATATGTAATGTTTCTACATCGTTGTGGCTTCGTTAGATTTGCAGAGATTACTTGAACTCTTATATGTTTCTTGCCATTTTTATTATGGAGTTGTCGTTTTGTTTTGGAGCGATTTTTAAATATTACCGTTATTTTATTGAAAATATAAATGTGTCGGTTGGCCTTTTCTTGTATTATTGCATGTGTAACATCAAATGATCTTTCATCTTGCTTCTTTGTGTTGCTACCATTATCAAGTATCGTGTATTCATCAAGAGTCTTTCTGTGTAACTCCTTGCATTCAATTGATGATTAAATTTATTCTATATCTCAATATATTGTGTTACTTATTCTTGATAGATTTAAATCATCATGATCAGTTGTGAATAAAAACTCATATTGAGATATATTTCCTATATTGTATTGGTTTTCATCTCAAGGATTTATGCCCTTCTGGCCATAATGCCTTTGTTCTTCAAATCATCAAGCGGATTGAATTTACAAAGGAAAAATGGTCGGTTTGCATTCAGCAATTAGAGAGTGAAGGCGTGATAGGAAGTTTGTAACTTCGGAAGTTACTGAGCTCGATGTATTTCTTTCAAACAACCAATTTACGGATAAACCTGACACACTTAGTTCATCATTACAAGATTTTGAAGACTTGGATTTAATAGACGATTGGATATGCAAGCCCGATTCCTTTGAAATGGCTCATGAAGAATGTTTCTCAATTATTTTTTGTAATAGAGGCCGAAGGTTTCTCACCCAGTGACATAGACAATGTCAGTGTCATGATTGGAGAGGTTTGCTTGGATAGGGATAGAGATATTCTTTTCGAGCATACTTGTGAACACACTGTAGATCGAAATGAGTGCCCAGATGATAAATATGGTACAAGCGGGTGTGAAGATGGAGAAATTGAGTGCCCCATGTGGATAGAGGTATTTTTCAAATAACACATTTTTTTTTCTTGGCTCAAATTGATCTCCCAGATGGAATACATGTTGTTCAAACATGAAACACTAAAGGAATCAGGTGTTAGCAATTAAAAAATATATATTTGTGTGCATACCTCTGTCTATAGATAAGGATTAAAAGAATAATTGCATTCAAAGAACATACAAAACTGTAAGAAATTGGTTTTCAAAGCTTTTTTTTTGAGAAATATACAAGTAGTGTTGCTGATGCTGCTAGTGCTTCAAGTTTCAAAGAACTTTTTGGGTGGAATAATTTTTGAGATAAGTTATGTGGTTTTATGAGTTATTTGATTGCAGGAAGCAGTGAAGTGATTGTGCAAACTGCATGAGGATGTTGCTTACTGAATTAATTTGCATATGAGATTCAGAGGGAGCTTGGGTTTTAGAGGGAGATGTTCAGCCTCAGAGGGAGATTACATTCTCTTCTTATTGTTTTGATCAAAATAATTTTTAATTAAGAGGCAGTACTTATGGAATCCTCTTCATCGTTATATATGTTTGTGATACTTGTGGTATTTGTAAAATTTGAGACTTAAATGGAACTAAGTTTTGTTTTGTTATGTCTATTTCCATTCATGTGAAATCAACAATGAAATTGTAAGATCAGCTATGATAACTCTTTCACTATGTGATAGTGAACATCATGTTGAGAGAGTCCATGATGTCATCACGTTGAAAGATTCCGATAGGAGTTGATGTCATGTTGAGAGATTCCACGACAGTTCACGTTGAGAGAGTCCGTGAACAAAGGCTTAGCTATGAATCTTGCAAATTTTTCATGTTGAGTTATTCCATGAATATGATTGGTTGTTACAGGGTTTCATGTTGAGTGATTCCATGAATGTGATTGTTACAGGTTTTCATGAATCTTATAGAATATATTGTAAGATTTTATCATTAACATTTTGGTTGCAGTTTTGTGTACTAAAGATCTCTCTCTAGCTAAGAGGGAGTGTTGAAGATAGTAGCTGCGATAGAGATCTTTATCTCTGGAAATATGAACGTTATTACTGTTATTGTCATCTTCAGCTTAATTTGTAATATTATAAATGTAAATGACATGTGTCATTCACATGCATTGAGGCATGAATATTCAAAGAGTCATATTTAATTATAGGAGTTATGAGAAACTCAAGAGACCTTCGATTAGAATATTAAGAGTCTCTTCTATTGTTATATACTCGCATCATGCGATAAGCATTCTACACTTGAATATTTCATTATCAATAAAGTTATCTTGTGTTGTGTGGCTAGGTTTTTCCCTTCATTCTCAAAGGGTTTTCCCAAGATATTTCTGATGTTCTTTGTTTCAATTTTATCTCTTTAGTATTGCTGATTATTTCATAGTTTTCTGGGCTCTAGTTTTAACACCGACCAAGTATTTCGGATAATTGTGAACATTGGCAAGTGTTCAACAATGATAATCAGATCATTAACTTTCTTGAAGCAAAAGAAGGTTTTCATGAAATGTACTTTGAAGGAGGTGAGTATGATCCAAATGAAGTGCTTTCTGAAGTAGATCCAAAAACCGGTCATGAAGTCACTCAACTTAAAGGGAACAAGATTCCTAAAGGATTTGTTTCTTTGGAAAAGGTGTTTGATAAACATGATAGGTATATCAAAGAACAACAAAAGACAAGAACCAGGTCTATGGAACAGTACGAGATACACAATATTAGAACGGATGAAGACCCAATGCTGGTTAACATGGGTAATTGGTGCACAAAAGAAGAGAAAAAAAAGTTCGTTACTCTTCTTCGTGAATATAAAGATGTTCTAGCTTATTCTTATGAAGATCTTAAGTCTTTTCATCCTAAAGAAGTGCAACATGATATTCCTCTGAAGTTTGGTGCAACTCATTTTCGCCAAAAGCAAAGGCAATATAATCCAAAGATTTCAGGTACTATTCTGGCTGAAATTCAGAAGATGCTTGAAGCAGGTATTATTTTTCCTATCCATCATTCATCTTGGGTAGCCAATATTGTTCCTGTCAGAAAGAAGAATGGCGAGATTCGCATATGTGTGGATTTCCGCAATCTTAATCAAGCATCTCATAAGGATAATTATCCACTGCCTGTCATGGACCAAGTGTTGCAAGCTATTACTAGTTCTAAGATGTTGTCTATGCTTGACGGCTTTTCTGGATATAATCAAATTGCGGTCTGCGAAGATGATCAATACAAAACAACATTCACTACCCCATAGGGTGATTTTGCATATAGGCAGTGCCTTTTGGTCTTATTAATGCTGGAGCGACTTTTCAAAGAGCAATGGATCTTGCCTTTGATGGTTTAATCAATGATAGTATTATCGTGTACTTAGATGACTTGACTGTTTATTCCAAGAAACGTCAAGATCATTTCTTTCATCTACGACAAGTTTTGGAAAGGTGTAGACAACATGGTATGTCTTTGAGTTTGAATACCAAGAAGTCAATTTTTGGTTTGATGGAGGGAAAACTCCTAGGACACATTGTATCAAAGGAAGGTATTAAAACTGATTGACATTTCGTCAAACACTTTGCAAGCAAGCTTTGAAACCACTGTAACAACTCCAACCGGTTATAACTTTGTCAAACGCCAAATTCTTTCGAATTCAGTTGTTTGATATTTCGTCGAACACTTTGCAAGCAAGCTCTGATACCACTATAATATCCCTTGCCCAAACTAACTGATTTTAGCTCAAGAAATGTTGTCAAACACTTGTATGTTGTCTTTCTCTTTTATGTGTTTCAGATTGTTTGATATAGTTTGAATGATGCTAAGAAATTTAGAATGTTCGCAAATGATATTACAATACCTCTTACAATGAACTAATATGCAAGTGCAGTTCTTTTTTTAATTTTCAATGCATATACATGAAAACTAGATATGGAATGCATACCTATAGCCAATGGACATTTTGACAAACAATTGGCATACAACTATTATGCTGATAATATATGCTATTAGATGGACATCTCATCAAACAAATGGTATGTAACATATATCTCCTTTATTGAATTCATTCCCATGTAGAATGCTGCTATGAATTTGCCAAGACAAATGAGCTTACAATAATGTCTACAACAATGCCAAATCTGATACTAAGTTATCACTTACAACAGCAAAACTATAGGCTTAAGATTACAATGCTAATTACTAATAGTTGCAAGAGGAACCTGATAATAGTTTGTAATGTTCAATATAGTATCTAACCAAATTCCTAGGAAAAGCAATTGTATTTGGTAATGCACTTGGTGGTTCAAGAACTCGGAAAATTCAAAACTGACCTGACACACCAACTGTTTGACGAAATGTTCATGCTTCAAAACTGAGAATTTAAGGACATAATAGGAAGTGGTTCTTACATTTTTGTATGCATATCAGCGTCTCAATATATAGCACGAGTTCTTGATTCAAGAATCTTGATGTTGACATTATATTAGTCCTTCTGTGTTTAAACTTGAAACATGTGTCATAATATCGATTGTCAAAGAATTTCAACTATCAAACAATTTATCAATTAACCTTTTCAGTTTTCCAATTCCTTTGTTGAACTTGCAAAATATTGAAACTTTCTATAGATAGATAGATATTACCCCTCTACCTTTTCTTTTCAATTAATGACATTTTGTTTGTATTGGTGCACTTCTCCAATACTTGAACTAGTATCAATCTTTTGGTAGCTTTGAGTGAAATGTAGCGACATTTATTTCTCATATCGTTTCATAATCAAGAGATCTTTTTACAAGTTGGTTTTAACATTTTCATATAAAAAGCTCATCTTAATCATTATTAATAATTGGGAAAATATGGTGTTATACTATTGCTAACAAAATAGGGATAGAATATAGTGATCCACTAACAAAAATATGGATTTTATTTTTAATTACATGGTTGTTAAATTTTTCCATTTAGATGCTTTTGTGTTGATTGATGTGTTTTTGGTCACATTGAAAATACTACCATTCTCATTAGTAATAAATAAATTATCTTACATAATTACCTCTAGTTATCTAGAAGAATAACACAAACAGATTCTTGTGTTACAAAAGCAACCTATTGCATACTTGTTGATTTAAGGATTCTACAACAAACAAGCTATAATTGTTCCATATAAAACATCCCTTGAACTAGAGAAGTTAAGAAAATGGTATAAAAAGGCCCAATCAATCACATGATTACATTATTAATATTCTAAAACATGGCATTAAAAATACAATTCACGTGGACTACTGAATTTCATTTCAATCAATGCAAATATGAAGATTTAGATATTTAAAATACAACTTAAACAAATATCATGAATAGATAAAATGGATAAGTAAAGAGCATACCACATACTTTTCAACTTCAGACAACTCGCGAGTGCTACAGTTTATAAAAATAAACAAGGATGGTGGTTCAATTGATTTCCATTTACCTATAATAGAGACAACAACTTTCTCGTCTTTAAATTAGATACAAGAAAATCTTATATTGTTTAAGAAAGCTCTTTCCCATCTACAAGAAATGCAAAAACATGTGCACTATTTTTCAAAATACAAACTTAAATAAAGAAAACATAATAGATAAGATAACCTAAGATAAGATATGTTTATTACTTTCCAACAAGAGACCACAAGCATCTAAGAGACTAAGAAGTGTACAACAAGGCTACAGCGAATAGCGGGAGCACCAAACGGTGTTCATGGAAAGAACAAGCAAGAAGCAAAAGAAGCAGAAACAGAGAAGGACTAAGTACATCTCACAGACGAGAAGTAGTCTAGAACCAAAGGATAAGGTCCAAAGCAAGGGAGCACACCAAACCGTCTAAGGGATCCACTAGAGGACGGGTAGCATTGAGTGGGTCGTCTATGAGGCCTCATAGATTTGGTGTGTCCAGAGGAAGGGCCGAGCGACTACTTTGTCCCATGGGCATGGGACACAAACATGAAGAAAGAGGTGATGAGCTAGTCAGAGGTTTGTCTTGTTGAAAGCTAGAGTAGCAAGGTGTAATCACAAAGTCGCATGGCCTCCTGGAGATAAAGTACAAGTAACCACTAATCTGTGTATTTGAAGAAAGAAGTATTGAACATACACTCTCTGAACAAGCAGTAGAACCTCCCCTTGATCTTGTAGTATATGGAGCAACAGAAAACAAAATGGGTCTCTGAATCCACCTTCATAAGAGGGCGAAGGCGGAAGATCATGTCCTCTCTGTCAATCTGGTGATCACTCTATATACATAACTAGTTGGATCCCAATCAAAAAGATCCCAAAGAGATGCGGTGGGCATGAGTCTAGCAGTGAGTGAAGTACGAAGGGCACACAATAATCCCATCCTATAGATCCATGCAATGCTCGACATAGAAGGCCATCCTTGGGTGAAGCCCCCCTAGAGGGTTACTCCATGTCTTGACAATAATTGCCTGTAAATCTCAAGTCTGACATGCACATTCAGTTCCTATTGGAAGAGGAGGTGAGTAGGGGCATCAAGAGAGAACTAAAAGGGAGTGAGGTAATCCATCGAAATCCCAATCAAAGCAAGGAGAGAAAAAGCCTAGGTGAATGAGCAATGGGCTCTACTAATAGAATCGGCACCCACTACTGCCTTGAAAGAGCAATAAGCCAAGTAAGACTATACAAAGCTCCAAAGTCGATGGAGACACTAGACCGAATCAAAGATATACCAATGTTAAAAATATAGATAATATCAGAGTTTATCATAAAAGTGCCTCTAAAACCTCAAATAGATGCAAATTGGCCAATAAGGAAGTTTTGGAACAGGAACTCTTGGACTATCCAAAATCTAATAAATTTTGTGATTATCAGCCTTATAAGAGGCCCACTCAACCTAACAAATGGATGTCATGTATAGAGTAGTTGCAGGATAACATCATAGGAGTTTTGAAGACCACCAACAAAGCACGGAGAGGATTTGTTTTTCAGATGTTGTAATTGCAATCACCACTACTGACATGTATGCAAATGTGGAATATCAACAACACACTTAAAATGTCTTATAATGCAATGATTGTATGATATATTCAAAATGTATTTGCTGAAGAGGATTTTGTAAGTCTCAAGGAAATGAAATTGGCAGATGTAATGCCAAATTCCACAACCTTTGCTAGTGTACTTCATGCCTATGTCAAAATGTGAGCTTTGAATTAGATCATGAACATCTGCTAAAGCATATTGGAATGGGAAGAGAGAATGGTGTCAGCATCTGATTATCTATGTATTCCAGATATGGGCGTATACGCAAGGCCACGTGACAGAGAGAATATGAATTGTCACTGAAAACCAAGGGAGCGACCTGTGCATATAAGCACAAGAGAAATGAAATCGTTTCATACTCTTGGAAATTGAAAAAAAGAGGCATTATTTTTCCTGGAGAAAGCTGCGTGGAAATGTGGTGAAGTTGCTCAATAAAAAAGGAGAAGGGACCTGCGTGGCAAATTTTTCAAGGTAACAAACCAGAGAAGTGGGAGAGTGTGTGTGAGGCTGCATGGCAAGAAGAGCTGCAAAAGGGGAAAAGGGTACTGTGCACCAGGAGGCAGATTTAAGGACAAGGAATTAAGAGAGTGTGCAGGAAAATGTTTTATTGTACAGAAAATTAGAGAGGGTGTTTGTGTCACTTGTTTGTAATGAAAGATTATTTTATTTGATGTGTTACCTTATACGAATTTGAATTGAATAAATCATCTATTGGGTTGCAAATACAAGTCTTGAAATCATAGTCTCTGTTGAAGTTTTATATGTCTGAGGTATTAAGTTGCAGATTTGGATAGAGGTGGTTGTCCTCTCCTGCATCAAGGAATAAGGGCAAAGGGGATTCCCAAGTATCAAATCGATTAATTAAGCTGGTCTCTGTTGAAGATAATAGCTTCGGTCAGATTAATGATAATCAATAGCATGATCTATATATATATATAGACATACATAGTTATATGACTTCAAATAATATTGATCTTCTTGAAATTGATTATCATTTATATCAGATCATAAAACCTCTTGAGTCCAAGTATATTATCAATCTGCACTTGCAGATTCCATATCTACTTTTGATATTTCATGTTCCCCCTATATTGATTGAGCAATTATCATATGATCAGCCAAAATGCAAATATTTAATCAGATCGAAGTCTGATTATATTGTCTTTCAGATCGATGATATTATGTGTAGGTTTGTTTAATACAAACTAATGTTAATACTGATTGGTAATCGGATTTCATTTTGAGAAACGAATCACTGCAAATGGAAAGGCATGCCATGAGTGGACATGCCCCCACTTTGTGGAGACACATCCACTCATGGACACAACCTTCCATATTATTTATATACCATTCCCAAACAGGCAGAAGAGCATCGAAATCAATAAATGCTCTGCCACTTTTGAAGTTCAGCGATTATATATCAGATTCAGAATTCAAATCATTATTCAGTATTTATCAACATTGGATTATGATTTGCTTGCACATTGAACAAAGAGCAAAGTCTGATTACATCCTGCAAAAAACAGAATTGAAAGATTAGCAAATTATATTCTGACAAATGAAAAGACATTTATAGTTATAATCTGTGATAAATTTAATCATTCATTTACATGGTATCAGAGCCTTGTTAAGGAAGATTTGATTAAATTTGAGATTCAGATTACTCAAAACACATTCTTCCTTGAAATTAATACATTCCATTATTCATAATGTCGAGTGTAATCAGATTTGAGGATCGGCTTGAAGGAGCAAATAACTTTACATCTTGGAAATTAAGAATTATGATGATACTGAGAGAAAAATAAACTAGACTCATTTGTGAAAGATAACAAAATAAAACCTGAGAATGATCCGGAGAAAACTCAATGGATTGATCCTAGTCGAGCATTGGCATTGACCATGGATGGAAATGCAGTGTCTTCAAACAGGAA
This sequence comes from Cupressus sempervirens, assembly GCA_028749045.1. Taxonomy (NCBI): domain Eukaryota; kingdom Viridiplantae; phylum Streptophyta; class Pinopsida; order Cupressales; family Cupressaceae; genus Cupressus; species Cupressus sempervirens. Next base: position 102,084,392 of record CM053787.1, read on the forward strand.
GGGCAACGTCTTTGCAAAAGTGCAGTGTCCTCCATCTTCACATGAATTGTAGCATCTACCATCTTCTGTCGGCGAACAAAACAAACTTTTCATCCACCAATTTCAACTCTTTTTGAATTTTCAAACTTTATTTTTTTTACAACTTTCCAATGCCGATTTCAATGCTGAAAAGTCACACGTTTTTGGTGACTATTATCTGTTAATCATGCCATGATATATTCATTAAACTGACAGTGATATTGGCGATAAAATTGCAGAGCAAAATTGGGTGCAATATATCACGATATCTGCGATATATATCAGAGCTTTTCAACCATGCTTTGAGTAATGCTCTAAAATTTATACAACCATAATCATCAACCTTCAACATCAATGACAGCATATTCAACAATATGTATATGTATGCAAGTGTCATATACCAAGATGTATTACAAATTGTACCAAGGGAAACAATCCTACACATTTGACATGTAAGAGAATTGCTAGCTTGTTCCTATTGTTAATGTCAACTTCTTTTATGCTAGTAGCCTATACTTTTACAAATTCAAACAAATTTTGTAAAAAATTGTGCCATGTGCATTGCCCATTAGCCCACAACCTTTCATTCTAATCCTGTAGCTTATATTGGATATAGGATAAATTATCAATGTCCAACTAGAGACCAACAAGGGGCCTAAGGGATTGAGAGTTACAACCAAGAGACAGCAAGCCGAAGGGACACCAAACAGTGCCGAAGGAAAAGCAAACAAACAAGAAACAAAAAGGAAGAACAACTACAAACACCACTGGGCAGCCGAAAGCAGAGGAAAGTAGTGGACAACAACAAAGAGCCCCTAGCCACAGGGAAGTACCCTCGCACAAAAGGGTGCCTACCAAGGCAAGAGGGGGTGGTCCACGACCGTCTCTGTGAGCAACAAGTAAAACAGGGTTGTCGCCAAGGTGTGTAATCACTGCGAGATCTCATAGTCCTGGTATGAATTGAAGGAAAGGGGTCAAACAAACACTTGGTGCCTCAAGGGGAGGTGATCGGCACAAATGGGCCCAAGTCTTGGGGGAGACAAAAGCTGTAAAGAATGATCTTGAAGACGCATGGCCTTGAGGAGGTAGAACGCCATACACTACTAGTCAATATATCTGAAAAAGAAGCAGGGGATCAACAATCCCTCAACAGACAATGGAACCTCCCATAGATCTCATAGTAAGCGGGATAATGGAATAGGAAGTGTCACTTGGACTCCATAACCCCCATGTCACAAAGCAAACCAAATCATCTCTGTCTATTTGCTGGTTGATCTAGATACGAAGCCGATGGGAGCCCACTCTTAGGGATCCCAAATGCATATGCAGGGCATGAGTCCAGTACCGCCTAACGTAAGAGGGGCAAACAATGATCTCGTCCTAAATATTAATGTAGTGCTCAGCATAAAAGGCCATCCTGGGAGGGAGCCCCTCTAAGGGGTTGATCCAAGTCGTGTAAATATACCTCCTATAGATGTCCATCCTGACATGCCTGTTCAATTTCGACTAGGTAAGGAGGAGATGAGCAGGGGTGTCCAACGAGTATTAGAATGAAGATCAACAATCCCTAAACAAACAATGGAACCTCACATAGATCTCATAGTATGCGGGATAATGGAATAGAAAGTGTCGCTTGGACTCCATAACCCCCATGTCACAAAGCTAGCAAATCAAATCATCTCTGTCTATTTGGTGGTCGATCTAGATGTGAAGCCGATGGGAGCCCACTCTTAAGGATCCCAAATGCATACGCAGGGCATGAGTCTAGTGCCGCCTAACATAAAAGAGACAAACAATGATCTTGTCCTAAATATCAATGTAGTGCTCAGCATAAAAGGCCATCCTGGGAGGGAGCCCCTCTGAGGGGATAAACCAAGTTGTGTAAATATACCTCCTATTGATGTCCATCCTGAAATGCCTGTTCAATTCCGACCAGGTAAGGAGGAGATGAGCAAGGGCATCCAACGAGTATTAGAACGAAGGTAGATGATCAATATCTATGCCCACCGAACCAAGAAGAGCCAAGGCCTGAGCATACTAGCACCATGCCCTACCACTGGGGGTCAGCCACTGGGATCGCCCCTGAGGAGCGGTAGGCCAAGTAGAAATATCTGTAATAGCCCTTGGCAAAGTTGGCAAACCCTCGAAGATGATGCGAAAACCACATCAATTCGAAGATGGCACCGAGTTTAAGGGGGTAAGCACCAAAGTCAGACAAAATGATAATGGTAGGAGTAGACTGGTGGCATCTAATAATGTGTCGAAGGATATGTGCCTAGAGCCAATCAACAGAAGCCCAATCAAAGGCCGGGAAGGAGGGACCCAAAACCACAAAGTCATAAAGGACCGTTGGCCTAATCAAAGAATCCATAAGAGACAACTTGGATGTGCTGAAAACACTGTCTCTAAAGAAGAGCAAGGGAAAAGAAGCCCTTTTCACACATGGTTGCATGGCTGGTCTCATTCTGAAATGGGCTTCCGAGAATCTAACCCCTAGATAGGTTTAAGTAGATGGCATCTCAATCTCAACCCCCTGGAATAAGAAGTGCAAATGAAATGTCTTCAAGCAATTGAAGACCATGACCCAAGTTTTACCCAGATTAACAATGAGTTGTCTCAAGTCACAGATGGAAGCCAAGCCATCAAGGAGGCGTTGAAGGCCCTCGGGGAGGAGGCCAAGAGAACCATATCACCAAAAGGAAGGATGGAGATTAGAACCTAGTATAGGTAGCAGCCATCACCAGGTAGTGAGAAGTCCTGGAACAAAGTCTCAAGCTCATCAATGTAGCTACTAAAAAGGGTAGGGGAGAGTGGTCAGCCCTACTTCACCCCAATAGTACTATGGATGGGGTTGGAAAGACCTTGAGGAGTCCGGAGTCGACCCACCACACACTCGTACAACCTCATAATGGAGGTCAAGAGGATCTTCGGAATACCGATGTCTCTAAGTCTCTAATTAAATATATAATTTATTTATTTCTCCGCTTGTAATCAAATTTGGATCCTTGTAAGGTGAAAAATTCTACTAACCTTAACCAAGCTTTAGAACACCATACAAATTCTATGGATCACAAGTATTTTGACAGCAATATGACATATGTGCATTTTACAATACGTGAAATAAATTATGGAGAAGTTCTTTCAAGCATTGTGAGATAGCATCAAAAAAATTGTCAAGAAAATAGTACAATAGAGATCAAAGCAATAAATTATTCTGAAGGAAAACACAAATATTAATTTAGGAAAGACTCGCAAAGATTAAATGTATGGCAAATTCTGCAAACTATAAACCATTTGCTTAAAGTTCTTTTCCATGTTTTTACTCAAAAAAAACCAGTAAAGATAGTGAGAAACAAAGGAATTAGGGATGTGTTTCTAGTATCAGATATTGATCAAAGCCAATGCTAACAACTAACCTTCATCGCTCTCCTCAAAATCAAAATCTAATGCATTCCTTATGGAGCTAAATAAATCATTCATTGCTCCACCTTTAGCATCGTCCAAGCTTCCAAGACTTATTCCATTAATCTGAAAACAAAATGGTGAATGTTTTGTAGTCCATCTTTAAAGACCCTTGATTCTTTACAGTAATCAAACATATTTTTCACTTTTAAACTAAAATGTATCAAATCTCATTCCTTTGTAACACAAGTTTAACAAAAACATGAAGTAAATATCCTGCTAACTAGTACAATGTGAAAGGGCCCCCCCACTATTCTAAAGGGGATTATTTCCCTTTGCCTATTCACAACTATTATGTGCTGCTTAGAAGAAAAAACCAATTGTAATAAAGCATCATTCCTATCATAAACCGAAAAAATGTCGAACACAACAGGTGAAAAGAAGAAACAGCAAAAATGCCTTTTTAAATACATGATATACATCACTGGTAGGAATTTATTTGTTTCTCCTGGTAATGATATAAGGACAGAACATCAAAGGATGACACAGTTGACTGACGAGAAACACTAAAGGTGTGTGTTATCACTCAAATTATTGTTGAGTCTATAGTAGGTCACTATGCCTGTTGAAAATTTTAGGAGTGTAAGCTACTGTTCTGAACTGTAGTACAAATACAGAATTTTTGTCTTTAATCCCTTGTCTTTTCATCAAATCAAGTGGTTCTTTAATACCTCATATTTTTTCTTCATTTATGTTCTCTGTAGGTCAATGATCAGAGTTGTCAGGAAATGTGTCCATCATTACTTAAGTGTGATGACAGCAAACTCGAAGTTGGTAAAACAAGAAACCTCAAATATGGGCACACACCCTGGTACAAGTAGATGATCTTCAAACTAAAAACATTGCCAGCCATATAGTCGTGTGTCTGTATAAACATCAACATGAAACACTTTCAAGTTCAAAAAGTTGCATCCCATAGTGTTCAATGCACAGCAATACTTATGGGGAGATTAAAAATATTCAAGTTTTATCTGCAACACCATGATCAAGCATGCACTCATGAAAGAAGGGAACAAGTTGAAGATAGAAAAATCTGCAAGTTAGGATAGAATACACACCTACAACAGGGAGGACATATTTTTCAAAATAAAAACTTGCATTTGGACATCAAAGTTTCCACCAATGAAAAAATGGAGCAATATTTACGCAAAAAAACACGGGAATGCATGTCATGGATCACACCCATAAACAATTTGACATGACTGAGTTGGTCAAAAGTTTGCACAAGCTCATTTACAATGTAATAAACAAAGCATAAGCTGATTTGTTAAACACTAAGAAATGTAATTACACTTGTTGGCATTCACCTCTTTGTGTTGAAAATTGAAAATAAAACTCAATTTTGTATAAGCGTGTACCTAGACATTAGGCCAACTGGCATTTTATCCAAAGCAGTGATTGTTATTTATAGTGGTGTCCTTGTTATAGCAGATGATTAGCCAGACTCCTGTCGAAAAACTGCAACTAAATAATGAAGAGTGCAAACTTCTAATGAGAATTCACCTGTCCTTTCAAACAACAATGGATCTTCTATAAATAGGAGTATGCGCAATGTAGAAAAGGCCAGTTTTAAATGGCCAATTCCAAGGTCATAAAAGAAAATTCCTTTTTACAGGACCGAAGGACAGATATAGAAATCACTTGTATTTAAGTAGACTTCCACCCTTCATTGTTTCTTACTCCTCCGTTCATTCACCAGCAGGGTAAAGCAATCAAATTCTATCATATCAGCAAGGTAGAAGAGGTCTATATCGTTGAATTTAGTAATCAATAGCAGGGGCACCTGATAATTGTAGCTTTTCATAAAATTTGGGGAATTTTCAAGGTGAATTTCACTGGGTGATACTACTCAGAGAAACTTTCATTTTTTATCTTCAAGCAGTCTGATTTGAGTGACAAATTCAAGAGAATTTATTTTCCATCTCCGTCAAAAACACCTGATATCAGCCATAACTTGCATCAGATTTGATTATTTTAGCAAGGGTCTTACTCAGAAGATTCAGTGTCCTAAAGAAAACACAAAAGCTAGGACATCAGAATAAATGTCAGCCTTTATCCCTGAATCCTTGGTTGATCCCTTTGTCAAAATTGCTTGTGATTTTCAGATTTTCAAGCAGCTTGTGAGTGTACACAAGTCATTGGGCAGAGACTTTGAAAGAACTAGAAGTATTTTCCCTTTGATTGTGACTCTTTGCTAAGAATTCTATAAATTGAATCATCATCATATTGATCTTGTAACAGAAATATAGAGGCTTATTCAAATTTAACCTATCAAAGCAAACAAATCAGCAAACACAGTTTTTCCAAAATGCAATACTCTTCTGAATCCATGGATGTGGCATAACTTTTGGTTCAGGAATTTCTAAAGCCATGTCAATGTGGAGAACCTAAAATGAATAAAAAGATAAAAAGTGGAAATAATAGCACAAATTTGATGGACAGTGGTCTCTTTACGCTGAGGTTCCTTTCCCATTTTGCTACAAAGCCACAAATTCATTATCTTGTATGTAAAGTACTGCAAACCCTGATAGCGAGAGATAAGAGTAGCAAATGGTCAATTCTTTTGCAATGTTAATGTCGAACATATAGAAATCAAAGTTACATGGTCACCTTGTAAGGAGACACAAAATATTGAACTTGAGGAGTGGAAAAAAGTTTGGGAAAGTAGCATGCTAGAGTGCCAGAGGAATAATGAGGAGAAGTGGTGCATGCAAAATATTATCAGGAATGAATTCAAACATGAATCCTCTATTATAATCACTTTGCTGAACCAAGTCATAGGATAGGTGGAAGCAAGAAGTTTTGAACTGTAGACCTTGCATTTCATAAGCACTATATGCAGAGGAGAGGTACACTTTTGCTGGGTTGTATTGATCAATGAGTTATGGTAGAAACAACTGAGAATCTGAGGAAATTTTCTAATTCAAGATTACTCGTTGTATATCTACGACTTGGCACAAAAAGTGGCATTTGAAGGTAGGAAACACTTGGGCCTCATCAACGCACATGCAGCTTCAGGCGTTTACCAAAGCTGGGATATGCCAAATCTCTCAAGCACAATAGAAAGTTCAATAACATTTTCCTTATGTAATCAATGCAGAATATGTATGAATTTATACATGTGCATGTTCCAAATCACGCCAAGGTGATAATTTCAAATTGAGCAGATTGATATATTCAGTTTCCAACCTTCACATATATCAAAGTATTTGACCTAACATCTTATCCCTACATGTTGCCAAGGTATTCAGATGAAGTTATTTTCATCAAATTTTTGTGGCAAGTGCCAAAGGTGCACTTTCTATAGGGGGACAACACAAGTAAAGAATTGATTTTCCAATCCACCTTGAAATAAACAAATAAAGGTGTGCTATGGTATTTTAGACCTTTGTATGAGAAGCATTCATATCATACAAAAGATGTCATACTTGAGAGATAAGAAATCAAAAATGTGCATCCCCTCAAGACTATTGGACCAGTTGTGTAGGTAAGTTTGAGGTATAAAGAAGGGATTTATGAAGCAATCTTATAATATACTTTGAGAGGATGTGAACAGCACTTCTAATGATGAGTCTATAATCCTTTTTCATTTCATGAATGGCAATATTGATGAGAAACCTTTACTTTTTTTAAGCTAGGAAAACATTAACAAAGAAACTCCTTCCAATAAAAGAGAACTAAAGTAATCTTGTGCCAAAGCAAATCCTTACATTAACTAAAAAATGGTTAAAAGACCTTTCAAGGCAACACAAGAGAGAGTGCTTCAAAGTTAGTTCAGCATAGATCTTCGAGAGCGCTATGAATTCCAAAGCCACCACTCATGAATATAACTCCCCCTTCATCTTTGTCAAGAAAAAGTTGACAGGTGCCAAAATTGCAGAGAATAAAGGGAAAGGAAGAGATGTTAAAGTAAAAGAAAAAAGAAAGTGTTTACCGTACGGGTAAACTAGATTAATGCATACAGATAACTGGAACACGAACAGCAGAATTATATTCGCAATAGTAGATGATTGATGATTTACAATGATCCCAGACGGCTATAAATACTACCACCGAACCTTCGCGAAGGAGTCCGTCGGCCACAATTATTCTATCTGCTACAAATCATTTACCGCCGGACCGTCGGCTACAGAATACTGAAACACCGCCGGACCGTTGGCTACAAAATACAAAACACCGCTGGACCGTCGACTACAGAATACCGAAACACCGCCGGACCGTCGGCTACAGAATACAAAACACCGCCGAACCGTCGGCTACATACTACAAAATACTGTCGGAACTATCCAGTCGGCTAACACCATCCCCCCCAAAAAAAACAGTCGTCTCCTAACGACTAACAAAATTAGGAGACAACTTACAAACCACAGAAGAAACTAGAGAGAAGGGGGCGTCCCAGAAGTGTGCTACTGGCGACGTAACTCATACACCTGCTCTGTCCTGATGCGGAGATCTGTCTGAATCTGAGAATTAACTTCGACGGCCTCCTTTAGAAGAAGTGTCGCATCCATGGCCTGCGTCCTGGCTAACTGCATCTCGTGCTCAGTCGCATCCTTATCTCGAACCGTTGCCTCCGTACCTTGCTTAGCCACGTCCCTCTCCTGCACCACTACTGCCAAATCTACCAGTAGTGCTGCCTGCTCTGTGGCCCATGCTGCCTGCTGGTCGGCCAAGTCGACGGCTAGCTTCTGTCTAGCCTCAGTCTCTGCTGCTAATGATCTCTCTGCTGCAACCCTGTTCACCTCCGCATGCTGACGACCGTAGTAAACATCTTTGTACAGTCCCACAATCTCATGTGCCAGCTTCATCATAGGGGTGTCACTGGGTCCCAACTCCGGCTCAGTGGCCCAATCTGCCAACATCTCAGCTGTCTCCGTTGCCGGCCAGCCCCTGTCTCTATAAAGCAAGTTTGAAATCGCCGAGGACAAATCCCACGGATATATGCTCTGATCAAGTGCCACTCCCTCCACCGAGTCAGGGCCTGAATTGCCACATCGTAGCCCTTCTTTAATGCAGACTTCATAGTCCTGAGGTAATCCCGGCACCTGTCCTCATCTGACCCATAGTCCTCCTTGGCGAAGGCCTCCAATGACCATTCCGCATCACTGTTTTCCTCCTCATCAGCGGGAGCCATGCCCACATCCGGTGCCGCCTTCTCTGTTGTTGGCGCAACCACGGCATGTGGCATTCCCTCCTCCTGAAGCTGAGGCTCTGGTACCGCTGGCCATGTTCCTGAATGCCTAGGAGACTGAATGGACGGACCCCGCTTCGCCGGAGTAAGTTGGAACTGCTGCCTCAGAAACTCACTAGCTCTATCCATCACCTCCGGTTGGTCAAACTGCGCAAGCTCCATGTTCATCTCCGGTACTGGCTGGGCTGAGTCGGCCTCTGCTAAAAAGGATGATGAAACGGTGACCACTGCATCACAATCAATGACCTCCAATCGAACCTACGGCTCAGATTGTGACGGTGGCAACTGTGCTCTCGATGTGACTGCGACGGTGACATCTAATGGTACAACTGGAATCACCTCCGCTATAGCCGTCGGCAATGACTCGGCAACTATCCATGGAACGGCATCCGTCACTGTCTGCGGAACCACATCCGTCATTGTCCGTGGGACATCATCCGTCAGTGCCTGTGGAACTACCTCCGTCACTGTCCGTGGGACATCTACCTCCGCTGGAGGAGTCATAAGAACAGAGGCACGGCGCTGACCAAACGCCGGAATGACTGTCGAAAAGGTAGTCAAGTGTGCTGAAGTTGACAGCTGAGGAGGGGTAAAGAATGTGGGCCCACTACCCGCTATCTCACCGTCAACTTCAGCCGATGTGCCCTCCTCTTCTTCCACGGACTCAGCCCCGTCACTCATCGAAGTGCCCTCCCGTCCGCTATCTATCTCCCCGGAAGGGGCCAATTCGCGGAATACTTTCTTGTGACCTGCTGCTGACCCTCCTGTATCTAAGTGTCGCCAGTAGAATATGGGAGGCTCCCCGTCTGCCAACTTGCCCCTTGGAGGAGCCTCAAAGCCATCCATTGGAATCTGGCTAAGTGCAGCCTCTAGAAACAACCCGATGGCATGGTGCGGCATAAAAAATGTTCAGTGCTGAAGCATCATGAATTCCTCCATCTTGTCGGCAAGTACTGAGGCCCAATCATATACCACTCCCTGCATGATACCATTCATAAACACAATCTACGGTAAAGCGATATCTGAGGCCCGGGTGGCGCCTGTCAACCTACTCTTGATGATGTCCATGATACAACGCCAATGACCCTCCCGAATAAAGTCTCTGCGAAGCCCTCGGCACTTTGTCCCCTGAACTACTGTCTCCCTTTCCACGGGTGCAAGGTCCCTGCACACAAGAGCTATCCAATGCTCCTTCTGTTCCCGTGACAGTTTATGATTCATGATTTCCACTTTCCTCCCATCGGAGCCAGGGATGCCGAAAACTCTAGTGAAATCCCTCGGTTTAAAAGATACTGACATCTGATGCTCTTTGTACAAGAATGTGCTCGTTCTGCTCCGGGCGCTATATGTCTTTATCATAGTGCGCAATACTGATTCAAACAACCGGATGGAAAAAGTGGGAAGCTAAATAGCCCAATTTACCTATGCCCGCAGCAAAATCTGTTTAATTTGGTCTGCCTTGGGGGTCTCCTGCCACCACTTCCGGCATTCGCTTCCACTAAGACTCTCAAACTGGACAGTGAGATAGGTGAGTTCCTCCTTGGTTTTTTGTTTCTTGCTACTGGAACCGGAAGGACCTGCAACTCGAATTCTTGATGCCAAAACTCTTGAATTCTTCTCCATATTTGCCGCCAACTGACTCTTCCACAGCTTCCGCTTGCCTGCTGACTCCATGCAACAATGACTTATTTCTTCTTATATAGATTTCCCCTTGTCTGTTACACATGCAATCTCAACCCACGGAGGAGGTAAAAGAACATGTCGTAGCAAATCCGACTACACCAGCACTCCTAGAAGGCAGCCAGTAACTTCCGGAACAATCTCAATCTTGGCGGAAAACCTAATGCACTGGATGGAAACTGTGGAAAACAGCATGCTCCTGATAAGTCTCGTTCTACTACTTCCCCGACCTCCAGAAAGTTTGCATCTGCTAGCAAGTTTAATAGATCAAAAGATTCGGCAAACTCCATTACGACATGAGTGCATCATCAGAGAACAACCAACGATGAATCCGCCTCATTACAGAGCAGAAGAAAAAAGATCCAAAATCAACTTTGAATGATTGTCATGCCCTCCCTTGAAGAGTCGCAGAGATCTACAGCATGAAGACGACAAAGGACGAGGCAATAATGCTGATCTACACACGTCCGACAGCGACAGACTTCGATCCAGCGTCCGGTGAATCTGGCGAGAGAGTTATGAAGAAACAATGTTAAGCCCGCCGGGGCTTTTTTCCTGCAGGAGGAAAACTTTATGCCCACGGACATTTGCCCGCGGGGCTTTTAAGAGCCTGCGGACACTGTCCGCGGGACCTTACACTCCCGCGGGGTTTCTCTGCTCGCGGGACTTTCACTGCCCGCAGACTCGTGGGACTTTAACTGCCCGCGGACAGGCAATTGCCTACGGGACTTTTCAATCCGCGGGCCTTCCTGTCCGCCTAGCCCCCTTTTTTTTTTTTTTTTTTCTTTCAAAATTCGCATACATCAATTAACAGCGATACCTCCGGATGACGTCACCGCCAGAGAGTGTTGTACTAACGACGAGGGAGGATTCAATGACGGCGAGAACTTTCTTGCACGATATGGTTTCAACTTGGATCCGTTAACTGACTGAGCTATCTCCTGTCCGTCCAAGGTTGCCAGTTTGATTGCCCCAGTGTTGCCAATTTCTCGGATCTGATATGGTCCAACCCATCGCACTTTGAATTTGCCCGGCTTGATTTCTTTACGGCCGTCATACTTCAGTATTAACTGTCCCGACTGGAATTTGCTATGTTTCAGATGCTTATCATGCCAAAGTTTGCGTCTATTCTATGCCACTTCCGTTTCCCACTGTGCCAACAACCGTTTCTCCTCCAGTTTATTCAAATTATTCAATCGCTCTTGTAAGCTTCCGTCATCATCCAGTTTGTTTTCCAACGTTATTCGGAGACTCGGAATCATGAATTTTGCTGGGACCACTGCTTCCTGTCCAAACATTAGCTGGAATGGTGTGTGCCCGGTCATCACTTTGAATGCCGTGCGGTACGCCCAGAGGGCAGCAGGTAAGTTCTCCTCCCAATCAGCACCTTCCACCGCGCAGGATTTGTAGATGATGGATACCAGAATTTTATTGGTGGCCTCTACCTGCCCATTTGCTCTTGGATAGTACGAACTCGACAATGAATGATAAATCTTGAACTGAGTGGTGAGCAGTCGAATAACATGATTAACAAAATGACCTCCCCTATCACTTGTTAATTGTAACGGGATTCCATACCTTGTGATGATCTGTTCATAAATAAATTTCGCGGTACTGACGACCGAGTTATCTGGTAGCGCACAGGCCTCTACCCACTTGGTCAAGTACTCCGTTGCAACAATGATGTAGCGGCACCTTCGAGTCTTGCTCACCCTCAGTAGTCCAATGAAATCTAGTCCCCATCTCTCAAAAAGTTCCTGTGCATGAGAGGGTTGAAGTGGCATGAAATCTCTCTTCAGTGGCTTCCCAACCTGTTAGCAAGTGTCACATCCGACGACCCATTCGCACGCATCATTGTACACCATCGGCCACTAGAGTCCTGCGAGTAATATCTTCCGTGCAGTGGTGTCGGGTCCCATGTGTCCTCCCGTGGGACCCTCATGTGCTTCTTTTAACACCTGCGGTATCACTTCTTCCAACACACACCGCAGAAGAATATGATCCAGCCCCATTTTGTAGAGCAACCCATTGATCAATTGAAATGTACGACTTCTGATTATCAACTTGCGCCTATCATTTGGTGATATCTCCGTGGGAAACTGTCCTATTGACAGGTACTCACAAATACTCCTGTACCATTCCGACAGTACCCCAATCTGGAACAGCTGTGCGTCAGGGAAGTCGTCATTCACACCATCCGCTGGTTCCCCTGTTTTGATCCGCGACAAGTGGTCGGCACTGACGTGTTTCTTTCTTGGCCGGACAATGATTTTGAAAGTAAATTCCTGCAACAGTAGCAGCCATCTGTTGATCCTCCCTTGGATGACAGCTTTGTTAATCATGTACAACAGGGCCTGGTGATCAACATAAAACACAAACGGTGTAGCAAGCAAATAATGACGGAATTTTTGCACAGCATAAACCATTCCCAAGGCTTCTCTTTCAGTCGTGCTGTAGTTCTGCTCGGCCTTTGAGAGCAACCGGCTGGCAAAGTATATTGGATGATCCAGTCCGTGATTGCCAGTCTATGCCAGGGTTGCGCCGATCGCATAATTGGAGGCATCCACATGAACATGAAATTCTTTATTCCAGTCCGGATATGCAAGGATGGGTGTCGTAGCCAGTCGTACCTTCAGCCCTTCAAATGCCTCATCCTGCTCTTTCTCCCATCTAAATGATTCTTCCTTGCAGGTTAGCTTATCTAACGGTTGGGACACCTTGGCAAAAATTTTAATAAATCTCCGATAATAACCTATATGCCCGAGAAAAGATTTTACCTCCGTCACATTAGTAGATGGCTGCATTTCCAGAATGACTCACCTTGTCGGGATCCGTCTTTAATCCTTCCTTACAAACAATATGTTCGAGCAGTCTGCCGTGCGGAACCATGAATCTGCACTTCTTGGGATTCAATGCTAGTCGGGCCCTATGACATCTCTCCATACACTCACCAAGTGCTGCCAGGTGTCCGTCCTCCGTGCTAAATATTGACCAATCATCCAAGAAGGCCTTGAAATTTCCCACAGACATCTTGTCGAAGATATGCAGTATAATCCGCTGGAATGTGGCCGGTGCATTACACAACCCAAAAGGCATTCGGTTGTACGCATAGACCCCATCTTCAACAACAAACGTTGTCTTCAACTTATCCTCCTCCGCTATAGAAATCTGATTATATCCAGAGAACCCATCCATAAAAGAGTAGATTTCATGTCCTGCCACCTCCTCCAGAATGCTATCTGTGAATGGAATCGGAAAAGGATCTTTGATCGTTACTGCATTCAGGCATCTGAAATCAACGCATATCCGGATCTGAATAGTATCCTTCTTCAATGAAATGACTATCGGTGACACCCATTCGTTGGTCTGTACCTTGAAGATAATGCCGGCTTCCAGCATCCGGTTGATTTCCTCCGTAACCCGGGCGGCATAGTTCTTGTTCATCCTGTAGGGTCGCTTCCGTACAGGTACAGCTCCTTCCACCAGCGGAATGCGGTGCACACACATTTCCGGCGGTACTCCTTTGAGGTCCTTGTATGTCCATGCAAACACATCATTGTAGTCCATAAATATCTTGAATGCTGCAGCCTTGAGTACTGGATCCCAATTATCTCCGACTAGTATATTCTTCGGCTCTGCTTCGTCCCCCAAATTCATTATTTGCAGCGTAGCGTCATTATACTTGATTGTCTCTCCTTCACTGAATGCATGGGTGGGTGTAACATCCAACGGTGTGTCCCCCTCCTTTACTTTACTAAACTCCTACGGATATTCGTTCTCAATTGATAGAACATTGCAGCTGTGAAATAATTCATAGTCCTCCATTTGCCAATGGTAGAGACCGTTGACGGAATCCAAGTCATCATCCGTTGTTCCCCCGTCCAATCGGAGGACGCCCTCCTAATCCGGTTCCATTCGTTGTCTATCTTCGTCCTCCTCTCCCTCAGAATCTGACGACAGGGCCTCTTCCCCTACCATTTGGGTATGCAGATCAATGACGAATCGGCGGCCTTTACTTTCGAGGGATAAAGTGTTCTTCTTCCAGTCGTGTCGAGCTCTTGCTTCGATAAGCCACCCGTGGCCGAGGAAGGCATCATACCCTTTCCTTTTCAATGGAATCACCACGAAATCCATGAGGAATGGCTGGGTGCCAATGGTTACCGGCTGTGCCATGAGAATACCCAGTGGTTTAATGCCATGTTGATCGGCAGTCAACAGCTGACATCTTGGAGGCCACAATGTCGGCTGTCCAAGTTTCCTCCAAGTCTCTTCTAGCAATACATTTACGCCGGACCCTCCATCCACTATGGTGTCTATGAGAACATGTTCAAGTATCCCCATCTCAACAACTGCGGGGTGTCGTCCGGACGTCAGTGCAAGCAACATCTGATCTTCTCCTCCCGTAACAATTTCCTTTTCTTTTCTTTGACTCGGTTCTCCCGGTGGCTTTCCCTTCTCGAGGCTTGATTCTCCTGCCATATTTGAAAGAGCAGATCGAAGTTGGGGCATGGTGAAAAGCAAATCACTTACCTTTACTTGCACCTCCGTTTGCAAAATTTGTCGTACTATGTTTTGTTTGACGGAATTCCTTGCTGAAGTTTCGGCGGTGTCCGGAGGTGTTACTGCTTGAGATACTTTTCCAACCTCCGCTCGTGCTGCCACAAATTTCTTCTTTTCTTCGACGGGGTCCGGGTATTCTTTTGCTTGTTGCCGCGTAATTGCGAGAACTTCTTCCTCATCCGCTCCAACAGTGATCAAGTTCACTCTAGATCTTGGACATTTTGAGTCATCGTGATTGTCGGGTCCGCACCATCGGCACAATAGCTGAGGTGTATTTGCTGTTGGACATTCCCGCGCAAAATGCCCCCACAAGTTACATGCTCGGCATTGAATAATCAATCGTCCGTTTGCATCATACTGAATCTGGCTTCTGCTCGTATTGGTATTGCTATTGTTGTTGTTATTTTGTCCACGCCGATTATTCCTGTATCCTCCAGATGTAGCGCCGACGGCATTCGTGTTTCCGTTACCACCTGACGGGGAAGCCTCCTGTGTGAGAAGCACCTACGGAGATCCTCTTGTTTTCATGTTAAAGGGGCAGTCTTTTGTCGAATGTCCCATGATCTGACAGATGTCACAGAATTGGTTCTTCGGACACGATCCTTTAGTATGACCGTCGGTCTCACATTCCGTGCACCACAATTCACTACCTTTTGGCTCTTTCTGCATATTTTTAAACTCCATCATTCGAACCATATCCTTCTGTAAAGCACGAACCTTTTTGCTACTACCTTCGTCGTCGCTGCTATCATCTCTAGCAGATTCGTCGTCATCAGAGTCAGAGGAACTAGTTTTCTTTTTCTTTGTCTTGTGCCCACTTTCAAGGTCCAGTGCTCTATTATAAGCATCGACATATGACGACGGTGGTACAATTTTCATTTTCCTCCGCAATTGTGAGCGTAGGCTGTCCACAAACCACCTTTTCTGCAATCCGTCCGCCGGCTTGCTTTCCATTTTGTGAAGTCTTTTAATCTCCTGGCATAGACACGGACAGTTTCGTGCTTCCCTTGCTTGGTATTGAAAATTTCCGCTACGATTTCATTATCATCCCGCAAGAGTTTAAATTCCGCCAAGAACTCCTTTTTAATGTTATCCCATGTTTCCAGCTTCTGCGGATCCATATCCGAAAACCAATCAATCGCGACACCCCGTCGGGTTGCCGGAAATTGCCTGACCCATTCGTCGGCATCTGTGATTCCATTTGCCCGCCAGATCGTCTTGCATGTCTTACAATGTCGGAGGGGGTCGGCTATACCATCACCTTCAAATTTCGGCAGCTTTTCTTTGGGTCCCACCATAACACTGGAGGTCTGCACTCCTACACTGGTCGGCACTCCCACACCAGCGGTCAGCACTCACACACCGGCAGTTTGAACTCCCACACTGGAGGTGTCGACAGCTGCGAATCTTGGTGAAGACGAAGGATCCTCCGAAATTGTTTCCCGCGGAAGTCTATCCTGGACGAAGAGGTCACTCCACGCTCGTGCTCCGTCGGCACTGTGAGCCGTGCGAGTTGATACTCTTCCGTCTGAATTTTCTTCCCTCGGTGAACACAAATTCAAGAACTCCTCCCATGCTTCTTCCACCAATTCCACCCGCTGTCGAATCTCCTCCAACAATTCCTCCGCACTTCGGTTTCCGTCGGCAATCTTCTGGAATCTCCGTCGGCGCTCGGCTTGCTGTGCCAGAATTAAATTCTCTTGCGCAATACGGATTCCATCTTTTCCCTTCACCTTATTTCGATCCTTGTTAAGCTGATTTGGCATTAATCTTCATTCCTCCCACCTTCCAGATTCATAAGGCAACGACGCCAAATGTTTACTGTATGGGTAAACTAGATTAATGCATACAGATAACTGGAACACGAACAGCAGAATTATATTCGCAATAGTAGATGATTGATGATTTACAATGATCCCAGACGGCTATAAATACTACTGCCGAACCTTCTCGAAGGAGTCTGTCGGCCACAATTATTCTATCCGCTACAAATTATTTACCGCCGGACCGTCGGCTACAGAATACCGAAACACCACCGGACCGTCGGCTACAGAATACAAAACACCGCCGGACCGTCGGCTACAAACTAGAAAATACTGCCGGAACTATCCAATCGGCTAACAGAAAGGAGGTTGATTTGAGACATTTTACCAATGATTCAGCCAATATGTGAACCACTACTTGTATCTTCAACTCATTTGTTTCCAACTCCCACTTCTATTTCTCCCCTTTCATATATACTTCTCCATCACCCATTATGTCATGTTCCCTTGGCATTTCTATAGATGCTTCCTTACATCCATTTAACGGAGATCTAAAAGTCCCCCTCCCTTACCATTTATGAGTTCCACCGTCTCCCATTCATCCCATAACTTTCGCAAAGAAACTCTCCCCATCCAATTTTCCTCCCATTAGAGATATACAGGCATCCAAGAAAGAGAAAAATCAATGGTTACAAAATGAAATTAACACACCTCCCTACCAAATTACTTTCTACCATCATTCAAGATTCAAAAGAAACAAAACTAAGTAGTAATGCAGAATGAAGCGGACTAGAAGTGATACAATAAAATTGGAAATAGCTATTCCTCCTAAACATAAAACTACACCAAATTTGAACCTAAGTGATTTTGACCATTACAAGGCTGAGTGAATTCCCAAAGGAGATGACCAAGCCCCCAACAAACAACCACAAAATGGAAACACAACACACACCACAAGATCTGAAAAAAAATCCAACTCTTTACTCATAAACAACTGATTACATGCAATGTGTTCGGCTGTAAAGCTTTCCGGGTTGTGGCCAAATACAAAGCAAATTACAGTAATAGTCATAGTTACACGGGACGGTGGGACGAGGGGACAAGTTTCCGAGACAGCGGGACAAAGGGACCTTGATTTGGGGATGGTGGGGGGATGAAGGGGTGGTGGGGGGAGAAGGGGTGTATATACTATACATATGGTACTTAAAATGCTAATTATGAAAAGATGTACTACAATTATACAATATAAGATATAAAGATGTAAAAAACTTAAACATTGAACATTGCATTGAAGTTTTGAACTGAAACATCATGACTCATGATCAAATGACAAACAATGAACATTAAACATCAGCAAATCAAAAAGTGTCAAATTACATAATTTTTAATTTTGAATATATATATCAGATTAATAGTATGAGTATCTACTATCTAATAATAACCAATGATCATATGAGTCATGACATAAAGATGATTACAATAAGTATCATGTGCCATGAATCATGATATCAAAATAAGTATATAATGCAAACAAAAACTACAACTCTCCAAGAGTCCAAATCAAAATGCCAAATGAATGATCAATGATTAATGTCCCCCATCTTCTTTCCATGGGAGCCATCCCAACGTCCCCCTACACTTAAAGGGGATGTGGTCGCATCCCCCCACACCCACAAGGGACACGGAGACGTCTTTGGCAGAGGTGGCACTCTGAGTGGCGCCACCCGAGACGCCAAGACGGCATCCCCCTGTCTCGAGTGCGACCCTATCTCCGGTGCAGCTCGATTTTCGTGGGGGGACACATCTCTGTGTTACATTGGTAATAGTTCTACAAGACCTCGCAAGATTCAAATACCCCAAGCAAGATCTAAACTTGTGCTTGCAAGCCACCAAGCAATCTTCTTATTTCCTAAGCCCACACTTAGCTACTAGCTCTTCTCACAAATCGCAACTCCAAATTCCTTCCTGAATCTCTACTTTTCCATTGCCCTAAAACACTACCCAGCCCCCCTTTCATACTTGTAAGGCCACAAGTCAACATGTTGCAAATAGAATCATCTAGAACCCAAATAAACATAATATTCCTTAGTTGGCTTACAACAATCATTAAATGCACATTGGAGAAAGATTCAAGACCCCGAATAGGTCCTCATACATCCCATGATCAATCCACGTCAGGATTGCACGCAACACATATTTAATGCACCAAGTTGGCCAATCAAATCTCCAAGAATGTCCATTCGGTGAACCAAACCATCAAGCAACAACAACAACAACTAAGCATCATCAACAACCAATAAGCAAGCCAAGTATACACTGAGCATACTGAGCAAGCACGTCCACTGAGCTTGCACAAGAATCACCAATCACTAGTTCCACCGAGCAGAATATCAACCGAGCACCACAAGCATCACCGAGCTCCTCGAGCAAAACTACACCCAAGAACTACCCTATTAGGGATTGAGCATGACCTCCTTTCAACCGAGTCCGCCAACTCCAAGGTCAAAGCCATTCTAGCATATAGGATTGCCAACTACCACAGGATGCTCCTGCATTAGATTTCAATATGTAGGACAGATTTGGTTGTTAACACACATCATAGTGATGCTAACATGTTGGGAGTTGTAAAAGAATACATCAAGGAAAGAGTACCTAAAGACTGTGATGATAAAGAAGCTGTAGGCTATAAATCAAGCAACTTAGAGGATTCTTGACTCATTTTACAACCTATTTCCAACCGTATTGGATTTGTACCCATGATTTTGAAGCCCACTAATGACCAAAGGCAATTAGATCAGCTAATCACATGTGGAAAGAATACAAAACTTTGGTTTGGAGATATTCTCCAAAAAGACACTAGGGTGTTAGGTCAATCGTATGCTTTGATATCTAAAGCAAAGAAAGTAAAAAATGAAATTACAACAAAAGAGGGAAGAATTTGTAATGTCCTCGGCAAGGACATTATACTAATTTCATCAAATTTTCAAATCAACATGAACCTAATTTCTTTCTTGTCACCAAGATGCCAATGTGGGCAAGGAGAAAACATATGGAAACTAGGATATGAACAATAAAGAATTAACTTTCAACTTATTAAAGGCATGCTATCTAGTTTGCAATCAAAGATAAGTATGCAAATATGATCAATACCACTAGGAAATAACAAGCAAATCTGATTAATGCCAAACTAGCAGATAACAATCAAATCCAGTCAATACCAAATAGGTTGATCACTACAAGACCTATCAATAGTAGATCACTATTGCTTAAAGCCACTAGTCTCATCCTTAGCAATCAAGCACCCCCTTTGAATCACAAGAATTTTTGGTTGTTTTTGCCCCCATTTATTCCATCACAGATAAATGATCTGAGATATTTCATCATGCATTGGATTATGTTACAATGGGTTAACACATCATGTTGTTTGCGGCTAACCTCCATGTTATGTTTGTTTCATTGTGTAATGTCCCCTTTTTGACAAGCACTAGCTACTTATTTTATTTTAGCCTTTATTTTTCCTGGAGGCTAAAAAGGAAGAAATAAGGGGAAAAAGATATATTAAATTAATTACTTATAAGGTTACTAAACAATGAAATATTAAAAAGTAACTTTATATTTAATTGATTTAATATTAAAGTGACTAACATACTAAAATATCAAAAAGTCACTTAAAAGAATTAAGTATTGGATTCCTCTAGAAGCTTCTTGGAGTTGCTTGTGAGATCTTTATAAGGAGACTTTGTGGGGTCATTTTACACATCTTAAATTGCATATTCATCTATTGTGCTGAAAGCCTTAGTGCTTGCATACTCGCCTGAGGATTTGAAGACTCTAAGGTGCCAATTTCGGTTGTTAGATATCAACCCTAGTTGGGAGTGGAGGAATTGGTATTTAGCCAATTCATTTATGATTAATTGGGAGATAATATTCAAAGATTTTTGTTCAGCCTGTGCATCTAATTTTCGACATCAGTTGGCAAGGAGAAAGGTTCCATTTTTCGCAGAGGATCTGAAAAAGCAAAGCGAAAAAGCAGAACCGAAAAAGCAATCTGAAAAAGCAGATCCGAAAAAAGCAATCCAAAAAAGCAAAGTGAAAAAGCAAAGCCGAAAAAGCAGTCCGAAAAAGCAGATCCGAAAAAGCAATCCGAAAAACCAAATCTGAAAAAACCAAATCCAAAAAGCATATCATCTCAGCTACTTATTCCAGGTTCTTTTGGTATTTACATTTGGCAATTGTAGATGGATACATTTGACAAGTAATATATGTCTTTTTGTTACCAAAGTATTCAGTCATTGTGAACATTGAAGTATTGAAGGGAAATCAACTTAATTCAGCTGTTAGTTTGTATGCCAAATGTTTGTAAAAACATCTCATTGCATAGTCATAGGATGCATACCAAGTGTTTGTAAAAATACCTCTTGGCTGTAGGTGTGCATTTTACATCAGAATTTCATGTACTTGCATTTGGAAAATAATAAAAAGAAGTTGCATATCACTTTGATTTCCAATTAGTTATTTTGCAATCATTTGTATTCATCAATATCATTGGCATTCAAAAATCATAGCAAAACAACAAACATTAGCAAACTGAGGCTGCAAGGGAAGTGTTTGACAAAATTTCTAAGACAGAAAAACAGGAATAAAACTTCAAAAATTGTCAAGGCACTTTACAGTGGTATCAAAGCTAAAGTTCCTGCCATCCTATACAGGTTATGAGTGAAGAGTTTCCAAATGTTCCATTCATAAATCCTTTGGATAAATTCTATAATAGGACAAGAAAGGGCTTATGTCCTTTAGAACTCATGGAAGAAAGCAGTACCCAGCAAATGCTTAATGCTCTTGCAAGAAGGCTACAGGAGTTGAGAGATGAAATGGCAAGAGGAAGAGAAGAATTGTCACTTATCCTTGGACAGCTGGTAGATAACAAAAACAATGGAAATGGTAGGAACCATAACAGGACTAATGGGCAGAATGGACACAATGGGGGTCAAGAAAACAATGACACAGCTCAAAGCAGTGCTAGAACAGCAAGTAGAGCTACTCCTAGGCCTCTTATGCCTACATTTTTTAGAGAACAAGGTGCTGCAAATCACGACCAGCAAGTAAGAGAAGAGGGATATGGTGATTATATGAGAGAGTACAACTCTCTAGGTGATGATTTCAAGGCTGCCATGTCACTAGTAGACTTTTGTGGTCTTAAATTGAGAAATAAACCCAGAAACAATCAATGGGGAGTGCAAAATCAAGACTTGCAGCGTAAGGTGGGAAAACTAACTTTACCATCATTTGATGGAAGTAACAAAGGTACAGCTAGAGCTTGGGTTCAGAAGCTCGACACATATTTGTAGCTCAATCCTATGTTGGAAACAGAGGCTATCCAGTACGCCACACTCCATTTGGAAAGTGAAGCACATGAATGATGGTACCATGGACTTGTCACCTTGGGGCATGCCAACATTACTTCATATTTGGAATTCCCCCAGAAGCTCATTGACAGGTTTGATCATAAGGATCTTGAACTCCACTTTAGGGAGTTAGCACAACTCAGGAAAACTAATTCAGTGGATGCTTACATCACAGAGTTACAACGGTTAGCAGTTATGGTGACAGATATTTCAGAACAGCAGTTGGTTATGCTCTTCATTGAGGGATTGATAGAGCCTCTTCGTGGTTGGGTTAAGGCCTTCAAATCAGATTCTCTCCAAGATGCTATCATGAAGACTAGAGACATGGAATATTCTACATCTAGCATTAGGGCTCCTAGCAAGCCTTTCACATCCCATAAGGATAAGGGGAAGAAGCCATTCCAGAAAAAAAGTAATAAGGAGAACTTTGATGAAGCCTATAGACAGGAGTGTCGGCTTAAGGGGATTTGCTATCATTGCAAGGAGAAATGGTCTAGTGGACACCGTTGCCTAGGGAAAGGCAAGGCTCACTTAATTGAGGTGGTATCAGATGATGAGAGCAGTTTTGAGGAAGAGGAACCTCAAAGGGAAGACAATAACGGTTCAGATGGGGAAAATCATGATGAGATCATTGCTTCTATCTCTAGTGCTCCTAAGTTCAACTCTTCCAAAGTTCGTGGGGTCCTACAAGGTCATCAGATAGCAGTATTGATTGACAGTGGAGCTACTCATAACTTCATTGATGCATCATTGGTGAACAAGCGACAAATTCCTCTAGAGGATTTTGAGGGATTCAATGTGATGGTGGCTGATGGGCGTAAGATAGCTTGTACTCAGTGGATTCCACAGTTGTCTATTATGATGGGCAACCACACAGTTACAGATGATTTCTATGTGGTTGACTTGGGTGATATCCATGCCATACTTGGGGTCCAATAGTTGTAGTCATTAGGGAAGTACTCACAGAACTTCCAAACCATGGAACTCAAGTTCAGAGATGTTGATGGGCGTAGAGTGGTGCTTAGAGGTATGGCATCTAAAACACCTAAGATTGTTTCAGCTAGACGTATGGAGAGTATTTTCAAGCATGATGACATAGTTTGGGCAGCAGGGTGTGTGATCACTCCTAAGGAATCTATAGATTCAGGACAGCCAGTCCACATTGACATCAAGGAGCTATTGGGCAAACATGACAAGGTTTTTGGTGAGATACCCCCAGGGAGGCCACCGGACAGAGGCTTCGAGCATACTATTGAGTTGGAAGAAAGCGCCAAGCTAGTGATTACTACCCCTTATCGCCATCCCAAGAAATTTAAGGATGAGATCGAAAAAGCAATCAAGGAATTGCTTGATATGGGACACATTCATCCTAGCTCTAGCCCTTTCGCTTCTTCAGTGGTCCTGGACAAGAAGAAAGATGGGACCATTAGAATGTGTATAGATTACCGAGCCCTCAATAAGAAAACAATCAAGAACAGGTACCCGATACCCAGGATCGATGAGTTATTGGATGAGTTACATGGGGTAGTATATTTTTCAAAGATTGATCTTCGATCAGGTTACCATCAGATTAGAGTGAGGGAACAAGATGTGCACAAGACTGCTTTCAGATGCCACTATGGGTACTATGAGGTCTTGGTGATGCCATTTGGATTAACTAACGCACCTGCCACTTTCCAGTCTTGTATGAATCATATTTTCAACAAACAGTTGCATAAGTTCCTCTTGGTATTCTTTGATGATTTGCTCATATACAGTAAAACTTGGGAAGAACACTTGCAGCAGCTTGATGAGATCCTTACCATCATGGAGGAGCAGTCCTTGTACACTAAAGCTTCGAAATGTGAGTTCGACCTTAGAGAGATTCTTTATTTGGGACACGTGATCAGTGCAGAGGGTGTCCAAGTGCACCAAGATAAAATACAAGCTATTGTAGATTGGCCCACACCACGGTCACTTACAGAGCTACGGGGCTTCTTTGGACTATGCAATTACAACAGGCGTTTTGTTAAGGGGTTCTCACAGTTGGGGGCACCTTTGACAGATTTGACCAAGAAGGGTGCATTTTATTGGACAGCAGAGGCATAGTGAGCTTTTGATAAGCTCAAGGAGGTGATGAGCAGTGGTCCAGTGTTAGCACTTCCTGATTTCACACAGCCTTTAATTCTAGAGTGTGATGCTTCAAAGGAAGGTATTGGTGCAGTATTGATGCAGAATCGACACCCTATCGCCTTTGAGAGTTTTAAGTTGAGGGGAGCTGAGAGACTATACTCCATCTATGATAAGGAGATGCTTGCCATTATGCATGCCTTGGCAAAGTTCAGACAGTATCTAGTTGGGGGGAAATTTGTGGTGAGGATAGATCATAACAATCTCAAATACTTCTTAGAGCAGAAGGACTTGAACGAAAGACAGCAGAAGTGGGTTAGCAGGATACAGGTATATGATTTCGACATAGAGTATGTTAAGGGGAAGAAGAATATTGTTGCAGATGCCCTCTCCAGGAGGCCTTCAGCTTCCTCACTCTCCAAGATTTCAGCAAATTGGATATCCATCTTACTGGTGGAGTACTCCAAGAATACATTTGCTTGTGAGTTGATGGATGGATTGATTCGGGATGACAAGTACAGGATAGTTGATGATGTGATTTACTACAAGGATAGGATCTACCTAGTACCAGAATCAAAATTGAAGGAGAAAATACTACAATCTTGCCATGATACACCCCTAACAGGCCATCAGGGCTACTTCAAAACTTATAGACAAATTAGAGAGAGGTTTTCATGGAAAGGCCTCAAGGATGATATGTTGAAGCATGTGAAGGAGTGCGTGACTCGCCAGCAGAATAAGTCTGAGCATACACATCCAGCTGGGTTACTTCAGCCTTTGCCCATTCCTGAGCGGAAGTGGGAGACATTTCGATGGACTTCATCACAGGCCTACCCAAGGTACAAGGGAGAGACAGCATCATTGTTGTGGTAGACCGGCTCACAAAATACGCACATTTCTTTGCTATTTCGACAAAGTACAGGGCTTCACAGGTGGCTGAGCTATTTTTCAAGGAGATCTTTAGATTGCATGGGCTACCTAAGAACATAGTCAGCGACAGGGATAGCAAGTTTATGAGTGCTTTTTGGCAGAAGCTATTTAGACTAACAGGTACTGCGTTGACACCCAATACCAGTTATCACCCTCAAACTGATGGGCAAACAAAAATTGTTAATAAGTGGGTTGAGGGGTGCTTGCGTAATTATTTGGCAGGACAACAGCAGACTTGGATCAGGTGGTTGCATTTAGGAGAGTCTTGTTACAATACCACACACCATATGTCCATTGGAATGAGTCCTTTCAGAGCCTTGTACGGGTATGATGCACCTTCATTCATGGAGATGGCTTTTGGTGAGAGTAGGGCACCTAAAGCAAAAGATTGGATTCAAGAAAGCCAAGATATATTGAAGGCACTCAAGGATAATCTAGTAATGGCACAGAATCAGCAAAAGACTTATGCAGATAAACACAGGGTTGAGTGCAGCTTTGAGATTGGTGATATGGTATATCTACGATTGCAGCCCTATAGACAGTCCTCTCTTAAAAAGAGTGGAGCAAAGAAACTAAGACCAAGGTTCTACAGTCCATATAGGGTTACCAGGAAGATTGGGGAGGTAGCATATGAGTTAGAGCTGCCTGCGAGCAGCAAGATTCATAATGTATTTCATGTTTCATGCCTCAAGAAGGCATTAGGTCAGCAGGTTATCTCTTCCACAGATCTTCCACCACTTGATGAGGAGGGACATTTGGTCTCGGTGCCTGAAGAGATCATTGATGTCAGAGAGAGGAAATTGCGGAATAGAGTGATTAAGGAGTACTTGGTGAGATGGAAGGATCTGCCTGCAGAGGACACCACATGGGAGAATGAGCAGATTTTACAGCACCCTTGCTTGAGGACAAGCAATTTCGAGAAGGGAAGACTGTAATGTCCCCTTTTTGACAAGCACCTGCTACTTATTTTATTTTAGCCTTTATTTTCCCTAGAGGCTAAAAAAGAAGAAATAAGGGGGAAAAGATATATTAAATTAATTACTTATAAGGTTACTAAACAATGAAATATTAACAAATAACTTTATATTTAATTGATTTAATATTAAAGTGACTAACATAATAAAATATCAAAAAGTCACTTAAAAGAATAAAGTGTTGGATTCCTCTAGAAGCTTCTTGGAGTTGCTTGTGAAATCTTTAAAAGGAGCCTTTGGTGGGTCATTTTACACATCTTGAGTTGCATATTCATCTATTGTGCTGAGAGCCTTAGTGCTTGCATACTCGCCTGAGGGTTTGAAGACTCTAAGGTGCCGATTTCGGTTGTGAGATATCAACCCTAGTTGGGAGTGGAGGAATTGGTATTCAGCCAATTCATTCGTGATTAATTGGGAGATAATATTCAGAGATTTTTGTTCAGCCCGTGCATCTAATTTTTTATATCAGTTGGCAAGGAGAAAGGTTTCAATTTTCGCAGCGGATCCGAAAAAGCAGAGCCGAAAAAGCAGATCCGAAAAAAGCAAAGCGAAAAAGCAAAGCCGAAAAAGCAATCCGAAAAAGAAGATCCAAAAAAAGCAGTCCGAAAAAGCAAATCCAAAAAAAGCAAAGCCAAAAAGCATGTCATCTCAGCTACTTATTCCAGGTTCTTTTGGTATTTACATTTGGCAATTGTAGATGGATACATTTGACAAGTAATATATGTCTTTTTGTTACCAAAGTATTCAGTCATTGTGAACATTGAAGTATTGAAGGGAAATCAACTTAATTCAGCTGTTCAGTTTGTATGCCAAATGTTTGTAAAAACGTCTCATTGCATAGTCATAGGATGCATACCAAGTGTTTTTGAAAATCCCTCTTGGCTGTAGGTGTGCATTTTACATCAGAATTTCATGTACTTGCATTTGGAAAATAATAAAAAGAAGTTGCATATCACTTTGATTTCCAATTAGTTATTTTGCAATCATTTGTATTCATCAATATCATTGGCATTCAAAAATCATAGCAAAATAACAAACATCAGCAAACTGAGGCTGCAAGGGAAGTGTTTGACAAAATTCCTAAGGCAGAAAAACAAGGATAAAACTTCAAAAATTGTCAAGGCACTTTAAACATTGTTTCGTAAGGTTTCCTTTTTGCCCCTTGTGAAAAGGCAAAATGGTCTAATCTTCGTCACGTGGTTTTATTCTGTTCGACTGACAGGTGTTATGGGTCAATGCTAGTGATGCATCTTCATAATGACCAATGGCCAAGATTTTCTTTGCATTTTCACAAAGCTTGCTAGGGGTCCTTGCAAAATGGTGATAGTCAACGGGCCAATGCCACGGAGTAGGATAACATCTCATGTTATCCACTTTTCGCAGCTTCACAGGGAGTCAAAATGAGAACTTGCAAAATGGAAAAACTTTTTTCCATTTCGCAAGTTCTTCTATAATTCAGTTGTGAAACTGCACCAATCGTCCGATTAATACTTTTCTCCATCGACAATTGTGTTTTAATCTTGCATTGGGATTTTGGCACTACCTCTAGGCCCTCCATTCCAATCAGTATCTTCTTTTAATGGTTCACATTTTTACCGGTGGCCTAGGTCTATTTTTTATGTGTGGCGGTGTTTCTTACTAGTGTCGAAGTGGGTTAACACATTGTGTTAACCATCCTAACAGTTTCCTGCCAGCGGCCCGATCTGACTGTTTGTGGCCACAACACGTTACCAAAGCTGAATATATATTGTCAAATGACTTCTTTTGCTATGTAAACACAACACTAGTACACTTCTCTTTATTGATATGCAAGGATATTTGTATCTCTTCCATCTACTAGATGCACTCATTTAGCTTTTCCTGTCACTTCCATGATCAATTTCTATAGAGATCAGATTTTGTTCTGATTTTTCTTTATTGCTGCCCTCTATAACATAACTCCACCATGGTTAGAGTTTGAACTTCAACATTGTATTCAAAGTTAGCTAGCTCTATAAAAAACAATTATTTGTAAATATTCTAAGTTTTTCTTCTCTGGTTTTTAGCAGAAACATCATGCTCTATAGATTTAATTTCCCTTATGCCTTACAGTAATGAAATTCTCAGCTCTACTTTTTCTTACCATTTTACTATCTTGTGCATTTCATGTGCCTTATAGAAAATGCTTCTTTTCAATTCTCCCAATTTGTGTATCGTGTTAGTTATACCTTTATGACTCAGAAAAGAAACTAATCTAACCTAATACAAACAGGAAATTTCTAGCTAGATTTGCAGAAACTAAAACTACAAGAAAACAAAAACTGGATTGAAGATTTAAACCACACAGAAGACAAGATTCCACAAAACAAACACCCAAACAATGATATGCCAAGATATCGATACTGAATTCATAATAATCACAACACAAAGTTTGTTATCACTATCAATCTGTACTCAGTGAGCAAAACCATTCACATTAGATGATATAACCTGCATATATGAAAAAAGAAAGCGATAAGATATAAGAGGTGTGTGAAGGGAGGTGGAAAGTAATGTTCAAGTGTCTCCAAGTGTTTATTTGATTTCTACAGATATGATTCATGGACCTTCTATCTGTTTATGGTTGTTGTATTGTGCAAATGATTTTTCTTTGCAACATTTGCTAAGCTGTAACTTTCATGTGAGTCTTGCAAGAGCAGATTAGAGTTGATGACTATGTATTTGGGCTTTTTATTGATGTTGTGTGCAGCTATAGGCAAATAGAGTAGCCGTATTTCTTTTTTAGCATTTACGTTTCTCAAATCCTTCTCCCTTTTCCTAAAAACAGTAGTTTAGGTGTATCTTGATTGTAAGGAAGCCAATCTTTACTGGAGATTCGGCCATAAAGCGCAACTCTCACACTCGGAAGTTGTTTCCATGTTACATGAGGTTGCTTAAGGGTCAAAGCCCAAGCATAGATGAAGCTTTTTTGTTAACAAGATCCTTGGAATACATCAAGATTCTTCTATAGACAGTGAAAGTGCCACAAGGTATATGATAGAAAGGGATAAAGGAGGAGCTAGTTCTTTTAGAACCAACTCAAGGATTGAGAGAAAGCTTGATACAGCGATCGATATGATGGTAAAATATTGGGAAATTCGGACAGAGAATAGCACAGATAACTCGGAACAATTCTCAAGGAAACCAGAACAATTCAAAGGGCAATTAGAGCAATTCACTGAGAAATTACACATATAGCAGGGAGAGAAGGTCTACCTATCAACATGATAACAATGCGAAATGGATTATAGCAGCAGGTTTAAGTGCAGTACTTAGGCCCTTTCAAGTTTCAACCCATCTTCATACATAGAGATGTGGTAAAAATTGCTCATGAGACTCCACTATTATTGGTTAAGGAGTTGGGGGAGTGATTTCATAGAGTATGACACCCTTCCAAGAGCGATCAAAAAGCGTTTGTCATTCAAAGATTTCTTGGAGCAAAAGAAGAAGTGGGAAGGATGAAGTGATGATCATAGTGGACAAATAGTACAGACTTCAGAGAGACCTACAGAAAACCTTGAACAAGGTTACTCTTGCTCATTTTGATCGTAGTGGCAAATCCACAAATAGAGCATGGCTTCAGAAGCTGGAAAGTTACTTGGCTTGTAGGCCTATGGCTAAGGATGAGACAATTAAGTTTACCACTCTACAACTGAATAGAACTGCGTGAGTGGCGATGCCATGCTTTGTCACTTTGGGTCACAGATCCATCACTACATATGATGAGATAATTAATAAGCTTTGCATGTATGTGTGTATTCATATGCACGTGTGTGAGAGTGTATGTATCTATGTGCGTGTGCGTGTTTGTTTATGCATAGTAGTGTTAAGTTTAATAATTATCAGTAGGAATGAAATTATTCAGTGCTAGTTTTGAAATTACCTAGGTTAACTGGTAGCAAGAAAAAACAAGATTAGACATTTGATTATTTATCTATGTAGGCCCATGATGTCAGAAAAGAAACAGTTGAACTAATAAGGAAAGACAATACACACAAGGAATCAACCTCAACTACAACATTATGATTAAGTAAAAATATGATAAACTTATAACTCAAACTATACATGTTCAACTGTATGTGCCTTACAAGTTCAAGGGCTGTCTTAAACCCTCGAGAAGCCCGGCGTTTTTCTGGCTTATCAGGAAACACCTGCAACAGTTCATGACAAATCGTAAACCTCAAATATAACCTGGAGTCTGGACAAGAAAAAACATAGTGTTCATCTCGTCAACTTCCTTTGAGTTAGAATTTATTAACCATGCATATACAGTTTTCTTTTCTGTAAAAATGGTTTCATCCTAGATAAAGATAAAACATTATAAGAATGTGCTGTTCAATCTACTACCATAATAAAACAGATTGCTTTCCCAGGAAAAAGTGGGATTAATCTAAATCACTCAAGTTCCACGGATCTTACTATGCAAGATGCAATTCCCCTTGCTTCATTCAACTTTCTAACCAAAGCTAACACAAGCTGAATATTGGCATCAATAAATTCATCTGAGGATCCCTACAAGTAACAGATATCAATCACAATTGATTAGTATCACTTACTAACATATTTTTCTAAGACACATTCATTAAGTTGAAGCTTACATTAAATTTCAGATTAAAAATGGAATCAATGACCCAAAAAAGTTAAATCAGATCTAGAAAGCAAAGTTAAATGCAGAAGAGATGAAAAAATATTTTTGTTATTTGAAGCTTTAAATAAGAAAAATTAATAATGTGAAATAAAGCCTCAAACATAGAGAGATGCCACTGTATTAAACCCAGATTCTATTAGAAGTATATGAACATCATAAGAAATTGCCTAGGAAACAATATATGTTGCAGTAATGGATTTGTTGCGAGATATGAGAGATATCACTAGTGGAACATAAAGTGATGAAACCGTAGTCACAATGAAACCCCAGTATACAGACGAGAATGACGGCAGAATCTCCTTACCAAAATCTTCTGGAAAGTACAGATGCAATCAATTCTGAACATGTGATAAAACTCAAACACAGAAATTAATAGCAAGTGATAATTAAGCTTAGGGTGCATAAAGTATGCCCTAACAGGCAAAGCAACTACAGCTATGGTTAAGCAGTTGGTTAATATTTTGCATACAGCTAAGGGTGCACTGTGAAATTGCACAAGGTACTGTGATCAGTCCAAGAATCACCCAAGCAAGTCAGCCAGACATACCTGCACAATTCTAGGATGTATTTTCCTTACCAAGCGATTCCACAGGCTGCCCAAACTTTTTCACATATTTTTTATAAATGTATTGAAACAGAGAACCTGCATATGTATCTTTTTTAAATGTATCGACCCTCCAATTTAGCTTTTCAACTTGAAAATGTAAAAATAAACTCAAAAGAGAATCTCAGAGAGTCAAATCAGCTTAAAACACATTCAACTCATTTTGACAAGAACAAAGCATAAACCAAATACACTTGCCTCACTTTCATTCGGAGATATCATATATATACAGCTGAAGATTGATCACTCTTTTAACTCCTTTCCAATAGGTAATTATGTCTTAATCTGAGCAGAGCTGGAGTACACTTTCTTGGAACCTAAATTCATGTGTGTAAGCCCGATAATGCTATTTACTTTGCCATTTTCTTATGCTCCATCAATGATGACTGGTTTGAGAGAATTTGTATAGCCCAAATTCATCATCCTCCACACCTTTGGTCAAGTTTCCATATTGCTGAAATTCTAAAACATTCAAGTCAATTTGCATGGCCCATCAAGCATACCACAAGCCATTTTCTCTCCATTCAATGGGAGATTGTATAGTGTATATTAGAATCTACATTCCTTGTAGGCCTGCAATAAGCAGTGACTTTCATGTGGAGCGTAGTCATCATGCATTCAAGTTTCTTCTACAAAGCATATATGTCACCATGTTGCAGTCTCTCTCTGTTCACAAATTCTAGAGTGAGGAAACTACAAAGCTCGGCATCTCTTCAACAACTAGATTTCAGATTCAGAACACTGCACAGGATTTTAAAAGCTATCGTCTGATTTTTTCAAAATAAAACAGAAACCATACTGCCTTCAATCTTTACAGTGACCTTCGTGTCAGAAGCATTCAACAGGTCATTGTTTGTGCAAGTGATTTCCCCCAGTAGTGCATTCAATCTCATAAGCCATCAATGTCAAATATGATCAACTAGCAGAGGCATCTAGTCGTGCCCTCTTTTGATCATTCAAATTTGAATTCTTGTGTTCATCTATCTGCACATGGTTGGTGGCACAGAAGTTCAGATCCTTATTTTCTCACATGCCTTATCTCCTCCCAGTACCCAACACGACAATAATGAACAAAATGAACATAAAAAGAAAGGACATTGAAGTCAATGAATGAGAAAACTTGGAGAATGGGTAGAAAGGAGCATTAAGCCTTTAAGTTTCAGTCTTTAGTTCTGGTTAGAGGTATTTGACCTTATAATGATCCATGCATTTCGAAAATATATAATAGGCCTGCTGTTACCATTGTAGAGACATTTACAATGCATTCATTTATCATTTATTATTCATTAAATATTATACAATCTTATCAGAATAATTACAAAATGAATGATTTTGGATATCATTTTCTTCTTATGACTCCCGAAGAGCACTCTCACGCGACCATCCCTAGCGGCCGTTCCCACGATCTTTCCTATGATAGCTACCATGGCTCCCTATAATGTTTCTTGGTCATCGTGTGTGTGCTCACTCTTCTCTTTCCTGCAGCAGTGTGCATTCATGTTGCCGTTGTGCATTTTCGCTAGTCATTTGTGAGTTTTCCAGGTGCAAGAGCACCTAAAAAGACAAGAATACTAGGAGGAAAAAGGTCATAACATGATCAATTTCATTTCATTTTAGTCATTCATGATGTATTAATGTAATTTGAGTCAATTGGAAAAATAATCTAAGGTTGAAAGCCAAAATTGTAAAAGTAGTCCATTCAAGACCTAAATTGCTCAAAGGGTCAAAATTGTATACAAAGCAATGAAAAGGATAGAAATCATTAAAAATATCCGAAAATGGATATTTGAACATGTCTATAGGGTTTTTACTAAATTTGAGGCCATTTTGTAGAAGTGTCTTAAAAGTTGTCAAGAAGGTGAAAAATTGCAAAGTTGTCATATTGCAAATTTTCACAAAATGTTGCAAAAAGGAAGATGAAAGGTCATAGGGGTAGTTGGATGGTTTCTAACTGCCTAAAATAGTATAAATAACATGTATTGGTCATTACAAATCATAATGAGAAGGAGGAGAATATTTTGGTACAAGTTTGTGCATTCATTTCTAGCTATTTTGATTGGTGTTAACTATTTTTATGTTGTTTTCAGGCCTTGTACAAAAATTTATGGCTTGAAAACCCTATATAAGTTATATATTTGGATAGTAGGATGAATTATATTTCATCTCTTTTTGGTTTGGATTAATTTCATTCAGTTTTGAGGAAGTTATGAGTAGTGTAGTGAAAGTTTCTATTTTCAAAAATTTGAGATTCTCTAACAACAGTCATGTTGCAGTGTTTGGTACTAACACATATGGACGAGTTATGACCTCTAAATAGACTCATTGGCAAGATGTGCGAATAATCTTTCATTTCCTTTTGGTTTGAATCATTTTCATGCAAATATCTGAAAGTTATGGATCTTTTAGTGAAAACTGGTTTTTCAATATCTTCAGTGGAGTTGTATGCAAAGATTTACACTCGTACAATAATTTATGAATTGGAAAACTAAATGGATTACATATTCGGAAACTAGACCCGTAAAGGTTCAATATGAAATTGGTTTGGGATCATTTGGTCTTTGTTTTGTGAAAGATATTGGATTCCCTATGCAGGGTTGCATGTATCCTTTCTGGTTTATGACAGTGAAAATGGGTCTCGCTGCAGAGACCATAACTTGTAAACAAACATTTGGATTGGTCTCCAATTTGGATATGTTTTTTAAGGTCTAGTTTGGGAAAAGTACACCAAAGGGTTTTACAAGAAGATATCAGGATTAAAAGTTATTAATAACACAAGCTGATATAGAAATCACACTGTGTGAATGGAGAGATATTGATAAATTGTGTTTAAGCATGTTTTGTTTTACCTCATGAGATGTCTCTAAATAATGAGATTGTTGAATGGATGTTGAAAGGATCAAAATGGATCCTATGGATGGGTTAGTTTAAGTAGATGCTCTACATCATTTCCTCTACAGGAGCCCTATTCTTTTTCCTTGCTTGTGGTTGTTTGTGTGTTTTGCTCCGCAAAAGCCTTGCATTTTCCTTGCCTACAGTCGTCACTCCTTTGTAGTCGTTCTCTTGTGCGCAGGCTTTCTTCAAAGTTTCATTGTTGGCAGTGTCATTGCACAATCACAGTGTGATCCCAGGTGTCTGCCTTGGTTGCAATTCATTTGCCTGCTACCTTTGCTCCCCTTTTGTGTGTTTTTGTCGCGCATTGGTTGCTTGACAATTACCTTCTCGAGCTCTCATGTTGATCTTTCTTGC
This sequence comes from Cupressus sempervirens, assembly GCA_028749045.1. Lineage (NCBI taxonomy): Eukaryota > Viridiplantae > Streptophyta > Pinopsida > Cupressales > Cupressaceae > Cupressus > Cupressus sempervirens. The sequence goes on from CM053787.1 coordinate 102,119,000, forward strand.
TTGCTTCCTACTATCAACTATGGTGGTTGTGCCTATTGGTGTGTGTTGGTCCCTCCCCCATTGTTATACTCTCTATTGCTCTGGTCTTCAATGCTTGCGGTGACTTGGTTTTTCTGCACTTTCCATGGTGCTTGTTCTCTGCTATAGCGCACCTTGTGCAGTGAACCTTTCACTATTGCCTACCATTACTACCTTTGTCTACAATCATTGTGGCTCCCTCTCTTCTGTCAGCTCTACGATGACGCTACTCCCACTGGTACTATTGAAATCTTCTCTTGATGGCTGCTACTATGGACACCAAACTCTATCCACTCTTGTTACTTATCAGCATCACTTTGATCGTATGGCCAATCTTGAAGCAGAGAACCTATGCCTTCATGAAACCATTCAAAACCATTCACACTCTCTCTATGTCACTGGCTGATTTGAGATGACTGGTTGACTCTAATACCACACAACTGAAGGGTGTTTATGCTCTAGCTACAAAGACTGGGGACCTCAAAAAACAAGTTGTTTCCAACAACAAACAGGTTTAGAAAATTCACACTATCAGAGACAAATAGATTGAGCTAGATAGCAAACTTCCCTGATTTTTGAAACAGAACAGCAACTCAAGGCATGTGTCTCCCTTTGTAGTAATACCAATCTCGCAACCCTCTCTGGTATTAAGGAGTTGGTTTAGGCTTGATTGGTGGATGAGCAGGTTAGGTGGGCTCATGAGCACAACCTAAGAGTTCAAGGGCTTCCTCTTCTGCTGGTTCTATCCTGTAGGTTACTATTTTCTCAGCGATCCACTAGGCATTGCTGACATCACACTTAACAGGGCTTGTGTTGGCCATGGTTGCACTCTCTTTATCTGGTTTTTGCCTTTGGTTGACCGCCTTCGTGCTCTTAGGGCGAGGAGGAAGCTTTTTCCTCTTCACACTAAGATCTATCTGGAAGAGGATCTCACTAGATCGTAAGTGATTGAATTCAAACATTTGCATAGTCTAGTTGCAAAAGTTAGATGCAATGGAAAGTGGGCAATTATTAGAAACCTCAAAGCTTTTATTCGAGATTCCTCTCCTTCGCGGTGGGAATCGGGGTCAATAGCCAAGATCAAATGATGGTCGCATAGGTAGTTGGGCATGGGGGAGCCTCTTAGTGGTTTTCTTCATATCAACTACTAGAACATCAATGGTACCCTTTGGTCCTTATTTGGTCTCTTCCAAGATGCTATCGATTTTGCTAACATTCTCTTGGTTACCAAGACTCATGAGAGCCTTATTTGTTCTCTCCTAGGTGTGTTCGGACACCAACGGCTATGAGATCAGATATTCTAGAGGGGTCAAGGTTTTGGTGGGGTCACTTGTTTAGTCAGCGACAACCTCTTCAGTTTGACTTTTGTGGTTCACTCCAATAACTTGGCCAAACTCTTATTTGTCTATATCAATCATAGGCCTACACAGCACAGAGATATCTTCATTGCAATATGTTATTTGTTGTTGGCCTCACAATCCTATGCGGTACATAGTACAAAGTAGGGCAATCCTTACGTGTACCTTTAAGAGCGGATTATCAAGTTTTCGGCCACAGGGGGTATTATCATTTTGGGGAACTTCAATACATGATCCAAAGACTACAAAACCCCTCTGTATGACTGTGGCGTTAACTCGACTTGCACTTCCCAGACTGATCTAAGTTGTTTGAGCTTACAGCATTCCTCTGATGATTGTGTGGGACCTCTTAGAAGGTACGGTCGCCATTTACTCTAGTTATGTGAGTCCTCTGATTTGGTGATCCTAAATGGACTCTCTTGCTTTCTTGGATTCGGTTCCTTCACCTACTAGCCTCATTGTGGTGGCACAAGTGTTGTTGACTACACCCTCTCTTGCGCCTCCTCATTCCTTCCATCAACAACTTAATCATCTCCTTCCTCCCTTGGTCAATCACACCCTTCTTAGCCTTACTGTAGACTCTCCCATCCTCCTACTCCTTCGCACCCCCTACATTCCCCTCCCCCTAAGTCGACCCTCACCCGCACATCTTTTAGCTTCACTGTAGGGGATTGTGACCTTCTTGTCCTCCACTTTAGACGCCTCTTCCTCAGTATTCCTTCACTGATCTCAAGGATGCCCCCACGATGTTTGACTTGCTTGTGACCATGCTTTGGGAGTCTGCTTTCCTCTCCATCCCCCGCCGCACTACCTCTACTTCATGTAGCTCAAGGCGCCGAAACACTTGTCCTATGAGCCAATCGTTTAATGAGGACTATAAGTCCTTCCACCACTCAGTTTGCTCAGTCCTCTCCACCACTTCTCCTAGTTCATTCAGTTGAGGCTTTCCTATTGTCTCTTTCTTCACCTTAAGAAGCGCTTTCTCTTCACATCATTGTACAAATCCCTCTATGCCTCCCTCCTACATTCTTCCAAGCTTTTCTAGTCTACTTTGTTGTCCTTCCATCCTGCCCCTCCCTCCACTTTGGACCACAACCCTCTCTTTTCACACACCTCCAAAGTCTATGATGTCCCCAATCAGTTTGCCCTCCACCTCACCGCCGCCCCATTGTCATCTTTTCACCTACTCCAACATTTATGAGGCAATCAAATCCATGAACAGCAACAGGGAAATGAATGATGAAGGGTTTCTAACATCACAATCTTGTGTTACTTCCTCATAATGCTCTTTAATAGTGTGCTTTGTACGAGCTTCCCCAATTCTTGGGTGCGGCATGTTATCTACCTGATTCATAAGACCAAATTAATCTATGACTCTTGCAACTACAAGACCATCACGATTGTGCACACCTTCACCAAACTCTATGCCATTGTATTGAACGCCGTTTTATCTAAAGTACTTGATCGATGACATTGTCAAACCTAGAGCCAAGTTGGTTTCTGGACAGACTTTCAGACCATGGAACAAATCCTGACATTATGGACTATCATAGAGGAGGCTTGTCATCAATTGGCGAAAGTCTATTGCTACTTTGTGAACTTTCACAGAGCGTTTGAATTTGTGCACTGTGTGGCTCTCTTCTAGAGACTCGAAGATATCGGGATCTCAAAGGCCCTTTCGGTAGCTATCATGAGATTATATGAGGGTATTGTTGGTAGATTTAGGATTCCACAAGGTTTCTTGGACCCCACCCAAAGCACCATTGGGGTCGAGGGTTGCCCTCTCTCCCACCTTATTTGGCATTTACAATGACGAGCTTGAGGCTTTCCTTCAAGATTTCTCGCTCCCTGAGAATGACTACTACTTACATTGGGTTGTGATCTCCATTCCTTTTGTTGTGATGTGGCCTCCTCCCACAGAGTCTCCAGTAGCTCCTTGATTATTTAGCTACCTTCTACGACTTATGACAGCTAGTTGTGAACTCGGGTAAGACTTGGGTGATGGTTTTCAATTGTTTGAAGACCACCTATCTCCATTTCTAATTTTTAAGCGGCAAGATTGAGATTGCTTTAGTTTGAGACCTACCGTGCAGTCGTAGGTCAATAAGGGGCTTGGTTCCATCACCATGTTGGAGCAACAGTGCTTCAGACACCACATCGAAGAGGTCTCTTTTGGACTCAGTAGTCAAACCAATTATGCTCTATGACTTTGTGGTGTGGGGGCCTTCTCTCCTAGAGTCAGATTGGGCATTAATGGAGAGCGTCCAGATCTTGCTTTGTCGGCGTATCATCAGGTGTCATCGCTCAAGTCCTCACGGTATAGGAAGTCCTTTATAAAAACAAATAGATGTTTATGGAAGTGTTATTTCCTTAGGACTATTGCAAATGTAATGGCAATGCCATGTATTTAGTATGTGTTTTTCAAATGCAGCATCCTCTTATATATATACGAGAGTGAATAAAGAATAGACATGTTTGTTCATTAACATAATCACAATCTTATAGTTTTATAGATATGTGTGTGTGTGTAGATATATCTTTGCTACAGTTTATCTGAGAGAAGCTAAAAAACATCAACACTCCCTCTTAGCTAAGGAAGGATAAACACATGACATATATTACACCATTGGTAATATTAGAAATGACAATTTTTTAAGGATATCTTTGATCAAAACATATCCACCATTTTGATATCACATTTGATATCAAGCATATTGGTTTTCCATAATATGAACCAAAGTAACGAGAATCAAAATCGGCAAGGCCAAATAGAATCACGAATCAGCCATTAATCGGAATTGAATCAGCCACAAATCGGCAAACCTAAAAAACCTTTGAAATTTAGAGATTTTAACAATTTAAAAATCATTTCATGCACCCTTTATTGAATGTAACTTAAACACACTATAACATCATCAAATAGAATCTAACATACATAAACATGGAACATAAATGATAAATCCATCACATACATAACTACGTTACACATAAAATGTAAATTGTCGCTGAAGTAAATATAAATCATAGGATCATAATGAGTCAAATAATAGAATGTATGTAAGAGGAAGATCCATAAGACATCAAATCAATAATGTATGTAAGATGAAGAATAAAAATCCATGAAACGTATGTCTATCAATATCTACAAATGTATGTCTATTAGTATCTATCAGAGTAACGAGAATCGCTTGAATTGGCGATTCAGCGATCAGATTCATGGATGGCGATTTTTTTGAAGTCGGAAATCGCCATCGCCGATTTCATCGGGTGAATCGCCCAAATCGGCGATTCATCCAAAAAATCACCCAAATCGCCAAGAAATCGCTCACGGCCAGTAAAGTATGGACTTGTAAAATTTAAAAAAATCACTTTTTTTTTTTTACTTTCTTTTTGAAGTATTTTCTTTGTTATAACCCTAAAGGGCCTTCTATTTGTTTAACATGAGTAGAAGAGAGGAAAAGTGAGAGAGAAGAAGAGAAAAGAAAAGCCATAGGTTTCTAACCGGCAAGAAGAAAGAGCACAAAAGAGATCAACAATCCATTTGGGGAGACCATCAATTGCATTGGGAGCATTAAAGAGCCAATCTCAACACTCCTCAACTCATTTGCAAAAGGTAAGTGCTCATTTTTTTTTTGCATGTTAGTGTATTATACATTTTTTGTTAAATTTTTAGTGTATTATGCATTTTTTGTTAAATTTTTAGTGTATTATCCATTTTTTGTTAAATTTTTTGTGTATTATGCATTTTTTGTTAAATTTTTATAGTTTTCAAAATTTTTAGTTTAGATCTTGAATGTTTTTTATTTTTACTAAGTTGCAAACTAGGGTTTGTTGTTTTGTAGCTTTTATTAGCTTCAAACTTTGATATTTTACATTAAAAAAATTATTGCAGCAGCCTTTGCTTTCATTTTTCACAAATTCGCAATGGGTAGAAAAGATGAATGTTGGAAATATAACGAAGAGTTTCCTAGAAGAACGAAATATCAAACAAAATGTGTTTTTTGTAAAGAAAAAATAACTTTTGGGGGTATTTATAGATTGAAATACCACATTGCTGCTATACCTAGACACGATGTTACAATTTGCACTCACCAAACTCCTGCGGCAAAACGCACTTGCTTAATGGCATTAGAAAAAATTGAAAAAGACAAAGCCAATAGGAAAATGCAACTTGAAAAGTTAAGAGGTATTGGCTCCCATGTTCCTGCATCCGCATCCACATCTGCATCTGCATCAGCTTCCACATCCGTAGGTTGTGTTGGAGAGGGTTCTTCTAGGCCTCCTTTTTATCCTAGTTCTTCTGCTCGTGCTAGTGCTAGTGCTAGTCGGTCACATACTGAGACAGAGTCCCTCACCAACCTATTGCAACCTAGAGTGTGGAAAAACAGAATGGATAGTTACTTTGTGCCCCGCACTACTCCTGGTTCCCAAACCACGCTTGAGGGCATGGGTTTGAACAAAGAGATTCATAATGCTGCCAGAAAGGAGATATGCAAATTTTGGTACTTTTTCAACATTCCATTTATTGCAGCCAGGTAATTGATTCTTTTTTCTTTGTTTTCTTTAAAGTTAAAATTAAAAGTAAAAGTAAAGCTTTAATTATATCTACTTGTTTTATAATTTGAGTCTTTGACATCTAAATTTTTATTTGTGACAGGGCTCCTTATTGGCAGAACATAATAGATGTGGTTGCTATTTGTGGTCTGGGGTTTAAAGCCCCAAATGAGGCTGAGTTGAGCAGATACCTCTTGGATGAGATGGTAGAGGACATGAGGGCTAAGCTCGAGGAGAACCGAAAGGAGTGGATTGCAAAGGGTTGCACCATCATGACTGATGGTTGGACAAATAGGAGGAATAGAACACTCCTCAATTTTCTTGTATCCTGTGGAGGCGATTGATCATTCTACTTTCCTACATACATAATTGTAAATTTTGATTTGTTGAATGCTAATTTGTTGATGATCCATTTAATTTTAATATTCTAATTTGTTGTTTTGTTACTTGTAGGATATACCATGTTCATCAAATCGATCAATGCTTCCGCACATGTAAAAAATGCCACATACTCATGTGAGGCTATTGAGGAAGTCATAGCAGAGGTGGGAGAACAAAATGTGATCCAGGTGGTGACGGATAATGCAGTAAGTTATGTTGCTGCAGGTAAACTTTTAACTCTTCAAGTTTTGAAAATAAATTTATTTGAATTTTGAAATTTGAATTTCTAATTGACTTAAAATTGTTGTAGGTAAACTTTTGATGGAGAGGCACCCCACCATATTTTGGTCCCCTTGTGTGCGGCACACTACATTGACCTCATGTTGGAGGAAATTGGCAAACTTGAGTTTGTCAAGTCATGTGTGGAAAGGGCAAAAAAACATATGCAAATTCATTTATAATCATTCATTTATCCTTAGCACAATGAAGAAGTACACAGAAGGCAAGGAGTTAGCTCGCCCAGGTATCACGAGGTTTGCCTCGAATTTCATCACCCTGCAGTCCTTGTTGACATCAAGGGGTGAATTGAGGAGCATGTTTGTTGGGCAGGAGTGGATTTCCTCTTCCTATGCAACGACCACTGCAAGAATAGATGTGGCGGATTGCATATTTGATGAGGATGGTTTTTGGAAACCCGCTAGCGAAATCCTTCAGGTAAATTTATTGCAATTTAACATTTAGTATTTTACTTTTACTTTAAGTTATATTATTTTATATTTAAGTTTTGACTCAAATTTTTTGTTTTACTTTATATGTAGGTCACTGAGCCCCTTGTAGCTTTGCTACGAACTGCTGATGGGGAGAAGCCCTCTATGGGCTACATTTATGAGGGCATGGATAGGACCAAGGAGGCCATCAAAGCCCAATATGCAGGAGTGCAGGAGAGGTATGGCCCTATTTGGGACATCATCGATAGGAGATGGCAGAATCAGCTCCATCGACCCATCCATGCAGCAGCTTACTTTCTAAATCCGGCATATCGTTTCCGTCTTGAGTTCAAGGCGGATGCGGAGGTTCTCACTGGCTTATACACAGTGATTCAGAGGTTGAGTAGCAATGAAGATAGCGCTGCTGCGATTGTTGAGCTAGACCAGTTCAACAATAAAGAGGGACCACTTTTCTCTGGCAGGATGGCCATAAATGCTCAGACAACACTACAGCCAGGTAAAAATTAAATAATATATTCAATGTTCATGAATCTAGATTCTAAACTTAAAGTTGATTATGTAATTTTAAAGTTAACTTGTAATTTGTAAATGAGACTAATTGTTTCTATTTTCCCTTATTACAGATAGATGGTGGCAAATGTTTGGGGCCACAACCCCAAAACTTCAAAAAATTGCCATCCGTATTCTGAGTCAGCCAAGCAACGCTTCTGGATGTGAGCACAGTTGGTTCATGTTCGAGCACATCCATTCGAAGAGGAGAAATAGGTTGACAGTGCAGAAATTGAATGATATTGTCTTTGTTCATTACAACCTCCATCTTAGGATCAGACAGATTTTGGGCACTGACTCCCCTCCGATCATTCTAGAGGAGATTGGTCCAAAATCAGAGTGGCTCGCAAAGGTTGTGGATCCATTCTTCACTGAGGAAGACAATGCGTGGGTTGACCAGGTGGATATAGAGGCTGAGGCAGCTAAAGCACGTTCTTCAGGCATTGGTAGACGCACACGTGCACGCACAGGCACAGGCCCTAGCGACGTTCGTGAGCCCATCTTACATGCGGGAGATATGGCTCGGTAGTCCTCTAGGACCTACATTAGATGCCTTGCTACTAGGCAGACTGAATACTTAGAGGCTGAGGTTGAGGCTGCAGCTGAGCTTCAGGATGATGTTGAGGATGATGATGATGACTATGAGTCTGAGGCTTGAGCTGGAGCCTTGTTTTTATATTTTGTTTACAGATATTGATACTGAATCATTGATAGACACATGTTTCAAACTTTCATGGATCTTCATCTTATATTCTTACATACATTTATGATTTGATGTCTTATGGATCATCTTATATACATTCTATGATTTAAATCATTATGATCATTTGATTTCTATTTACTTCAGCAGCTCCGCTAGCCTACAATTTACATTTTAGATAACATAGTTACATATGTGATGGATTTTATGTTCCATGTTTATGTATGTTAAGTTTTAACTTCTATTTGATGATGTTATAGTGTGTTTAAGTTATATTCAATAAATGGTGCATGAAATAAGTTTTAAATTGTTAAACTCTTTAAATTTAAAAGGTTTTTTCAAATTTGCCGATTCATCGCCGATTCATTGCCGATTCATGATTCGATTCGGCCTTGCCAATTCCGATCCGATTCCGATTCTTGTTACTTTGGTATCTATAGACATATCCTTTTTTGGTGCTCTTCCTTCTTGCCAGTTACAAACTTGTAGTTTTTCTTTTTTCTTCTTCTCTCTCACTTTTCCTCTCTTCTACTCATGTTAAACAATTAGAAGGCCCTTTAGGGTTAAAACAAAGAGGAAAAGCACCAAAAAAAAAATTAAAGAAGATGTGTTTTTATTAAAATTCGAATTGACTTTTTCCCTTCCTGTGGCCAATCTTTCGTGATTCACAAAGGTGACTCATGCAATTCATGCCATGAAATCCTTGAACTAATTCACCGGTTCCAAAAAAAATTGGAAACCATGAATCGAATCGCCAAATTGACGATTCAGGCAATTTCATGGTGATTCTCATTACAACAATATCAACACATGATATTCACCAAAGACTCTAAGTATCATTTTTATATCATGAGCATTGGTCTCCCAAAATATCAACAAATGATATTCACCAATTACTTAATTAAGATTTGATATCACATCTAATATCAAGAGTATTGGCCTCCCAGAATATCAATGTTATTCACCAACTACTCAAAATAAGGTTTGACATTGCATCTGATATCTATTAGGAAACTTGCAATAAAGAATATAACTGTTTCAACATAACCCTTAATAGATCTAAAATAAACATGGAATTAAAATCCACATACAAGAGAATAGACAACATACCCACAAAAATTGTGACACAAGATATATCCTGGGAAACCCTCATTGAGGGAAAAACCCAGCCTCCAAAAGCATCCATCACCATGTATCATTCAACAAAAAACACCATTACAATACAATAATAGAAGCCTTCAAAGCCATAGCCACTACCGAGCAAACTATGTGAACAAGCATGAATCTACACATCCCATGCCATGCTTCCAACCTTCACAAATGCTCCTTTGGCTAACTTGTCAAGCCTGGTCCCACTCGACTCTTTCCCTTTTGCCTTCTCACTCTACAACAACTACCCTTGTGGCTGCTTATATAGTATCAAGTCTCACAAAACCACCAAGTGGTATTACATAAACCATGTGCTAAAACCATGTACTACCCAACCCATTGACCCCACATTTAATATTGAAATTTTAATTCTTTTCCCCAATATTAAATAATTAAATGAAATATTATCACAATGTTACAATACAACTCATCAAGTATATTCCATGGGAATCTTTCCATGTTGCACATCCATCTAGGTGCAACATTACATAATAAAATATAACAATATTATACAATGTGTGCAACACCCATTACCTCAACAATCTCCCTCTTGTTGTATACATTGCATAGGGTCAATCTGTAGCCACATAAATGAACAAGGGAACAATCTCTTCCAGCACATCCACCATCCCAAATCAAAGTACACCATGTGCTCTATCCTAGTACCCACAACAAAATCAAAATATCCAGCATCTCAAGCATGAATGATCTCACCTCCTATTATGCCACTACCATCGGATATACATAGAAGCCATCCAAAGAGAAAGCCACCCAACCTGTCGCATTAGAAGATCATAAAATCCTGTACCAACTGAAATACCAAACACAAAAACCTAATCCAAAGGTAAATCACATATACCCATAGTTGACAAAATATCCATAGCTGAAATAACACCCACAACAAGTGCCAAACCTATCCAACTATCCATACCTCCAGAGGTATACCAAGTGAATTTTATATCATCAACATATCCAATATGTAACCTGCAATCACAAGCCTCAAGAGCAATACCTGCCACATATATACCAAGAAGCTCCCATTGCAAAAGATAATGTCAAATCTATAACCAATCCACTCACAACATCTCAAAGAAGTGAATCCATGTAGTCTCAAGGACATCCTTAATACATAAACTGATAACCTACAAGAACAATTCTCATAACAAGTCTCCAACACTCTCCTAAGGTCTCCACAACCAACAGAGGAAAGAGATAAAGGAATAACTGTGTCATCTCTCACATAACATAAATGAGCACAAACCAGTGATCGCAATCTCTAACCAATCTCAAATCCAATGTAAGTGAAATCGAACATCCAGGAAGATAACCAAGACCAAAGAGAAACCATGCAAATCATTACCTGTATCATGTCCTTCTACACACACCTCTAGATGTAAACTGTGCAAGTATGATCTACTCCATAAAACCCCAACAAGAAGCCGCAAGAACACCCAAACAATACCATATAACTAATCATGGATGTAAGTCTCTCACAAGAAGATCAAACTCATAAACCATTCCTAATTCAAAGAATAAGCCCAATATAAAACTATCTCCCAAAATCAACCAGCATAACAACATATGCAAATGGAGATAACTAATGCTAATAAACCATCTCTCAAATGAACCCTCCAAAACTAGCTCATGCACCGTAGCTCAAGATCCATATCTATGAAAGACAAACATAAATAAAATGCACCCAAGAGAAACAATGGGTTATACCTCTCAAGTAGCAAACTGTCGAGTAGACCAAGAGTGGGGAGTGAGAATGCTCATCAAGATATCCAAGTCTCCAACCAAGACTCATCTAAGAACAATCTCTTCTCAAGTCCATATCGGGTGAATGCCCATCGGACTTCCTGCTGAAACCATCAACCGTCCCAACAAATACTTCTCTAATCCAAGAGAAAATCAACATCACCACTGTCTCTAAGTATCCATGAATACCTATAACCAATCAATCCATGCCAACTCCAAATGTAACATAGCAATATCATGAAGTTTCCAGCTTATCATCAATGTACTTAATACTAAGAAACTAAAACAAAATCAATGTCAAAGTTTCAACCATGGCCTCAGGAACATAAGCATGACAACATGATCAAACCATCTCAAAAAAGACAACATGCTCCATATGAACATACTATAACATGTCACAACTCTAAACGTGTATCAAGAGTATACCATGACATAATAATAAAACCATCCTCACACCAAGCATAACATGTCAAATGGAAGCATAAACAGCACCTTTACCAAGAACCCTGTGAGTCCTCAAGATCCACACACCATTAAGATAACCAAGAACCCCATGAGCCCTCAAGATCTAACCATCTTCACACACCATGAAGATAAAAAGTGCACTACGCAAATGTCAAAGATGCTTCTGCAGCAACAGGATCAGAGACAAATCTCCAACATCTACAAACACTCGATAAGTATATCAATGCCAGCAACTCCCACTCAAACGTGTTACCAAGTCACCTATGGCATCACAAAATCCATCTCCTACATGAAGATCCTACAGATCTACACATACACAACCAAAATGTCAATACAAAGTGAAACCAAGATCTCCAAACCAAGAAGATACAAACCAAACAAGGAACTAATCCTGCACTGTCACCTCATCACTGTCACAAGCTCCCACTAAACCATGTATCCAAGTTATCCATGACATCATGATGAAAAATCCATCCTCTAACCATGAGAATCAACCAAAGGATCAAACCATCGAAGAACTCAAAGTGCACATCATGAGCTCCTCAAAAGAAACCAAATAACCATGATCCTCAACCAAGAAGATATACCACCATAACCAAATTAGGAATCCAAGCCAATGAATATCAAATTTGTACCTATATATCCAATAATGTCATGCCAAAATCCATGGCACCATGATCACATCTATGAACCAAGCAACTAACTCTCAATGTGTCCAATCTGTAAGCATAAAATAGTCAACCACAATCCTCTACTATGACTATACCTGGTAACAACATCTCATCCCTTCTACATGAAGAAAAATCAGCAAATCATGTGACCTAGGGCATAGACAACCCAAATACAAGCCACCAATCTAAATATGTATCAATAATGAAAGATCAATGGGCGAAAACAACCCATAACCAAACTATAAATACAACCTGTAAGTATAAACCACTTACAACACTACACAACTTATAGAATCAACAAGTCATCATACATATCTAAATCAAAACATTGATAATCATATCATGATGAGACCAATTTGAAATATAAACTGAGCATACAATGACATCAAATCTTAAATCTCCAAACATACAATGTCATAAATTCACAATGTTACCATAGTCAATATATATCATAAATCATTCAGATTAATATATCACTAAATAAATCATGCCAAACCTGCACCAAATTTGAACCAATGTATAGAGCTCTCCAAGAGCTTTCTGTTGACTACTCGAAATCCAAAATCCGACTCTGTATGCCGAAGTTATGCCCTAATCTGTGCTCAAAATAAACATCTGACAAAATGTCAAAATCACAAAACCAAACCTACACCAAGTTGTAGTTCTTTGAATTAGTTTTCCAATGCCTATAAGAAGTCCGAAATCCGATATCTTGAGAGAAAGTTATGGTCGTTTTACTAAGACAGTCTTTTTACCATTTTCACTACAATTTTGGTTTTTGTGACAAAAATTTTGACGAGATTAAATTTGACGGCCATCATAGGCTAAAAATAAAAAACTCTTTCACTTCCTCTAAACATGGCCAAACTAGGGCATATTATATATCAAAACTTATAGAAACATCGACCCGGATCCAATGGTGAGTTTTGTTTTTACCCAAGAGGTCATTTCTGCAAGCTACCCCCTGAAACCCTCATTGAAATAAAACATCCAAAAAATCCTTTTGTACAACAATTTCACATGTCCAAAATTTACTAACATCCCATGATAACAGCAAACCCAAAACCCTCAGATCTACACTAAACTACTCATATATCTTGCCCCTTCTTTTATCCTCTCATGCATTCCCACGGATTCAATCTAGGGTCACAATAATAAAACCATAGCTCTAATACCACTTGTTACAAAACTTGCAATAAAGAATGTAACCGTTTCCACATAACCTATAATAGATATGAAATAAACACGGAATTAAAATCCACATGCAAGAGAATAGACAACATACCCACAAAAATTGTGACACAAGATATACCTTGGGAAACCCTCATTGAGGGAAAAATCCAGTCTCCAAAAGCACCCATCACCATGTATTATTCAGCAAAAAACACCATTATAATACAATCATGCAAGCCTTCAAAGCCATAGCCACTACCGAGAAAACTATGTGAACAAGCATGAATCTACACATCCCATGCCATGCTTTCAATCTTCACAAATGTTCCCTTGGCTAACCTGTCAAGCCTTGTCCCGCTCAACTCTTTCTCTTTTGCCTTCTCACTCTACAACAACTACCCTTGTGGCTGCTTATATAGTACCAAGTCTCAAAAAACCACCAAATGGCATTACATAAACGTGGCATTACATAAACCATGTGCTAAAACTATATGCTACCCAACCCATTGACCCCACATTTATTGTTGGAATTTTAATTCCTTTCTCCAATATTAAATAATTACATGAAATATTATCACAATTTTACAATACAACTCATCAAATATATCCCATGAGAATCTTTTCATGTTGCACATCCATTTAGGTACAACATTACATAATAAAATAAAATAATAAAATATAACAATATTATGCAATGTGTGCAACACCCATTATCTCAATAATATCAAGAGTATTGGCCTCCTTGAATATCAATGATATTGACCAAATATTCAAAATAAGGTTTGATATCACATCTGATATCAAAAGTATTGGCCTCCCAAAATATCAATGATATTCACCAAATACTCTTTGAGTAATGGCCTTCCAAAATGTTGAAATGCAAGACATTCACCATTAACTCAATTTGTTTGATATCATAACACAAGTTATTGTAAGATTGTCACCTTATAGTAACTTTTGCAAATACAAGTAACATCATTTGGAAGTCCTCACTTCCTCATGATGTACACAAGGGGTAGGCCCACTAAAATCGTATAGTCACAAAGTACATTCATGAATCGCAGTAATCTCTTGACTGCTACAATTAATTTATCACTAGAGAATCCATCTCAACATGGTTTACTCCCTCTGAATCAATATGACTAAGATCACCGAAGGTTGACTGAATCATATCCTCTATCTGCTCCCTCTCTTTTCAAAGTTGCCTCTAATGAAATGTCAATCTCCCTTTGAATCTCAATCTCCTTCTTTTTCCCTGCAAGAAAAATCTCCGAGGAAAAGATCAAGACACATAGCTCTTATAAAAAATAAAAATAAGAGAGGGACTACAATCACACTCTAGAATAATAAATAGTTTGCATAATGATATAAGATCATAGATAAATATAATATACATATATTCAATATTTTAATCTATGTTTCCTATTAATTATTTCCTCATTAATAAATATATGTCATGATGCTTTCTCAAAATACCAATACTCATTAATTACAAATATATTCATAATGAGTTAGATAAGTACTTACATTAATATTACCTTATGTATTATTGTTATTGTATAATGGGACAGGAAATGAAGAGCCATTGTAAAATACAAATCTAAACACACCTTTTCGAGGTGGTCCTCCTTACCCTGTGGTTCTCCGCTTTATCTAATTCTGTAAGCCATCGATTAAACTCCACACAATTGCTTCCCTACGTTGTGCATTGGAGCTAATAGGACGATCAATTTTCTTGATTCCTGTGAGCCAGTGCAAGCCAGCATCAATGGGCTTTAATTCAAAATTCGCCATGTCAAACACTGAAGGGCTCAGTTTATTTGTTTGTTCATAACATAAACTGTATAAGTATTTTTTTACACGATGACTTTTGTAAACTGCTCAATATTATATCTTCCCCCTTGAGCAGTTTCTTGAATTCTTCATTAGCGGCTTCTCTACCATCTCTCTCCATCAATATGACTCATTCTAGGAAAAACAAAACATGTTTTCATAGATACGGTTCCCTCTTGTGAATTCACAAAAGTGATATATACGTTGCAGAATATTTGAGCTGATATCTTTTTATTTTATTTAGGCAACATCACAACTGTATTTTCAGACTTCTCATTCCCATTATGACAAATTACTTCAAGATACTGTGGCAGTCAATCCTCCAGCAAGAAGATATTGTAGTCTTAACCGATGTAAAGTCGAGATGTTTTCTGTCGCCACATTATATTTATTTGTTACTCTCCTGGGATATATATTATGTCTCTTCCCACGTTATTGCTTTGAGTTGATGGTTCAATCACATTATTCCATTCAATCAGTCGCAAAAGTTAAATGTTCTTTTTCTTGTTATCAATGCTAGTAGTTACATCGTAATATGTTTGTCACTTTGGAATGGCAGGATGTCGTCACCTTGCATAGGTAATTCAAACTCTTATTTGGTTCTTCACCATACTCTCTGTTCGGAATCTTTCTATTCTGAGATGTTGAACGCCTCTTCCTTCTATCGCGATGTTCAAAAACAAAACATCAATAGTACAACTTTCAATTTTCATGCCAACACCAACTAGCTATATTCTCAAGCTGGAGATATATGAGCGATCAAACAATGAGATGTGGAATAGAATCTTGGTCCATCCATATGGAAGCCCAACAATTACTCCATGTTGTCGCGAATGGTGTCCATGATGCTACTAATTGTTGAATCCCAATTTATCCATGGTATTGGGTCTATAATTTTCTTGTTTCTATGATAGGATCTCTAATTGAATGATTTATTAGTTTTTTTTGGCTTTCATACATCTGCAGTAGGCTCTGATACCATGTTATTTTCCTTAGGACAGCAGCAGATGTATTGGCACTGCCATGTATTTGGTATGTGAGTAAAGAATAGACATGTCCCTTCATGGGACATGTTTGTTCATTAACATAATCACAATCTTATAGATAATTTTATATATGTGTGTGCATGTGTGTGTGAATATTTCATGAAGAATGTTATTGGACAACATACTCTCAGACATTATTGGGCATTTCATTTGATTGGTTTGATTTTCTTAGCTATTGGCAGTGCTCTGTTCGAGATGTTAGAAAAAAAAGGATGGTGCTCAAGATATACATAAACATGTGTGTGTCTGTGCATAAAATGATAATGATTACTCAACTTTTCTAAGCTCTACATTGTATTTTGAATAATCTTATTATTATCTCCTAGCTGAAAATATTAATTCAATAACTTCTAATGGAAAGATTTGGTGTTCTAAAATGCAGTATATTCTACTGTTGTCTTCAAAGTGGGAAGCATACTCCTTTTGCAAATGACCAGATGGTTTCTTTTTCCACTAATCAGCTTCTGATTTGGGAAAGTGGTTGGATTGTCTTTTAGCAAAAAGTTGGAAAGTCATTACAAAACTAGTCGATTCTCTATTGCCTTTTTCAAAATGAAGTGTGGCTTGATTCATCATTTCTAATTTACTCCATTAGTTGTTCATTTATGACCTTGATGGGTTTAATGTTCTATATAACTATAATACTTTTATAGCTATTGTTTTAACACTACAAGGGATTGAAGTTTGTAGGAAGATCTAGTAAATTGGAAATTCAATTATCCAAAGGCTAACATGGTATCTACTTTCATTATTTAACTAACTAAATGCTTTGAGAATGGAAGTCATTATTTTGTAGGAGGAATGGGTCTAATAGAAAAAAAAGATTAGAATCTCTGCACACAATACATAAATGCAAGAGATAAGCTTCACAAATATCATGAATGTTATGAAAAGCAGTGTAGTGACTTGTAATAATATATTTTTGTAAACATACTATACATGATCAACCCCAATTGAGGATCAACCATCAACAGTAAATTGGTTGGATATTTTGCAAATGACAATTGTAGAAACCCCCTTGCAAAATAAGGTTACCAGCGATAGTGTGAGAGACATAGTGTCTCCTACCTTAAAGGGAAGGCTCCCCCTTCTCATTGTTCCTTGGATCAACCCAAGCTAAGCAAGAAGTTTAGAGGTACTCTTAAAAAGTGTTTCTAATATCCTTTCCTCTTGTTTTAGGAAAGAATCCACTTAACCTCTTAACTACACTTCTATCTCAAAATTGTAAATAGTGAAAACTGATAAATCCACACCAACTCACAAGATCATTGAAAGCATGCTGACTTAGATCCATGTCTATTTTTCTATGTTATAAGAACAGCTATGAAGCTCACAGACTCCTATGCAATTCTCCAAAGATAAATCTCTACTATTGGGGCGCACAAACTTCCAAAAATAGATGATTCCTAAACTTTAATCATATAAGCTATTTCAATTCACAGACATGAAAGTAACTATATTCTACTAACTTGCATGAATATGAGACAACAATACAAACTACAGTCACAGCTTCTAGTTTGTATCACAACAATCGCCTCCAATCATTACTTCGAAACAAATCGCTTCTCGCACTCACTTTGCTCAAATACATACAAGATTAACATGAATTAAAGATAGCAAACACAAATTGCCGTCAGAGCTTCCAGTTTGATTTAACACAATTGCTTCCAAACACATCTTCGAAACAAATCTCTCTTTATATTCACTTTTCTTTCTAATTGTGCAACTAACCACAATTATGTTTGCACAAAAATGGCAAAGCTCTCGTGTATAAAAAGATGATTATTTACAATGAAGAGCATTCTTTTATATAGGCGAATAAGTGAGAAAAAAATGGAGAAAAAGGTGGGAGTAACTCAACCACCTTGACTATGTCAAACACGAAAGAAGATTTTTTGGATTACATGGATGAAGGTACATGTAATCGGGTTACATACACATGGATTACATGCAACCTATATTTTGTAACTACAAAGCTAATAAACTTGTAAACAAGCTTTAAGAAAAAGTTGGAAAAATATTGAATTGATCTTTAAAGATTATCAACAAAAGTCTTGTATCTTGTGATGCAATCACAGAGCATTGGAGGATCTAGAATTCCCATCTTCGCTGCAATTGCATCACCTTGATTACAATGGTGTGACACTTCTTAACGATATGGTAGTTTTCTACAATAGACTCCCACAAGTGTATCGTTGAAGACTTGTAAGTTGAGAACATGTTCATCACCTATACTCTGAAATCATCTGATTCAAATTCAACGTTGCCCTTGTCTGTGAATTCTAAAGTCATGCCTTCCTCTATCACCAAATTATCGTCCTCAATGAGCACCTTGCATCCCATATGCTTTAGATCATTCACGATGCAAGTTTCCACGGTAGTATAGCTTCTAAGGGCTTCATGTACCTCTCCTACCAACCTTTGCATTACTCACACCATATGACCCATGAGCCCTTGGTATTCATAGAACATCTCTATAGATGGGATTATATGACCAAGACATCCAGATCAATTTCTGGCATTTTGTCCCATATACTCAAATCTTCGGCCAAGGTTTATAGTTCTTGGTTGAAGGAAGAAAGCATATCTTTGAGCCTTTCTCCTGAGACGTTCAAGAACTTTAATCGTGTCTTTTACAGACAAAACTCCCTTTGTGATGATTTGTTCAAACCAAGCCTTTGTCACTTCAGCTCTCTAATTCACCTGTTCTAAATGTGGTGTAGTGACAATGGATTGTGAAGATTGTTGGTGAACGATCTCATAAAGGCGAGTATTCTCCAACTTGAGTTGATTCTTCTCTCAAAGTTCATGGCTTCTTTTGGACAAGGTTGAAACTGCATTTTGTTGGCATCCCACCCACAACTGTCTTCCAAGTTCAATTTTTATCAACTTGTAATCTGACGGATGAAGCTCTTCAAGAGGCTTGTCCACTAAAAGTTTTGCAATTTCAGCATACTTGGTTTTCTCAAAGTCAACTAGGATTTATGAGACAACCTTTGCCTTATATAATGGAAGTTTGAATTTTATCTTCTTTAAAAAAGATCATCTGGTGGCAGCTCGATCTTCCTCCTCTTCACAGTAATATTGCCTAACCATGCTAGCAAAATGAAATCTTTTTTTGTTGAGACTGGCATATTGGCTATGGTAGACATTGATCCTGATTGTATCTTTGGTGTCATAGTGCATGCCTATGTTTGCACGGCTGCAACCATGGGCATTCTTTGTGATGACTCTGACATGAATATTTCAAACCCTACAACCGACGTATCATGTTGGAAAACTGGTCCCTTTGTAGAGCTGAAAGAGTAGAGAAAGCTTCAAAGAAATTCTCCAAGATTTTACACTGTTTCATAGTGAGAATAGGAGAAGTCGTAAAAGAGATAGGAATGTTGAAGTATTCACTACAAAAATAGAAATGTTGGATGTGAACACTATAGAGAAAGAATCCACATATAAATTTATTGCAGCCAATAATGGTTCATCTGGGACGAATGGTTCTTGGTCATCTAGCTGATGTGGGGGAGAAAAGATCACTTCTTCCTCATCTAATTCTTGTGCTTTGAGAGGGGTTGGAGAAGAATGAAATTTTGGAATAACAACCTTTCCTCCCTTGAGTTTGAATTTGAAACCCTTTTCTGGTTCTAAAGTGAATGAATCATCTTTCTTCTATCCTCCACTTGAGATTTCCTGCCTGTAGGACTGAAACAGTTGCAATCTACACTTTCTTTCATCTTGATTCTCTTTCAACCCCTTCCTTTCTACCACAAATTGGTATTCATCAAGATGGTGTGAAATCAGTCAAAAATAGAAGTCAATTCTTTCTACGAAAACTAGATCGAAGTAGGAAGAAGCTTCTCAATCTAACTATTGTGAAATTCTTATTCTAAGATCATGTCGTCATCTTCAACCCCTCTGGAATAATGATTAAATTGAGATCTATGATCTGCTACAAAGTAAGTCGGTAATAGTCCATTCTGGCCACATCTACTTCACTTCGAAGATCTATCCAAACATCCTCCATGCGGTGAAGATGAGTGAATGCCCTCTTCATTTTGGAATTCATGTCCCTGTAATCAAAATTTGCCCTTGATTTGAACTTCTTCAACGTAATTAGCTGAAATTTGGATTCCATGGCTTTGGCTTTGTAAACTATGGTCAAGGAATACTTGCCTATCTGAAAAGGATTAGTAGAGGAGATCCTGAATCCTGGCATGTGTTGAATGGTTTGATATGCCTATACCATCATGAGTTGTCTCGCTGATTCCATGAGGATTATCTCGCCATAGGATACCTCAAGAAAGTGTATGGTTCTCCTTTGAAGCAGTCAACTCTCATGTAGGTGAAAGTTGGAAACTATAGGAACAGGAATCCTTATTGACTTACTTTTTCCCATGCTTCATCTGACACTCTCTTTGTTGCCAACTCTTTGTCAAAACGGCACTTCAAATGCCCATAGAAGGCATCTTGTACTCTTTTGTAATGGTAATTACTCTATGTAAGAGAGAGCTGCTCGTAAGAGCTCCAAATAGGAACTAAGGCCTTGTCTCCATTGGTAGAGAGTCCATAAAAATGTCCACATAGTTGCAGCAATGTAAAGTAGATAAGAATTCATGCGGAATGAGAAAGAGCTCTTCCCATGAACCAATTGTTCACATATTATTGTACTTATGATATCCCCTTGGTAGATGGGTTCTCTCCTTTCAAGAATCTGGTAGATGAACTTATACATCCATGGCTCAAAGTGATTGGATTCTTTGAGGCCACAAACTCTGCTCACAAGAGTGATCAAGTCATTGACTTCTTGGGAGAAATCAGACCTGTGTATCTCTTTAGGCCATCTGGAGAAATTTGCTCTCTTGTTCATCAACCATTTATCATTAGAGTGCCTAAGGTAATCATTCTTATCCTCATTCCACGGCCGCAAGAAGTTTTCTTTAGCTAGATCTATGCACTCCAGACTTCCAAGAACTTTGACATACTGATGTGGGCTGAAAACAACCTTTCCATTTACATCTGTGAACATTCTTGATTTGGCATCAAAATGGTTTGCACATTCCCATACAAACTCAATCTCAAGGGTTGCTATGGGAAAGGTAGAGACCGAGTGAATGTTACTTCTCCTAATCCGTAGCATGTCTTTTCAGGAAGACGTTTCAATCCTCTGCAAGAAATCTTCCATGTCAACATGACCAATCTTCGCGTCCATAATCTCATTAAAGGAGGATGAAACCTAAGATGGAGTACTATGTGCTAGTTCCTTGTCATATTGATATTTCTTTTTTCTTTTTCCTTTCGAAGGTGTAGATTTTTCGAACATATTTTGAGCTGAAACATGAAAGTTCCAAAGGGTGAAAATATCATCTAATGACATTGGATCCATGAAAGCTTTAGGATTTGAGCCACAATGATGGATCTATGAAGGATAAGTGTCCAAAGTATGATTTAGATACTCATTGAACACTTTAGAAGGCCGAAAATGATTGGAACAACTTGTGTTTTGGGC
The DNA here is from genome assembly GCA_028749045.1 of Cupressus sempervirens. Taxonomy (NCBI): domain Eukaryota; kingdom Viridiplantae; phylum Streptophyta; class Pinopsida; order Cupressales; family Cupressaceae; genus Cupressus; species Cupressus sempervirens. The sequence goes on from CM053787.1 coordinate 102,140,886, forward strand.
AATAATGGTCAAAATTGGGCTTTGTAAGGTAGATTGCATGTAGGAAAAATAGGGCTTTCATTTTGAATGGCTAAGAATACAAGTTGGGAGAGTATGGAAGAGAGTTTTGTGTCAAAAACATGAGCTTTTCCCCAAAATCAGGTTTTAGAGATGCATTTAGATGTGGTGAAAACTCATTATTTTTACCTTGTATAAATATGCAATCGTGTTTTAGAGATCTGATAACACATTTGGGAAATGTGGAATTTGGATGAATTTTAGAGATGAATTGGATATTGAGGAGAGAGCATGAAGGATACTTGCATTCCTTGGGAGGAAATTCCAACTTTTCTTCTCAAACAAACAACAAGAAGCATCCAAAGTATATATACAAAAACAAGAAATGAAAATGAACATACCTCTTGTTTTGACTCGATTTGATAAGTTTCTACTTCAATCTTGCATGCGAATTCATTTTTGGGATGAAGAACCTTTTGCATTTGCAAAGAATGAGAGTTTTATAATTATTTAATAACTTGGAACAAAAATCTAGGACTGCATTTAAACAAATGGAAGACAAAGAGCAAAAGAGTGCAACAAATAAGTAAAATGATCAAGAAATGCAATCAAAACCAAAATCTTACACTAACTTGGAGAGCAAAAAGTAAACTTGGAGCACGAAGAATTTAGAATGGAACTCTCTTCTCCAAAATCAGGTTTTAAAAATGTGTTTGCATGTGTAGATCAAATGCCTTTGAAAAATTCAAAACTTCAGCCCTAAATCGCACTTTCCATGTGCAAATGCATATGTTGAATGATGCAAATGTGTTTACAGATGTCCACACAAATGCAGATTGCACTTGTTGAATGATGCAAATGTGTTTACAAATGTCCACACAAATGCAGATTGCACTTCTCCAAGTGTTTTACATGTTTGAAAATGTCTCTTCAAAGGCAAATCACGTTTTAGAGAGGTAAACACATGTACATGGAAGTCCATCAAATGTGTTTGCAAATCCTTCTTCCTTCAAACACCCAAGAAAAACGCACTTTGATAAGTGCTTTACAAGTGTAAAAAAGGAGAGTTTGCATAGATCTGGCTTTTCCAGCCTCTAGATATTTAACATTTTTGCCTAAAATGCCCAAATTGAGGTTTATGTAAGCAAATGTATATTTAAAATATGCAAGGAAGGATAATTAATCCCAACGTCCAAGTGGAATCAGGGTTTGGATGAACCATTGGAATCAGGGTTTGGATGAACCATTGCATGTTTAAAATGTTATGCAGTTGTAAAACTATGCTCATATAAACTTGGACGCCCAAATGGAGAGAAGAAATCATGTTTAAAATGCAAACTTGTGGTGAAAATTGGGCTTTACCAGCCCATTTACATATTTGAAATAGCTTCTCCAATGCAAATTAGGTTCAAAATGCATGTTACATGTTGCATATTTGGCTTCCCATGCAAAACACATTTTAGATGGTGCTTACATGTTTGAGAAACAAGAGCAAAGTGTAGGTCACCGTTTAGAAGATCATTTACATGTTACCCGTTTGCACTCATATGCAAATCACACTTCTCCCAGACATTTACATGTTTGCATTTTGCACACAAATCCATGTCCAAAGTTGGCCGGACTTTTCGGGTGGTTTACATATTTCATTTTGCATGTAAAAGAGAAAATTGGGGTTTACAAAATGAAATGCATGTAAAAACACCCAAACAAGTTGCTTTGATGAAAACAAGTAATTTTTCAAACCAAATCATGGTTTAGGAAACCATTTATATATTGCATATTCAAAAACGTGTAATATGCAACATGCAGTTGACTTTAAAAGGTGTGATTTGCCTCTTGAGGTGAGAAAATGCAAGCAAAATCGTGGTTCCTTGGTGCAATTAAATGTGTAAAAGACTTACACAACTTAAAGTTTCTATTTCGCACATGTTTAATTGATTCACTTAAGTGAGTCTCACTTTATAGGGTCCATTACATATTTACACTAAACATTTTACATGTTATGCGTAAAGTGTTCAAAAAGTGAGATTTTCACTTAAATTAATTAAGTCAAAACATTTAAGTGCAACTCGACATCAAATTAGATTAAAAAGTGCACTATATAATTTAAATCACTCATGTTATGACTTAAAAGATCAAAAGTGCAACTATATAACTTTAAAACATAAAATAAAGCGATTTTAAGTCATATTTCAAAAAGTGCAACATAACATCAAAATATAAGAGTCAATATTTAAAATATGCAACCATGGTTCTAAAACCCAAGTACACATGCACTTAAAGCTTAATAACTTTTGATTAAGAACTCTGATTAAGTCCCAATATAGCTCAAAATGAAAGGCATGACCAAAAAAAAGAGATTGAAGGCAACAAAAAGACAAAAGCAAAGCAAACAAATACTCAAAAACGCAAAAGGACTTTGAATGCCTCAAAAATCAAATACAGGTTAACAAACTGAAAAAACAAAACGAACTTAATGAGAACCTTCAATAAAAATACTCATTATATGTATTGGATATAATTGTTTGATCAATCTTTGCCAATCAAATAGTGAGTTACCTTAGAAGTATGAAACTTAATTGGAAAAGTTTTGTAGTGTTGCCTCCATTTTGTGATGACACAATGAAGGACAACAGATTGTAAAGTCATAATTGTAAAGCATGAACATTAGAGTAATTGTAATTCAAAGATTAGGTGACATCTGTCACAAAATCGCATCATCTTAAAATATTAATGATAACTATTGGCTTCAGCCTATTGTTTATCAAAAAATAATAATAATTATATATCTCAACCAAGGAAAATACCATTGCAATATCTATTTAGTGATTTTTACAAATTTGTACCAACTCAAGCTACATTATCAGGGCCTAATTATTGTTTGCAATCATCTTTCTCCATGATATATTAATCTTTAGGTTATAGATTCAATGCATGCTTAACATGATTTGTATCTTCTTATGAGCTCAATACACTAAACATTTAAACGTATATCAAAACTTCAACATTGATATCCTTAATCCTTGAGAGTGTAAAAATGTTCCAAACACTATTGTATAACCTCAATGCTATGTAGAATTTAGTAGGAATCTATAATGAAATGATCTTCTAGGCAATTGAATATTAAGTTACTTGAATACACAAATGATATAAAATGCACGTATTTAACTGTTTCATTAACAAGGATATGAAAAGATATGGTACAAAATTGTATAAAATATGTACACCTCTTCAATGAATGCATTGGGGGTGACATGCCCAAGAGATAAATCTGAGTTTAACTCTCCATCACTTTCCCTCATAACTATGAGGTTAAAAAATTGAATAACACATTACTGGTTTAATTCACTTGATTTGACAAAGGTAAATATGATTTAAATTGAAAAAGGAGAAACCTAACTACCAACAATTATAGGCTGATGAAGTTGTAGCAGTTTGTGTACCTCAACAAGGTGTATGCATATCATTATTCACTATTGCATTGTCAAATTAATTTTCCTTGTTCAAAAATATATCATCAATAGTACAAGAAAAGGATCACTATGAATTGTACCCATGAACAATACCTAATAAAACACTTCCCCTGAGCAGATGCTTGTATGTGAGCAGAATTAGGTCAGAGAGGCCACAACCCCAAGCTTTTGACGAAGAATCCTGAAAGCCTCCATAGGAAGTGGTTTGGTAAAGATGTCAGCCAAATGTCCTAAGCGGAAACATACTCAAGTTTGACTCCACGATCTGCAACCCTTTTTCTTAAAAAGTGATACTTTCTATATGCTTAGTGTGTGAATGAAGAACTGGATTCCTAAAAGTAAAATGTATTGATTACACTAGTATTTTCACAAAAAGTGGAAATAGGTTGATCATAGATCACCTTTAAATCCTTAGGGTTTTTTTCATCCATAATAAATATGTAAAACATGAAACTGCAGCAACATACTCATCCTTAGCAGTGGATAAAATGACTGACTCCTATTTTTTGCTCAACCAAGAAACTAACTTATCTCCCAAAAATAATGCACCACCACTGGTGCTATGTCTATGACTCTATCATCAATACAACCTACACAATATGCATACATATAAGTTATGCTATCCCATTTTTGTTCCACCAAGTAAACAGTATGAGTCTAGTCATCTTTCTTTAAAGTTCTAAGTCTTTAAGCTTGTTCTTTTTAGTCAATCAAAACCCACATATAGTTCTAGAACGACCATTAGAGTCCAATACAACACTTGGAACTTTGTCCCTTCCTTTTAGTATTCCCACTTTATCCTTCTATTGATCTTGTCATGAAAATGTACAAGTCTTCTCAAAAAAGTCATCAAGTTGGTGTCTTTCATGTTTCAAAGTCAAGCAGCAATGCCCACGATCGGTGCCAGAAGTATGGTCAGGCTCTGATAATATAAGTGGAACTAGCAAGCGGCTGAAGAAAAGTTCTTTAGATAAAGGCACAAAGTAAACAAAGCGGAAGTGAAGCCTAGTTCAAGAATACTCATAAGAATCTGACAAGAGAAATGAAATTCTTTCATAAAAAGGAAAGAAACAAGCTTTGGAGGTCAATTCTAGAATCTTCATTGAAATCCGATCAAGAAGTAGGGACAAGTCAACTTAAGTAAAGAAAGGAGGGCTCAAAAGGTGGAAGTGGAAAAAGTAGGCGGAGATAGAATCAAGTTCTGGAATCATAAGAGGAACCCGATAAAAGAAAAGGAACAAATGAAGTATTCTCAAGAAGCAGTTGCTCGGGTTCAAAAAAGAAGAGAACATAGGCAGAAATGAACATTAGTTTTAGAAAGGTCATCGGAGTCTGAAGTTTAAAATGGAATATTGAAAATAGAGATAAGTCGTAGTTATTCAAGATTGCGGGAAACATGATAATTAAAGGAAACGCAAGGGATAATCTTCAGTTTTCAAACAACCTCTAGTGCCCGAGACTAGAAGTGGAACCTTTAAAGTAAAGTAAGGATAAACACGTTCTTATGAAACCAAGTGAAAAATCCATTTCCAAAGGTCGACTCTAACAATGTGAAAAGAACGCTCATTTTCAAATTAAGAAAAGGTTGATGTGTCCCAATGGTTGTAAAGTGCTTGAATATTTAATGCACGAAATAACCTGCACTAATGGCGCCAGTGGATGCAATTGAAAAGATTTAATAGAGATTTGTAAGGAAAAATCATTCTTCAAAGACTAAGCTGAAGAAAGAAGAGAGAAGCCAGGGTGTTAATCAAGTTTAGTATACAAGCAGTGATTATTAATACTAGTGAGTTCTTTCTAATTCCTTCCATTATCTATTTCAAAATTTATTATTGCTTGGGTGAATAAGCATTAATCACAGTCAACTTTTTTTAAAAAGTAGAGGGAAGATGAAGTTAAAACATCTAGGTCATGATCATTTAAATGGATTAGAATGTGCTCTATCGAAAGTGAGTGACACCAAATTGGGGCATGTGAATTTAGGAAAATTTTGGGGTAGGGTTAGACAGCCTAGTAGACACCCAGTCATGGAAAAATTGGTAGAAGTGGTATGTTGGAAGTCATCAAGTTTCCTGACGCTATGCAAAGCGTACACTTGAATACGAAGTGCATTGGTAGATATAGTCCAGACGAATAGAAAATCAAAACCCAAGATGAAAGAGTTCTCACCACTCTTGATAGGGAGACTATACAAAATTTATTTTAGTTGTTGGTGAGGGAAGAATACACAAACTAGGATTTCACTTCTTCCCAACTTAGCATAGCAAGAAGAGGGGTGTGTATAAAACAGAAATCACTAAGAATTGGTTTTATTCAACAAGGGTCAATCAAAATTGCCTCGAGTTATCCTCGAGACATTTGTTAAAGGTAAAATTATAGACATAATAGTATTGTTACACAAATTCGAGAGCAATGAAGGTAGTATTTGCCTAGATGAGTGGATATTCTTCTTCGTTCAAATGATATACACCAAATCAAGATACTTGGATGGGCAAGAAAAATTAGTGACTAGATACAACAATTGATCAATGCATTCCCACTAAATCAGTTCTCTTATATGTATTCATAACTAATATATGCTCTAGGTTGCACTCGATATTGGCCCACTTGGGACATCTGCAATAATTTGGAGAAGCTATTCAAATTTATGACTTCTACCCCAATTTGCAATTGCATAGCAATTATGCCAATTTCCACAGAGTGAATAACACGTTCACTATGAAGTCATTCCATGAGTTGCAAGGATGTCTAGAGAGAAGAATGTCCCTTGAAGCCATTGCATTGATTCAAGCTTATGGCAGCTAATTCATCCAGTTCGTCACTTTTACATATATTAGGATTGGTGCTTTTTATGACTTTCCATAGAAGCTTCCCTGTAATGCAGATGATAAAATTATGGTAGAGTTTTGTAGGCAGATTTGTATAGTAAATAAAAGGTGTACAAAGAGGTGAAAGGAAAGCATCACTTTCCTTATTTCACTAGGATTTTACACATGCTCATCCTCCTCCACTGCTAAAAACATTATCAAAGTAGCAAGCAAGTACAAAACGCAAACACACGATGTTTTGGGAAGGCACTTTAATTGTAGTGAATTTGTAAGAGATAACTTACAATTAGGATCTTCTTACCATCATGTTCCTAAACTAGAGAATTTTTTGGCAAACTATGTGGATGACTACGAGGTAAGAAGATCTTGGTCTAGATTGAGCATAAGTCAAATCCAAGCAAACAACCTCCAATTCAATATTCAGAGAATTACAGAGGATGGCTCACATGTGGTCGATCTGTGGTATTATGCAAAGGTGCAGCATGCTGCACTAGATCCAATCAATTGGGAAGCCCCAAAGTTGGATGACCTTGATATAAGGACAACACCTGTACTAAAACGAACCAAAACTTGGTTGATGAAAAAAAAGGGAAGGGAAAGATAATACACCATCAAGTACCATTGCTACTCCTAGACAAAACCCAACAACCCACCAAATCAAAATGTTACAGTTTCAAGTGCATCAACAGTAGATTCATTAGGTGCAGCTGGAGGAGGTGATGGGAAGCCACCAGAAAAAGGATGAGGAATCACCCCAACCTGTGGAGCAGCTCCCTTCCTTGACATTGATCTCACAATAGATAATATAGTTCCAAAGCAAGGAGACCAAGTAGGTTAGGAAAAGGAAGCAGGGGCAACCCAACAGAGTGACAAAAGGGGAAGGAAACTGCACGAGAACTTCAACAACTTGGTCCAAAATTGGGTGAATTATTAAAATCTCTTTCTCAACTCAAGCACCTAGCACCACTACTCCATCGGTAAAAAGAAAACTGATCTTCTCTCCTGACACCTTGGAAGTCATTTCCCAAGTACTAGCAATCCCTACATGCTGACAAGTTATCTTGGATAAAAACTTAAAAGAGAAAGAGAGTTCAAGAAATGCCCCCCAAAGGATGTTATTTCTCAAATTCTACAAGCTTCCCCCACTCCCAAGACAAAGAAACTGAAAACTATCTCTCACCTTGTAAAGGATGAGGAAACTAGGCATGTCTTCCTAAAGGTTGCTCATCCTATAGTTGAAAAGGATCCCAACATAGCTACCCCAATAATTTTAATGTGACTAGTATTGACATTGGCGATCCTAAATTTTAGCAAAAATATGGGAATCTAGCAATTCTCCAACATTAGGATGCAAAAAAGAATTGAGAAAAAAAAGATGGACAAAGACTAATTGAAGGTGAAGTTTGAATTTCTCTCATAGAGCCTGAAGTCATTATTAACACCCGTATTTGCCCAATTGGCGAGCTCCTCTGATACCATCCTAGATCCCACTGCTGATAAATATAGAGAACTAATCTCCCAACTTCATGTAGATAGTCAAATTAGGAAGATGACTCGAGAACAGATAATGGACTTGAAAATCAAAGGCTTCCCTTTCATTGACAGATTGAGTGAATCTTATGATGCTCTAGTGTTAGTCATAAATGTTGTAGTTTTAGAATTCAGAGTGAATGAGATGGAAGAGTTGACACATAAGCAGAATATAAAGCAAACAAAGGAGGTGATGGATGTGAAAACCACAACAGTAATGAGCCTCAGCCTCCTACGATCACATATCAGCCCCTGATCAAACCCTACAAAAATGAATTTTTAGTGTGGCATACAAGTGCAAGTGTATTCAATAGTGCATGACTACATTGAAAAATCTCTTAAAAGAATCCAAGGAAATGATAGAACAAATAATCAAGTATTTTAAGGATATAGGCTATGAGTTGAAAAAGGAAGGACAATTTTTGGGGTTATTACTGCTGATGATCTGAATAAAGAATATCAGCAAAATATTGATGCGGTTACTACTCCCCGGATATTTTGTAAAGAAGATTATGAGAAGTTGGCCAGGATCAATGCTATATTAATGTGGTGTTGAAACTATCATCGAATGTTCATTGCAAAGGCTAAGGAGATTAGAGAATAGATGGTGTATTGGACTATTCGGAATACAAATGTTACTATTCCTGAACATGATGACATCACAGTGGTTGTGAATGCTCTACAGGGGTACAAGGAGAAACAAGTAGATCAACAGCCGCCTGTGAAGGAAGAGGCTAAAATGCCATGACAAGTGTTCTCTAGCTTCTATTTTTGGTCTCTAGTTTATTTTTTAATTGCCAATTGTCACAACTTTAATTTATGGTATTTAAAAGACAAAAGTTTGAAGAATTTTTGAAATGGTTTTCTGGTTAGAAATTTGAAAGAACTATATATTTCTAAAGGAAAGATAATGCAAAGGATTGGCAGTTTTGTTTCAGAATTTCCCTTGTTAGTTTGATAATTGAGTGCAACTCAAATTTTGAAACTACTATTATTCATGTCATAAAATATCTTTATTTTTGCTTAATGGTAATAAATGGATGTTGATGAGCGAATGATACTATTAAGACAAGACTTTATTTTTTCTTAATAATTCAGGGTGTTGTTCGAGATACTATTTACTTGTTATTCATTTTATTGTTGCCATTGGTGGAAGAATTATGCTTACAATCTTTTATTTAGCATTGTGGTTTAATCTTTGCATGGGAACATCTGTGGTGGACATCATTTTATATACAAAGAAGCTTTGATAATAATATTTCATTTTGTTGTTTGCAATCAATCCATGCTGATGGGCAATTGTTAAAGACTTTCTTACTTTTTGGTTAAAAACATACCCATATATTTAGCAAATTAGATCTATCCATTGCATATCCATATAAGAGAGTCGTTCCTTTAAAAATTAATAAAGGAACTGTCATAGTTCACTTAACTGTTGATTGGCAGATAGGTCTTAAGGGCAAGAGTCGTGCATTTTATTTAAAAAAATATGTTGGTCAACAAGCTATCAAGGTGAAATCATTAGTCCTTAGATAACATAAACCGTAATTCATTGTGCCCTTTAGATACTTCAGATTCTTTTTACTGCATTGACATGATAAACTTTAGGAAAAAACTGAAAATGAGCAACAATACAGACAACTTGCATGATGTCAGAACTTGATGCAATAAGGTACAACCTTAGTTGTTAGATGCGCACTATCGACTTGCATACCGGATTCAGAATTGTACCAAATCAAATGTGAATCCAAACGGGTCAAGAATGTGCATCCTGGATTGTGGATGCATTTGGGTGTGCACCAAATGCATCTGTCACGCTATCCCCAAACCCCTACAACGAGCGCTACCCCTTGATCCTATTGGGCATGTTGGCCCCAAACCCCCACAACTTTGAGTTTGCGCAAAATGTGTATTTGATGATGTGCCTTTAAGGTATATCTATCTTTGGCATACGGCATTGATCAAGAATGAAGTACCATACTATTAAAGAGAATTTAGTTTTACAATTTTATATATTTCTTTAACTTTTTATATGTGTGTGCACGCTATAATGTCCCCTTTCTCAAACTAGATTTAATAATAATAATGAATTAATATAAGAAAAAATAGTAATAAGTTATAAAGAAATTTATTATTAAATTAACTACAAGGATTCACCACTGAGTGTGTTGGTTAAGTGGTTTTGCTGTTGTAATCCCCATCCAAGTTCAAACCCCGCTAGGCCATTTTGGTTGTGAGCTTGTGCCTTCATTGATCCAATGTGCTTGTGGGTTTGGGCCCCAACTTTGTAATAAGAGGATGACACCCACTATGTGTGGAGTCAGTGGTTCATAACTCTAGGTCAAAAGAGTTTCACATGGAGTCAAAGGGCATATCATGCCAGTGTCCCGAGTCTCGTTAAAAAGTTACCAGACACATTTTTTTTAAATATATTGAAATGACTACATTATTAATATAATGATGATGAAAAGTAATATAGTAATATTAATAATATCGTAATATTATACTATAAAAGGATGTATTATTAAATATAATAAAATTATATAATATAAAATTATATATGGATATTTTAATATATACAGATACATATATGTCATCGGCAGATCTTGTATTCTGTAGCCGACTAGGTTATGCCGTCGGAGATTGTGCATTTGGTAGCCGACGGGTAGATTAGGATTGTTTTGTAGTCGACGGACCCCCTTCAAGAAGGTTCGGCGAGTAGTATTTATACCTCGTCTGGGATCATTGTAAATCATCTTATGCTCTGAATGTAATCTGTTGGCATATGCGAATAAAGGAGTACTGTGTTGCTGTTCCTGTTCATTATCTATGTGCATTACTGAATTAATCTATGCAGTAAAACATTTGGCGTCGTTGCCCTATGAACCTGGAAGGAGGGAGGAATGAAGTTTAATGCCAAATCAGCTTAACAAGGGTTGAAATAAGATAAAAGGGAAAGATGGAATCCGTACTACGCAAGAAAATTTAATTCTGGCACAGCAAGCCGAACGCAGAAGGAGGTTTCAGAAGATTGCCGACGGACACAGAAGCGCGAAAGAATTGTTGGAGACTCCAGAACGGGTGGAGTTGGTGGAAGAAGCCAGGGAGGAACTTTTGAATTTGTATTCGCCGAAGGAAAAGAATCCAAACGGAAGAAAATCGACTTGCACAGCTCGGAGTGCTGAGGGAGCACGAGCGTGGAGTGAACTCTTCATCTGGGATACACTTCCGCAGGGGACAACTTCAGAAGATCCTTCTTCACCAAGGTTCGCAGCTGTTGAGTCCACTGATGTGGGAGTGCAAACCGTCGATGTGGGAGAACAGTTCACCGATGTGGGAGACCAATCCGCCGGTGTGGGAGTACAATCCGCCGGTGTGGGAGAACAGTCCGCCGGTGTGGGATTGCAGATCGTCGGTGTGGGAGTGCAAAGCCACGGTGTGAGAGTGAACAACGCCAATGTTGTAGGACCAAACAACACCTATTCACAAAATCCAGTAGTGATGACAGGACCAAAAGAAAAGCTGCCGAAGTTTGATGGCGTTGGTACAGCTGACCCCATCCGACATTGCAAGACATGCGAGACAATTTGGAGGGCAAATGGCATAACCGATACAAACGAATGGGTTCGGCAATTTTTGGCCACCCTACGAGGTGTTGCAATCGACTGATTTGCCGATCCAGATCCCCAGAACTTAACCACTTGGGATGATCTTAAGGACTTTACAGCAGAATTTCAACTGCTCCACGACGAAAACGAAACTGTCGCAGAGATATACAATACAAGACAAGGAAAAAATGAAACAGTCCGAGTCTATGCCAGGAAGTTGAAGGATTTGATCAACAAAATGGATAATAAGCCAGCTGATGGATTACAGAAAAGGTGGTTCATTGAAGGCCTACACCCAAAATTGTGAAAGAAAATGAAGATCGTGCCACCGTTGTCATACACTGAAGCGTACAATCAGGCACTGAACTTGGAGAGTGAGCAAAAGACGAAAAAGAAGAAGAAGAAGAGTAGCTCCTCTGAGTCAAACGCCAATGCATCCTCGGAAGAAGAAAGTAGCGATGACGAAAACAACAGCAAGAAGGTCCGAGCCCTCCAGAAGGACATGATCCGAATGATGAAAGAATTCAAGAATATGCAGAAAGAAACAAAGGGAAGCGAATTATGGTGCACGGAATGTAAGGCAAAAGGTCACACAAAGGGCTCCTGTCCAAAAAACCAATTCTGCGATATTTGTCAAATCATGGGACATTCCACAAAGGAATGCCCCTTCAACATGAAAACCAGAGGCCCTCAACAAGTGTTCCTGGCACAAGAGGCTTCCACATCTGGAGGGAGTGGGAATACAAGCATGGAGGGTGCCACGTCTGGAGGATACAGGAATAATAGACGCGGGCAAAATAACAACAATGCGAACAATAATAATAATAATGGCGGGAGGAGTCGAATTCAATATGATACGAACGGACATCTGATTGTTCAATGCCAAGCCTATAATTTGTGGGGTCACTTTGCTCGGGAGTGCATAACAGCAACCATGCCAAAATTGTTATGCAGATGGTGTGGACCCGGCAACCATGAAGATGCCAAGTGCCCAAAATCCGAAGTAAATTTGATCACTATCGAGACGGATGAAGAAGAGGTTCTGGCAATTACGCAAAGGCAAGCAAAAGGGTACCCGGACCCGACGGAAGAAAAGAGGAAATTTGGGGAAGTGCGGGAAGAGATTGAAAAGGCATCGTAGGCGGAGACCTCTCAACTGAAAGACACCACCAGCACCTCGGCAAGGAACGTCGCAGAACAAAACATTGTACAGCAGATTTTACAAACAGAGGTATGGGTCAAGATAAATGATTTGCTTCTTACAATGCCTCAGCTTAGATCGGCAATCACAAATATTGCGCCAGCGACAGGAGAACCAAAAAGAGGGAAGGAAATTACTGCCGATGGAGAAGACCCAATGTTGTTGGCACTTGCATCCGGACGGCATCCAGCAGTCGTCGAGATGGGCATTCTCGGAAGTGTGCTGACGGACACAATTGTCGACGGCGGGCTAGCGTGAACGTTTTACCGAAGGATACTTGGAGGAAGTTGGGACAACCGACACTATGGCCACCTACATTTCAGTTGCTGACAACAGACCAACATGGCATAAAACCTCTCGGTGTACTAATGGCGCAACCAATAACAATTGGCACACAACTGTTCTTGCTTGACTTTGTCGTCATCCCGCTAAAGCAAAAAGTGTATGACGAAATTTTGGGCCGCGGATGGCTGATTCAGGCCAGAGTTAAACACAACTGGAAGAGAAACACTTTATCACTGGAAAGAAAAGGGAGAACATCCGTCATCGATTTGCACACCCAGATGGTGGGAGAAGAAGCTTTGTCATCAGATTTCGAAGAGGAAGATGACGGGAGGTAGCGTATGGAACCGGAGCAGGAGGGAGTCCTGCGGTTGGAGGGAGAATCAAAAGATGATGATTTGGATTCAGTCAATGGTCTCTACCACTGGCAAATAGAGGACTACGAACTATTCCAGAGCTGCAATGTACTGACAATTGAGGAAGGTCCCAAGGGGGATGAATTTCCAAAGGAGTTCACTGAGGTAAACGAGGGGGATGCACCGTTGGATGTTACACCCACTCATGCATTCAGTGAGGGGGAGACAATCAAGTATAATGAAGCTACACTGCAAGCAATGAATTTGGGGGATAAAGCAGAACCGAAGAACATTCTGGTGGGAGATAATTGGGATCCGGTACTCAAAGCGGCAGCATTCAAGATATTCCTGGAATACAAAGATGTATTTGCATGGACATATAAGGACCTGAAGGGCGTACCGCCAAAGTTGTGTGTGCACCGCATCCTACTGATCGAAGGAGCGGTACCTGTACGGAAATGACCCTACAAGATGAACAAGAACTACGCGGCACAGGTCACAAAGGAAATCAACAGGATGCTGGAGGCCGAAATTATTTTTAAGGTACAAACAAGTGAATGGGTGTCACCTATAGTTATCTCATTGAAGAAAGACACCACCCAGATCTAGATATGCGTGGATTTTCGATGCCTCAATGCAATTATGATTAAGGATCCCTTCCTGATTCTATTTACAGATAGCATCCTGGAGGTCCAGGTGCTACTTTCTCCATGGCCGTAGCAGATGTTGTTCCAGTTGCATTAGTGGAGCCAGTCTCGCAGAAGATAGAGTTGCCAGCGTCGGAACCTGAGCCTCAGGTTCGCTTGGATGTGATTGACTGTGATACAGTCGTCACCATTTCGTCTTCCTTATTAGCAGCCGCCGAGCCAGTACAAACAGTCCAGTCAGCCCAGCCATCACACCAGGAGGAGAGCATGGAGCCCGCATAGTCAGAGCAGTTGGAGGTGATGGATAGAGCCAATGCTTTCTTGAGACAGCAATTTCGACTCATCCCTGCGAAGGTTGGTCCATCCATCCAATCCCTCGGGCACCTAGGAGTATTAGCTACAATACCAGAGCCTCAGGAGGTGGGGGTGCCACAAGCCGAGGTTGCGCAAAGAGTAGAGGAGGTTGCACCGGATGTGGGCATGGTTCCCGCGAATGAGGAAGAGAATAGTGATGCAGAGTGGACGATATAGGGTGTTGCAAAGGAGGATTATGGGTTGGATGAGGACAAGTGCAAGGAGTACATCAGAGCTATGAAGGTTGCGCTCAAGAAGGGACACGATGTGGCATTGCAGGCTATGACTCGGCGAAGGGAGTGTCATTTGGTTCGAACTTACATCAGGGGGATTTGTCCACAGCGGTTCCGCTCATGTTTTGAGGAGAGGGGTTGGCCAGCACTTGAGACACCGAAGATGTTGGCAGATTGGGCCAGTGAGCCAGAGTTGGGGCCGCACAACACTCCGCTGGAGAAGCTGGCACATGAGATTGTGGGACTGTATAAGGAGGTTTATTATGCTCGCAGGCGTGCGGAGGCGAACAAGGCAGCAAACAAGATTACAGTGGAGAGATCTATGGCAATTGAGAGGGAGGCTAGGGAGAAGTTAGCAGCAGACTTGGCCAGCTAGCAGGCAGCATGGGCAGTTGAGCGGGCAGCACTATTGAGGGATAGGGAGGCGGTCGTGCGAGATAAGGAAGCAGCTGAACGGGAATTACAATTGGCAAAGACAGGCTATGGATGCAACGCTTCTTCTGAAGGAGGCCGTACAGGTTAGCACACAAATTCAAAAGGATTTGAGCATCCGGACAGAGCAGGTCTATGAGTTGCGTCGACAGCAGCATTCTTCAGGGGCACCACCTCCTCTCTAGTATTTTTTGTTTTGTTGTATGTGGGTTGTCTCCTATTTTGTTAGTCGTCAGGAGACGACTTTTCTTTTTTGGGGGGGGGATGATGTCATTGGCAGATTTTGTATTCTGTAGCCGACTAGGTTATGCCATCAGAGATTGTGCATTTGGTAGCCGACGGGTAGATTAGGATTGTTTTGTAGCCAATGGACCTCCTTCGGGAAGGTTCGGCGGGTAGTATTTATACCCCGTATGGGATCATTGTAAATCATCTTATGCTTTGAATGTAATCTGTTGGCATATGCGAATAAAGGAGTACTGTGCTGTTGTTTTTGTTCATTATCTGTGTGCATTACTAAATTAATCTATGCGGTAAAATAATATACATATACATACATCAAATATTATTATGATATAAATCTGAAACATACAATACAATATACACCCAATAATAAATATAAATAACCTATCAAACATATTGAATCTAATAAACAAAGACTAAACCCATCAGCAATTATGCACAATAAATAAGAAGACTAGTTTGTTAATGATTATACAAATCAAGTTGGTTGTCATTTCCTAGAGCTATTAAGGTGCAGTTATAAAATTGGGTGTGTTTAAAGAGATCATTACTGTGTTGGCAAATATAATAACCAACTTGTTAAAAAGAAATTCTCCAAGAATACAAATTTATTTTGGAATGGTATAACACGCTTATTATAATAAATATATAAAAAAAGGTAGGACTCTTTCGAAAGAATTCACACCTCGTACATAGGGGTATGTGAAAGATATAAAATGATAAGGCTAGAGTGAATGGAAGATAGACTATCAAGTATATGATATATATTCCATATTAGGAGAGAATATTATATGAAGATCACAAGTGAAGTAGATGAAGAGTTTGTAATACGCTCTTGTTGTGGATAATTATGGCGGTCTTATGATCAGACTATAAAATATGGTACAGAAGATTTGTGGATGACTTTTGGTAGCAAAATTGTGGAAGGAGGAGAATAGATGAGATATCTAACAAAGAAATACTTTATGAATTTATCAAAATCAGAACATTGTATAAATCGAATTAGCAAGAAGAGAAACAGCAACACATTTACTCATTGGAGATTCGCTAGAATAGCAATTGTGATTTATCATTCCTTCATTCCATTAGGTATTTGTTGACACAAAAGTCTGCACCCTTGCTTGAGGTATGACCCTCAAGCGACCTTGTGTAACATGGAAACAGCCTCCAAGTGTGGGACTTGCGCTCTGAGGCTGAATCTCAGGAGAAGGCTCGCTTCCTCACTATTAGAATGCACCTACACTACCATTTTGAGAGAAAAGGGAGAAGGAGAACATCAAAGCAATTGTAGAAATGAAAGAGGGGTGGAACTGCACTTTTGAACTAGTGGATGTGGCTTTGAGTCTGTTTACCATACGGCGTAAACGGTTTATTAATGCATACAGACAATAGACAAGAACATGTAACATAGCAGTACTCCTTTTATGATTCACATATATGCCGAAGAGATTACATAGTGCTTACAATGATGATTACAATGTTTTCCCACAGTGTACATATATTGTTCTGAAGAACCTTCCCGAAGGGGTCCGTTGGCTACATAATAAATAATTACCATCTACATGCTAATCTACCCATTGGCTACACAATATCTACCAACGACATCAACCCATCGGCTACACAATATTTAGCAACAACAGAGTCTAAACCTGAACTTTGACCTTCAATTCATGAATGTGAACCAAAGAGCTCTGGGATTGAGTTTACATTTAGGGAATGAAGTGTCACGCTATACTTTTGAATTGAACCTTAAAGTTGAACCTTTTTTGAACTTCCTCTGCATATCAGGATTGATCATTTGTGTTCTTGAACCTGAACTTGAACTTGGAACCACCAAATTTGTTGAACCTTTGAACCAGTACAAAGTGTTTCAAAACCACTTTGTACCTAGCTCAATGTGGTTCCAACATTACAAAGGAAAGCCTTGAGCCTTGGGCTTTGATACTTGGGTTCACTGTCATGAAATTTCATCTGAAACCAGCCTTACACAATATAGCTTTACACAACATTTTCAATATAAAACTAAGCAGAGGAGAATCAAAGAAAACTAAGGAAAGGCCATTGGGAAGACGAGATTTTAAAGTTCAAAATTGGGGTTCAAAACACCAACTAACATTGGCTCTAACTAGGGAGTATGTGCATGAAAGGCGCATAAAGAATCCAGCATTTCTAGTGAAAAGACTAGTGCCTAGTCCATTGGGTAACAGAGCCAAAGCACATAAAAGAAAAAGGGATTGCTAACAAGGAGAGCAGGGAAACAACCAAAAAAAATGGAAAGAAAAAAACCCAAACCAAACACAAAGCAACAGAAAACTAAAGCAAGAAGAGCTAAACCATGCACCACAAAAATTTGAAGAGCAAGAGCATATTTACAAACATATATATAGGTAGGAAAATCCTACCATGACACTTAGAAACACAGAGTACTTACGTGAAGCCATCAAAGAGATGAGAAAAATAAGACCCCTTCCAAGTTAGCCGGCTGCATCTAAATGCAAGATCATCATGCCACCTTTGTTTGGCAAGCTTTACATGGCAAGAGTTATGATTAATCATGCGCGAGAATTTGACGAAGTGGTAGTCATATCCAAACAACCATGACTCACCATAAATTTCAAGTTGCAACATCTCATCATCATTTTGAGTGAAGTAATTCGTATCACAAATAGCTACATCTTTCTCTTGGGAAAAACAGGCTAAACCATGGATGAGGGAGGCATTGGAGAAGATCCTCGTAGAAGCATTTAAACCAAATCCTGGAGCTAGGCCTATTGAAAGCTCGTCCCCTGTAATTCCATCAACAACTTCATTTTTAAAATATAATTCCTCTAACATTTGGGGCTGAGACCACTTCTCTTGAGTTGAAGTGAGATCAAACAAGAAAGCCTCGTATTCAATCTTCTCATCAAATGCACAAACTCTAAATTCCGGTTCATCAATTATCACATTATGAATAGTATGGGACTTAGCAAAGAAAGCATCAAGATCCTTATATCTGGAAACTAAAGGCATCAAGCTTCAGGCCTCATTTACCTCAATCGTACATAGGTTTCCATGTACCTAGATGATCTTTTGGACATCACCCACTATGTCATCTTTAGTTGTCTCAAGAAGTCATGGATTATTCATTGAGAGAGTTTCTAATTGGCTATCATGCTTTGGAGTGGCTGTAGCTCCCTTGCTTTGCTGATGTATTTTCATACTACAGAATTTCCAATATGATCCTCTTCTTCTTCATTACTATCACATAGATCACAAGGAATGAAGATCAGATTATCCCTAATTTCAAAGTCCTCAATATGTTCAGAAGGAGAGTATAATGCATTCATGTTTCTCCAAATAATCTCATTATCTATACTCTTTAATTGATTCTCTACTGCTATCATATCAGCCACATTCTTACTTTGATGTGCAAAAGAAAAATCAGAATTCACTGCCTCTTTATGCATGTTACAAACTAAACTATCCTAATAACATATAGTTAAAAACAATGGTTTTTCAAAATTACTTTCAATGACCATAGGATCAAACTTAGTATAAGAAACTTCCTCTTTTGAAATGGGATAAATCTTCATCAGGCAAAAATACAAGTTCAAAGTTATGAGTCCTCACCTCTTTATCGTCACTTACCAACAATCCTTCCATGACAGGAGGTCCTTCTTTAACATGCAACTCTTCTTGTTGAGCTTGTTGCTGACTGAGATTCCAAATCATGAATGATTCTACAACTTCTGACAAAAAATTGTTCTTCAGGAGCCAAAGTGTTGAATGGTGTTGCTTCTTTAATCTCTGATTGTTTTATCGAACTCTAACTGAAAATATAGATTTCTTGACCAGAATGCTTGATATTATTATACCTTTCATACACACACTCCAACAGCATGGCAGATCGTTGATCTCTGCACAACTTAACTTGTTCTTTTCAACTTCACAAATGCTTCCTCTGAAAATATCCCAAAAATATTGGAGCATTGGGTCTTTTTCAAAATTTATCTCATCAGCAATAGGTCTCTTTTGAGGATTTTCCTTTAAGCCGATTTCTTGATCACTCATGACTGTATAGTTGCAAGAAATATAGTTAGAGGAAATCACTGGAACTCCTTCCTCTACAACTTCTAATTCTTTTTCGAGTTGTTGCATCTTTCTTTTGTGCACCTCCAAATCTTCCAACGTATGGTATCTAACACAAAGGCTTCTCCACAATAGCCAAGTCATGGAGTCGTCATCCATGCTTATGTTATTCCTAACATCTCGGGAAATACTTTATTTGTAGCCATTTATGAACTCACACAACACTTTATCATCCATTTGATAAAGTTACATGAGAGAGAGATTGGGCCTTGGCCTTATCATATCTTTCATATTCGGCATGGTCTTTACACAGAGTCACTAATCTCCTACACACAGAGATAATCATAAAACTGAAGAAATAATTGTTAGGCACTAAATCTTCGATTCGATTCCCCATCAGAGACCAAAATCCTATTGGCAATCAGATTTTTCTTAGCACAATAAACCACTTGGTTTAACTCTTCAAACCCAAAACCAATTCAAAGACAAAACAAAAGCAATAGTTGGGTTGCGTTGCAATCAGATTGTGCAAGCGCCCTCTAAATTTTACAAGGTACAACTCCCCGATAAGATTTATAATGAATCAACTAAACTATAATCGATAATGATTTTAACCTGAAAGAAAGAAAGGCTTACAAACATCTATCCGTAAACATGACATACATGCGAAGGGACTAACTAATTGAAAGGAAATAAAAAGTAAATGACACAACGTTCATTTACCCAAACACTACATGAAAGTAAAGACAGAAAGAAAGGCATATCATTCTTCCCAGATACATGAGTAACTACAACTCATAGTCTGAATGATAATAATGATGATGATCATATGTAACAGGTACACATTCAAAGAAAACCAATATCATCCCAAGATGAATATTAATCAGAAAATAAACATCTAAACTCAAAATTTCAATATGCTGATATTTCCCCTCTCTAAACACAACAAAATAACAAAGATTTTGTTGTTCCCATATATTAATCACTATTTGAAAATAAAATACCCCTTTCTCTCCATTACAATTAGAATGAAAACCTCTTTCCTCTTGTAGCACAAAGTCTACCAAAAAACAGAAGCCCCCCTAAAACTAGAACCCCCTGTCTACAGAAAAGTGGAACCCTTCTTCTATCTTTTGTTGGCATATTGATTTCTTTCTTGTTGATGGTTACCATAACTGATTCTTTTCCATATTAATCTTTTTCTCCTTTGATAAGCTTCTCTTTCAGTTATTAAAACTAAATCTTTAAAATCTCCATTTCCAAAAGGTGAGAAACTTTTTCAGGCTTATCTAATATTTAGCTACATGAACTAAATATTAAACTTGTGCCCATATTTTATAACTTTACAGTTCAAATATTGAAGTATTTGAATGCTTTGAAAGGAATATGCTTGGATGTCGGTATGGAAATTTCAATAGGTTTGAAATAGACACCACCAAGCCAAATGTTGGCATAAGACCCCATCACTTGTTATGCTTCCACCCGAGTCATCATGTTGAGAGTCAATCTTTATATTTCCACATATATGGACGTGCCAAGACAGAGAATGGCCCATTAGTGAACTAACTAACTAACTAACTAACTAAATATATATATATATATATATATACAGTCATTTCATTGAACACTTCCTATGCATAATCTATGTCTTCTTGTATAACTTCTCGAGCACATGTACATTTTCCATTTTCTTTCAAACTACATATGAGATTGAATTCCCCTAACATCGCATGCCTTGCCCCAAGGTCAGGTTCTCAATTATTGTCACCCGGATTTCCCATTCTATATTGACAATCGTCACTAGGAGCAAGGGCACCTTATGTATCCAACTTGTGAAGATGAGTACATTAGATTTCAGGCATTCTATCAAACAAATCACATGCTTCATCATACTCTGTCTAGACCAGAGGTCTGGTTGTGATTTCTTCCATACATTTGTGGGAGCCTGTCTACAAAAAAGTGGAACCCTTAACTACGGTTACAACTCTGCCTATAACTGCACAAAATATGAATAAATCACCTAAATACACAGATCTTGACCCATATCTACTCTTTCGAAATCTACATGAAGGTAAAACTAATGAATGTTGCAAGAAAACAAGTTCACAAGACAACATTCAACAGCAAGATACACACAACATACAAACTTGAAAGAACAGAAAAGAAATAATCAATACAAAGCATGAAATGCACAATATATCAGATTGGCAAGATGAGGTAAAATCTATGTTTCCTATTCATGAAAGGCAAAAATTATAGAGCATAATGCTGCTGCAAAATACAAATGGAGAAGAACAAAGAAGAACAACGAAAAGGTATTTACA
Organism: Cupressus sempervirens; assembly: GCA_028749045.1. Classification (NCBI taxonomy): domain Eukaryota; kingdom Viridiplantae; phylum Streptophyta; class Pinopsida; order Cupressales; family Cupressaceae; genus Cupressus; species Cupressus sempervirens. The sequence goes on from CM053787.1 coordinate 102,162,465, forward strand.
ACTGTCTTTTAAAGAGTTTAGAAATAACTTTGACTCAACCATGAAGTTCAAACCCCAACCAAGATGAAGTCAAGTTGCAGAGAGCAGCAATAAATGAATGTCAGAACTAAATCTGATCAAGAAATACGATCTGCTGTAATGAAGTGACAAGAAGGGAAAAACAAATGCACCCAGTCGTAAGAAATCAAATCCCACGAGATTTGATCATTACAATCAATAAAGAGGCATGGAGATGCAAAAATGTCATGCAAACAAGGCAAAAGGATGTCATTTAGCATTAAAGAACAGTCCTTGTAACATGTCATGGCCGCAACAAATAAATTCACGCCACTGTCAAAAAACGCGAGATGGGATAACACACAATGTTAACCTGCCGCGAAAATTACAGAGTTGACCCACGTGGAATAAATCTAATTTGCCCTACAAAAAGGTGATTGTCGATGTAGATCTTCTTGTTAAAACAGATGGCCCAGATGCTACAAAAATATCCCCAACAGCTGAATAAAACCCAACCGTAGATGCAAGATCTTCTTGAAAACAAATGGACGGCAGACATGCACTCAAAAGTATCCAGAATCTAACGGCCATTATATCTTTGCAAGAGGCCCAAGCAATGATGCAAAAATACGATCACCGTCCAACTAAAAGCAGCCTAGCACAAGAAAGATCCACCACGTGGCATGAAACTGTTGGTTGGCACATTTCCAAATGCACGGTTGAAGAGACAGTAGTGACTTCGCAGAAGCCAAAGGTCAAACTTCCTGAAATAGCGAAAATGGTTAATGCGAAATGTTAACCATGGCATAAAATGCATGTTAACCCATGTTGGTTAACAATTTGTCCTCCTATTAGATTTGATAATCTTGGTATGATACCCAATGCTTGGAAAGACAAAAGGATGTTTACCAACAACTGGATCAGTGTATATACTTTATCACTTCTCTCTGAATTGATTCGGTACAGCTCCCTATGATTTGCAATGATATGCAATGAATATGTTTTTTATGAGATCAGAAATCTTGACATTATAAGCTCTTAACTTGAGAGCAGTAAAGGATAACCAAATTGTTTGTAAGCACAAACAACTTAGGCACGATGTATATGAATAATCTATCACACTCAGTGGAATGATTGCAGTAGATTATATTGATATCTTCTGACTTCTAAATCTATTCTAAATGTTAATTACTCACCCAAATGCAAAAGTAGGAAAGAAAGAACTTTACATATGAAGGCAAGTGGAATTGCTTTATCTATTAGACCTGACTGAAATGGAATTCAACAAGTACCAAATAGATTCACATACATCATTCTTTAATCCCCAATGAATTATCTAACATGTATGAAACTATCAAGAGAAGAAACAGAATTATATATGAAGCAGCAAATGGAATTGTTGTACTGCAAATATCAAAACGAAGTGGAATCGATCTGATTATTTACAAGATCATACACAATTGTCTTTCAACTCTAAATGCAAGAATATCTAATGCATGGACCACAAAACATGAAAAGAAAATACTACAAATGGAATTATAGAACCATTCACTCTCAAGTTTGTCGACCATTGTTATGTCAAAAGAGATTACATTTATGGTCTATTGTTATCATTTCTAAATTCTAGCAGAGCGGCAATCATATAATAAAGAATAAAATATGGAAATATCCAATTTGTATCACAATATAAGCACGTGGTATCCCTTCTATTGATGATTTTGAATCCATGATATTCCTGAAAGCACACCATGACTGTTCATCTTCATGCAGTCTCAAAAAATACTGTAGAAAATCGTTTATTCTTCATTTTCTGTCTTTTCGCACCAAATCCATATATTTCATATTCTAACAGTCACCACATTTTCAAATTCTAACCATCGATGTTAAATCAACAATTGTGATTTAAACATTGAGACTAGACTCACTGGCACCTCGTGACTAGACTCTGACTGTGTTTCATGAAAAGTGATGGCCCACCAGACATATGTCATTCTCTTGTTATGTCTCTACAATTAATTTCTACGCATCTCTCCATAGCAACAAAGCGAGACGCGTTGATCTTTTAAGATTTGACAGCACTTGCACTGACCCACCTCTGTCAGTGTCAAAGAATCTTTCCAATCGCAGTACGCCAATCTGGCACCCATTTACCTTTTGTGGCTCACAAACTGAATTTGGCCCCATAGCTCCACGTGTCGAATTGTCACTTTTTTGCATTGTCTAAACCTAGAACATCTTCAAAAAGCGAAAAGCGACAGAAGTCAATCATGTAAGATCCAATGGTGTAATGCATTCTCTTTTCGTTTAACATTTAAATGGGACCTGATCTAACAAGTACGCATTTGACTTTTCAACTATCCAATAGCATGCGTTCTTTCATTCAATTGAGTTTTCAACATGGTGATGTGGACAATTAGATGTGTTTGATTCCAACTTTGGTTCGCCAACTTTGACAGTGTTCTTCGTCATTTCTGCGTTTTTGAGTGTTCAATCTGTATCCAAATCAACTGATCTTGCTTTTCGACTTGTGCTCATGATTTGTATATTAATCTTTGGCCTCAATCTTCAATGTCCTCTACTACATTTGCTCTATATATGCCCATGATAATGTATCCTTCTTTAGATATAGATCTTTGACCATGGAATTTAGAAACTTTCAGAGATGAAGAACTGCTTCTCAAAATGAATCTTTGTCTTAGACATGATTAGGAATAAGGAATTATGAATCATTAGAAACATCCAGACCTTCTCATCAGGAAAATGCATAACAAACCCTCCCAAAACCTAATCACCTAGCCATGGACTGGGAATTTGCTCATACAATTTCCCGCATCAATTAGCTCAAAGGAAAGATGAGAAGAAAGGTCATCCTATGGGCAATCTAGACTCAAACTCAAAACATTAATTTTTGACTTGACTCATAAACCCTAGAGCAAAGATATAGACTGAAACTTGGGCAACAACTGGCTCTGTCTGGGGATTAAGTATGATAATGCTTGAAAGAATCCAACCAATCTCTGGTTTCGCACAAAGGGTGACAACTTAGGAACTATAAGAACAAGCTAAACTAAGGAAGCAGCAAGGAACTACCTAAGGAAAACAAGCAACTAAACCAAGCAAAAGCAATAAAGGAAAATCTACCTAGCTGTCTACTACACAAGGGTTACCTATTTTTCAATTTTGCATTTGATACAACTCCAAGCCCTGTCCATTATAAGAATGAGGAAAGGTTTCTCCAGTTGGATATGCCACTTTGAAAGAATTATTTTGATTTGCTTGTGTGATCTGAAAAGGTCCTTTCCACAAAGACTGAAACTTGGAATGCATGGCTCTTGGCTCACGTCTCTTATCCCATAACAACACCAAGTCACCTTCCATAAATTTTCTAGGCCTTGCTCTTCTATCAAACACTTTCTTTATCCTTCCCTGAGGTTCAGTAATCTTCTCAACCATCTCTTCTCTCTCTTCTTGTAGTGTAGTAAGATACAAAATCCTCTTCTCTAACCCATCTTGGAAGACATCATCTTCAATTGCAATTTTCAATTTACAAGCAGCTAGTTCTAATGGTAGTGGCAAATTAGCTTCTACTCCATATACCAATTCAAAAGGTGAGATCCAAATACCCTTTTAGGTGTGGTCCTATCAGCCCATAAAGCATCATGAATTTTCTTATGCCAACCTTTCTGATTATCTGAGACCAATTTCTTCAAAATATTAATCAAGTTTTTATTACTAAACTCAACCTGCCCATTTCCTTGAGGGAAAAATCATAGGAATGTCCAACTTAAATACCATTATCATAGCAAAACTCAATGATCTTTGAAGAAGAAAAATAAGATGCATTATTCATTACTAACTTCATAGGGACTCCAAACCTGACCAGAATATGTTCTTTGAGGAACTCACATACAACTTCTAAGGAAGTCTTCTTCATTGGCTTAGCTTCAACCCATTTACTAAAATAATATGTGGCAGTCAGTATTTATGAATGTCCTTGACTGGAAGGGGGGTTAATTGGGCCTATAAAATCTAAACCCCATTGATGGAAAGGAGCTTCAATTACAACTGGTCTAAGACGTAAGGCAGCCAACTAAGGTTTACCAGTAACTATCTTGCATTTCTCACAATTAGTCACCCACTTATATGCATCTTTAAACATAACAAGCCAATAATAACATTGTCTCAAAATTTTGAATGCAATGGCAGTGCTAGAAAAATGTTCTCCACATGCTTCATCGTGAAAAGATCTTAACAACTTTACCTATTGCTCCTTATCCACACATCTTAAAAATGTTCCATCAATGGCTCTATTGTATAAGACATCATCATGACTTACATATTTCAAGGCTTTAGTTTTTAGATCTCTTCATTGCTTAGTAGTCAATCCATCAGGGCATTCACCATATGTCAAAAAATAAAAAATGTTTGAGAACCAAGGATCCTGAAGACTTACCATAAGAACCTTTGAAATATCTCCCTCTTTGCATTGTTGATCCTCTGCTCAAGCTTTACAAAGTGCAGTCCCTCTTACAAGTTTAGTTGGTTTTATTTCTATATAATATTCTTGGACTTTTGCTATCCATACCCCTATGTTATTACAGCCAACTTCTTTTTGTGTCAGAATACTTTTAAATGTAGGATCTGGCACATATATTATTGAATGAGAATGCAATACATAAAATCTGAAATTCTTGAGGACTCTCACCATTGCATATGCATGGTTTTCCATTTGAGAGTATCTCGGTTCTTGATTTTTCAATAGTATACTCATGAAAGCTATTGGAGCTTGTATCTTCTCTCTATTTTCTTGCATCAATATAGCTAACATAGCATGTTCTGAGGCATAACAGTAAATGATGAATTCCTTAGTGTAATCAAGATGGACGAGTACAGGGACTTTAGCAATGGCATCCTTGATATCTTCAAAAGCCCTCTTCCCAACATCACTCCATTTGAAAGTTTTATTGCCTTTCATCATATCAACTATACATTTAACTATTTCGGAGAAATCGGGAACAAATCTTCTCAAGAAATTTACCTGGCCAAATAAGGACTTCACTCCTGTTTTGCTCAATGGTAGCCTTAATTGTTGAATAGCTTTAACCCTGTTTGGATCAATCTTCACTCCTTCTTGAGATACAATACGACCAAGCAACTTGCCTTCTGTAACACAAAATATTGATTTCTTTGGGTTCAAAGAGATACCATGTTCTTTACATCTTTGTAACACCTTTTCTAGATCCCTGATATGATCTTTTCTCTTCTTGGAAAATATTGTCAAATCATCAAGATATATGACAATACTTCTTACTTTCAAACCTTCAAAAGCCAAATTCATTCCACACTGAAAAGTTGTTCCTACATTGATTAAGCCAAAAGGCATTCTATTGTATGCAAATGTACCCCATGGTGTGGTAAATGTAGTCTTGAACTAATCTACTTCATTTACCCGAATTTGATTGTATCCTGAAAATCCATCCAACATGGACATCATTTCTAATCCTATAGTAGTCTGCAAAAGATGGTCCACATTAGGAAGTGCAAAATTATCTTTGAGTGAGGCTTGATTTAGATTCCTAAAATCTACACAAATCCTTATCTCTCCGTTTTTCTTCCTCACTGGTAGAATATTAGCCACCCAAGTGGAATGATGAATAGGGTATATAATCCTAGCCTACAGCATCTTGTCAATCTCCCTGAAAATTGCCCCTTCAACTATAGGGTTATAATTTCTCTACTTCTACTTGAATGGTGTTGCATCTAGTTTAAGAGGGATTTCATGTTTGAACTTCTCACCCATGAAATTCTTTAGGTCTTCATAACTCCAAGCAAATACATCTTGAAATTCAACGAGCAATTTCTTGATTTCTACTCTCTCATCTGGTGTGCAACACTTGCCTATGTTTATCATCTTGGGGCTGACTTTTGTCCCTATGTTGATTCCATCATATTCACCACAAGTCTTTCCCTTCTTATCTCTTTCTCTCTTTATATATGCATCAAAAAGTTTCTCTAAAGAGATCACATGAGGTGGAATCTTATTACCTTTCAACTGAATCACATCAGATATTGTCAAAATTTTCATCTCCTGCCACTAAATCACCACCTTTTGCATTAGCGCTTCCTTCAAAATACAAACATTCAAAAGGATTTTCCCCTTCAATGAATTTGAGTATTTGTTTATCATCTTCAAATACCTGTCATGACTCTTCATTATCAGGTACATTAGGCATGAATAGAACTTCTATTTTATAGGTTTGATCTTTGAAATCAAGGTGTGGTAAGAGCAATGATGCAAAGACTGCCAAAGAATCAGCTCTTGAATTGAATTCTCTAAGCACTAATGCAATTGAGAAGGCATCAAAACTCTCAATTTCATCCCACACCTTACTACGGTATTTTCTCAATCTTGAATTCTTTACTGCATATTGATTTCTGACTTGTCTTACTACCAACTCTGCATCTCCTTGTGCTTTAAGCATCTTAATTCCCTTTAGTTTTGTTGTCATTATACCAAGAAGGAGAGCTTCATATTCTGCAGTATTATTAGAGTTTTTGAAATCCAACTTATAAGCAAAACAAGTCATTTCTCCATCAAGTGATATCAACACCACACCTGCACCTTAACCAACATTTGCACAACTGCCATCAAATTCCAGGGTCCACAACTGATTACCTTTATTTTGTTCTGATTCTTCTAGGATCTCAGGGTTACCAGAGAACAACATAAAATTGCCAAACTGCATTTCATGATACAAGTTTGAGATCTAGGATCATTTGATTTCAAAACAGTGAATTTTGCTTTCTCTTTTCGTTCTAGCTTCACCTTTTTGTCTCCAACTTGTATAGTGGCACTAGACCAATCTAATTTTATTTCTACCCCCATGTCTTTGCAAAAACTCCTACTCAAGAGCATTCCATAGCTTGCAGGGATGTCTACTACTAGAATAGTAAGTTTTCATCTCTTAGAGGGGTAAGCAGCAAGGGCAACTTAAGCATCTTTAATCTGTCCTACCAATGGTACTTGTTTGGCATCCATTAAGTAGCATCTACCAAAAGTTTGTCACTGGAAGACCTAAAACTTTGGCTACAAAGGCAAGCATTACATTGTCTGAAGCTCCTGTATCTATAATGCAATTACTCAATCTATTTCCATTGATAAACAAAGAAATATAAAAAGGATCCAGCTTTTGATTTGGGCAAGTAGCTAAAACACTAGATTCTTCTTCTTGAAATAGTCCTGGAATTGCAAAATCTTCATTATCAAAAGAAGCTCCACTAGTGCTAGCCTTATTATGATGTTCAACATTGGCATTAATATTAGCATGATCTGTCTCTTTACTATTGCAATGTTCAACTAATATTTTCAATTGATCAGGATTACATTTCAAATAATCTAATGGGGATATCTAAATTCTTGCTTCTTCACAATATTGCACTATGTCAAAGGAAATAACAGACTTACCTTTGTACTCCTTTTGTGAAGATGAAGTTACTATGCCACTGCCTTTATCAACTTTATTTGATGGTGCATTATTCTTGACAAGAACTGAGGAGTTGTTCTAATTTTTGTTCTTATGACCTCTGGTCATTACTGTTAACTGAGGTCCTTCTAGAGTAGCAAAACAATCACCTCCTGATTCTGAATCTGATTCATACTCCAAGAAATAATTTTCAAAGTCGTGACAAGGAGAATGATTATCCTCACTTTCAGGATATTCAATTGTTTGTTCTTTGTTATCCCCATCTGTTTATATCTGATCATATCAGCACATGTATCTCCATCATGATCTTCTCTTGGGTGGAAAGCACACATATTTTGTCTTTTTGGAGCAGGTTCAATTGCTAATCTCTGTTGAATAGGTGATATTTGCAATGCTTTACCTCCATTTGTATTTCTATAACCTTCCTGATGAGGTTGATAAGTAGGTCTATTGATTTGTTTCTTCAATGAGATGAGCTCATTAGACAAATTTTGAAGCATGGCCTTTGTAGTATTGGAAGTACTAGCTGTATTGCTCACAATTCCAGATTGAAATTCTCTCTTCCATTTACTAGAAGCAATCATATCATCCTCCATCTACACAGCTAGTGTCTAGGCAGCTTGCAAGTTTGCTACATTGGCTCTTCTAATTTGATATCCCAAATCAGGAGGCATAGAACTAATGTAGAAAGTCTTCTTATTATCATTTGTAGGTGCACTTGCAGCAGGTATTCTTTCGATAAGTTTATTGAATCTTGCATTAAAATCTCTCATGGAAACTGATGGTTCTTTCTTTATCTATGCCAATTGCAACAACAATACTTGTGCATCTCTGTACTTTTATAACGTTCCTCAAACCTTTGTTTCATAGTGTCCCAATTTGTGATGCATCCTGCAGGTAGATCTTGATATTAATCAGCAGCATTATCCACCAATGTATCTACAAATGTTTTGACTGCCACATCCTCATGTTGAGGATTTACTACACCACAAACCTTATGGAAAGCACTCAAGTGTTGTTCAGCTAAAGTAGAGCCATCTTCATTGAATCTTGGAAAGTTCTTCCTTGATGCTCTTGCCAGATCATTATTAGCCTCAAGGGCAAGAGGACCAATAGCATTTCCCCAAGGTTGTGCCCTAGCTGTTGGTACAGTGATTTGATTTGTCTGAAAAGTAACCAAGAGTGGAAGTGTTGCACCAATCAACAACAAAGCATCAAAAGCAGGAGGAATAGAATTTTTGACAACACGAGTAGAAGATTGACTTCTCTAGGTTCTATTCAGAGGAACAAACAGAAAGGTATCTTGAAGTTGTTTGGTTACAAATTCCCTTGCACATGTTCTTCCTCTTCTGCAAAGGTCTTCTAGGATAGGAAAGTTAGCCTTCTTGAGCTCTTCGTATATTGAGTCAACCTTTCCTTGGAACTCCTGGTATATTTGGAATCCAGAGTATATCAAATGTTTCTTACCAGTCTTGAGTGCTCCACTTCTTCGGCAAGTTGAGGCTGTAAACTGGTATCAAGTTCTTATGGCAAACACCTAAATACCATAAGTCCTTTCTTGCAACTCAAATATATATTTAGAGTTTAACTGATTATGAAGGGAAATTCTTCAGAACTTTCATCTGAATCTCCCCAATAGAGTCGCCAAAAACTGTTGGTTAATAGTTTTTCCTCGTATTAGATTTGATAATCTTGACTCTTTGATACCCAATGCTTGGAAAGACAAAAGGATGTTTACCAACAACTGGGTCAATGTATATACTTTATCACTGCCCTCTGAATTGATTAGGTACAGCTCCCTATGATTTGCAATGATATGCAATGAATATGTTTTTTATGAGATCAAAAATCTTGATATTGCAAACTCTTAACCTAAGAGTAGTAAAGGATAACCAAATTGTTTGTAGGCACAAACAACTTAGGCACGATGTATATGAATAATCTATCACACTCAGTGGAATGATTGCAATAGATTATATTGATATCTTCTGACTTCTAAATCTATTCTAAATGTTAATTACTCACCCAAATGCAAAAGTAGGAAAGAAAGAACTTTACATATGAAGGCAAGTGGAATTGCTTTATCTATTAGACCTGACTGAAATGGAATTCAACAAGTACCAAATAGATTCACATAAGTCATTCTTTAATCCCCAATGAATTATCTAACATGTATGAAACTATCAAGAAAAGAAACAAAATTATATATGAAGCAGCAAATGGAATTGTTTTACTGCAAATATCAAAACAAAGTGGAATCCATCTGATTATTTACAGGATCATACACAATTGTCTTTCAACTCTAAATGCAAAGGTATCTAATGCATGGACCACAAAACATGGAAAGAAAATACTGCAAATGGAATTACAGAACCATTCATTCTCAAGTTTGTCAACCCTTGTTATGTCAAAAGAGATTACATTTATAGTCTCTTGTTATCATTTCTAAATTATGGCAGAGCAATAGTCATATAATAGAGAATAAAATATGGAAATATCCAATCTGTATCGCGATATGAGCACGTAGTATCACTTCTATTGATGATTTTGAATCCATGATATTCCTGAAAACACACCATGACTGTTCATCTTCATGCAGTCTCAGAAAATCCTGTAGAAAATCATTTATTTTTCATTTTCTGTCTTTACGCACCAAATCCATATATTTCATATTCTAGCGGTCACTGCATTTTCAAATTCTAACCATCAATGTTAAATCAAAGATTGTGATTTAAATGTTGAGACTTTCCTTTATGGTCTCCACCGTGGGTCCACAGAGTACACGTGTCTTCTTGTCACTATGTCACTAAGAATAACACTCAAGCAACTTCGTATAGCAAGATAGCGACAACCATGGATCTCTTTCCAATCTGACAATGATAACAGAACAATGTTAAATTTCTTTACTTTGCGGCACAAATCCCTCTTTCCAACTAGGTATATTGTGGCAGACAGATGACAGAATTTTATTGTTTGACATCGAACTATTTTGCCTCATTAGCACCTTGTGACTAGACTCTGATTGTGTTTCATGAAAAGTGATGGCCCATTGGACATGTGTCGTTCTTTCATTATGTCGCTATGACTAATTTCTATGCATCTCTCCATAGAGACATAGCGAGAAGCGTTGATCTGTTAAGATCTGATGGCACTTGCGAAACTGACCCACCTTTGTCACTACCAGATAATCTATCCAATCGCAGTATGCCAATCTGGCACCCATTTACCTTTTGCGGCTCACAAATTGAATTTGGCCCCAAAGCTCCGCATGTCGAATCGTTGCTTTTCAGCATTGTCTAAACCTCGAATATCTTCGAAAAGCGAAAAAGCAACGGATGTCGATCATGTAAGATCCGATGGTGGAATGCATTATCTTTTCATTTAATATTTAAATGAGACCCGATCTAACAGGTAAGCATTTGATTTTTCAACTGGCTAATAGCAAGCATTCTTTCATTCAATTGAGTTTTCAACTTGGTGATGTGGACAAGTAGATGTGTTTGATTCGTCGACCAACTTTGGTCTTCGCCACCTTTGACCATGTTCTTCGTCATTTCTGCATTTTTGAGTGTTCAATCTGTATTCAAATCAACTGATCTTGCTTTTCGACTTGTACTCGTGATCTATATATTAATCTTTAGCCTCAGTCTTCAATGTCCTCTACTGCATTTGCTCTGTATATGCCCGTGATAATGTATCCTTTTTTAGATATAGATCTTTGACCATGGAATTTAGAAACTTTCAGAGATGAAGAACTACTTCTCAACATGAATCTTTGTCTTAGACATAATTAGGAACAAGGAATTATGAATCATTAGAAACATCTAGACCTTCTTCTCATCAAGAAAATGCATAACAAACCCTCCCAAAACCTAATCACCAAGCCATGGACTAGGAATTTGCTCATATGATTTCCCACATCAATTAGCTCAAAGGAAAGATGAGAAGAAAGGCCATACTATGGGCAATCCAAACTTAGACTCAGAACATTAACTTTTGACTTGACTCAAAAATCCTAGAGCAAAGATATAGACTGAAACTTGGGCAACAACTTGCAACTCAGCAAATGAAGGAAAATGAGCCAACTCGGTCGAAGAACAAACTGAACTAGCTCAGTCGATGAAGGAACCGAACCAACTCGGTTCATGAAAAGACCGAGTTAACACGAAATGTTAGCCCCAACCAAATCACATGTTAACCCACAGCAAAGAAGACAGCCCATTGAAGATATCTCTAATCGGTTATTGATGATGGGCTGGATGGGTGGCAAAAATGGTCAATAGTATCACAGTTATACTTGATTCATTGTATAAGTAAGAGAGGGCTTAAATATCAAAAGTAGCGATAATCAGTATCACATCAGACCATCATAAATATGAGCATTGGATCATCACATAAGGCAGATCATCAAGGATTGTGATCAGCTATTATTATGCCTTGCAGATCACTATATTAGTGATTCTAATTATACTTATTTCAATTCACTAATACATCAAGATAGTCGATATGAACTTCTATATTGATTGCATTTATCTTCATAGTGGTCAATACAATCTTCATAAATTCCAGATCAATAATTGTCTACAACAGCAGTTATTGAATAGATCTCTTATCACTTACAAGATTGATATAAGACATACAATCTCATCTACATTCAGCTTGGAAATTCAAGTTAACCACGCTAGATATGGCAGAGATTGTTTTATTGCACTAAATGCCAATGCATAAAATCAATTCACTTCAGCACATATCTAATGCTCCAATCAGAGATAGCAGAAATATTGATAGAAACATTTACCCTCTAAGCGGTTTCATTAATATATCTATTGTTGTTGAAATAATAATAATTGAGTAAATTACATATGTGCTATTAAATATTGTAATTCATAGTGAATAAAGGAGTCAAGGTAATTGTCCCAAAATTTCAAAATGACCAAAAGGAGAGGACATTACATACACACATACCCGAGCGTACCCGATCAAAAAACAATTGCATATACCCAAGTACGAGATTCCTATACCTGAACCCAAACCGGTGACTTAGGATACAATAAATTGCCTATCGTAAATCTATATTGTCTAATCATCAGTGTACTTAAAGGTTTACAGTCCTCCACTTGGAATTTCTTAAGCATTTCTTTTGCATATTTAGTCTAAGATAAGGATATACCTATATCCAACTAAGAAACTTACAATCCAAGGAAAAATGCGAGTTCTCCAATAATACACATCTCAAACTTTGTTCGCATTTGCATAGCAAAATCTTTGCAAAAATTGTCATTACCAAAAAAAAAAAAAAAATCATCAACATAAATGACTACCATAAACAAATGCTCATCTATAGACTTGAAATATAGATTACTTCCTACATTACCTTTGCTAAAACCCTCATAAAAGAAGATATTGGTCAAGCCTGAATACCAAGCCCTAAGAGCCTATTTTAAGCCATGCAAAGCTTTCTTTGACCTGCAAATCCCTTCTTTTCTATAAGATTGGAAACCCTTCGGCTGCTCTAGAAGTCTGAAAAGTGAAAACCCTCCCCCGCCCTCCACCTTGGATCACAGCTCCCTTGCCTCTCATACCTTCACTCTCTATGATATCTCCGGCCAGCCACTTCACCTCACCCCTCCGCCCCGTTGCCAGCTCTTTTCTTTCTCTAGCATCAACGAGGGATTTCAATACATGAATTGTAGCAAGGCAGCGAATAAGGAAGGGTTCCAAGCTAAGCTCTTCGAGCTTGGTATTACAATTTTGGGTTCCTTTCTCATGGTGCTCTTTAACAGAGTGGTTTGCACTAGCTTCCCCAACTCTTGGCCATAGCATATTATCTACCCAATCCACAAGTCTGGGTTGGTATCGGACCCTGACAACTACAAGAACATCATGGTTGGGCACACATTCGCCAAACTATATGCCAACATGTTGAATACTATCTTATCCAAAGAGTTTGATCGGTGACACTATCAAGCTAGGGGTCAGGCAGGTTTTCGTACAAATTTCCAAACTACAAATCACATTCTGCATTTGCAAGCTATCATTCAAGAGGCACGACACTGCTCGGTGAAAGTCTATCATTGCCTTGTAGACTTTCGCAAAGCCTTTGATTATGTTCCTCGAGCAGCTCTCTTTTAGAGACTTAGGGGCATTGGGATTTATGAGACTCTCTTGACGGCTATCATGAGGTTGTACGAGACTATTGTGGGTAGGTTCAAGACTCCCCAAGGATTTTTGGATCCTATTCATAGCACCATTGAGGTGAAATAGGGTTATCCTCTTTCACCCACCCATTTTGGTATCTATATTGACCAACTCGAGGCTATCCTCCAGGACTTCCCACTCCCTGGGGATGGTTTCTACTTGCACCAAGTTTTGATCTCCATTCTATTTTTTTGCTAATGATGTGGTTCTCCTTGCTTCTTACCCTGAGGGGCTTCAGCAGCTTCTTGACGAGCTACTCTTTTTATGACTCACGACAGCTAGTTGTGAAACTAGGTAAGACCTAGGTTATGGTCTTCAACTACTTGAAGACCTCACATCTCCATTTCTACTTCCAGGGTGTGGAGATTGAGATCACATCCTCATACACTTACTTGGGAGTAAAGTTCTTCGGACCTCATTTCAGTTTGAGATAGGTCGTAGCCCCAAGTTAGAAAAGGGTTGAACTCCCTTGCTATGATCGAGAAACAGTGCTTCAGTCACCACTTTAAGGATACCATAGCCAAGTTGTCCTTTTTGGACTCTTTGGTCAAGTTAACCGTCCTATATGGCTCCATTGCGTGGCTGCCCTCTCTGTTGGAGTCGGACTGCGATTCTATCAAGGGAGCTCAAGCCCTTTGTCTTCGACAGATTATCAGATGTCATCGGTTTACACCCCGTAGTATTGTTTTGGCCAAGTTCAATGCTCACCCTTTCAGGTTGGGGACCATTTTTTATTTGATATAGTTGCTCCATCGGCTTTGAAGGTTTGTTGACTCTTCGGAGGGTCATCGTAGATATTCCTTTTTAGCCTACTGTTCTTCAGAGGCAATTTCCGAATTTGATTACGGTTGCAAGGCTCGTTGCTGGTTCGCCCACGCCTCTGCCCTTCTTGGCTTGATTGGTAGATGGACCGCCTTCCCCTCTTCCAATTCTCCGCCTACTCTTTCAGTTCTCTCTGGACACCCCTTCTCACCTCCTTCTGCCACAACAGGGGTTGAACGAGCACCTCAAACTAGACATTTACAGATGGTACATCACCACGACTTGGAGTAACCCTTCGAGGGGCTTCACCCGAGGATGGCCTTCTATACCAAACACTTCAGTGATATTCAGAACAGGGTCATTATGCACCCTCGGTACCTCATCATTGTCGGACTCGTGCCCTTGGCATCTTCTTGGGATCTTTCAAGGGGCGCTCTCATAGGCTTCGTATCCAGACTGAGAGCACTTGCTTAATAGGGAGGACAAGATCTGTCGCCTCTACTACCTTGGAGAGGTCGAGATTGAGACCCATTTCATTTTTCATTGTCCCGTCTACTATGCGATAAGAGGGAGGTTTCGCTGCTTGTTCAGGGAGTGTGGATCCCTTTCATCATTTTTCAAATACATTGACTAGCAATGTCTTGCACTTTATCTTCAAGAGACTTTGTGGCTTCACGATCACACTCTATAGCTTCAGTTCCCATCGAGATAGACTTTAATTTGGCTCATCAACTCCTTCACACCCGTGTCTCCTGTGTAGGGAACGAGGCCGTCTCTCTTCCCTACTTCAAATCACACCAAATCTGTATGGCCTTGCAAAGGACACACTCAGCAACACCATCCCACTTCCAGCAGATCTTAGAGATGTCGGTCCAGAGCACCTTCTCGCCCTGGAGGATGGACCGTACCCTTTAATTCTAGACTGCTTTTCGTCTATGAGGACTACATAGTTTCCCTTTATTGTTTTGTTGCTCTGCTCTTTTTTCTTTATTGTGATTTCCATGAATATTATTTGGTGCTTCTCTTGTTGGCATTTGCCCTCATGTACTATTTCCAATCCCTTAGACCCTTGTTATTCTCTTGTTGGGCATTTATAAATTAATTTGATCTTATCTTATCTAGATTGCCATTCACAAAAGTTGATTTTACATCCATTTGCCACACTTTGAAATTCGTATAAATTAAAAAGCTAAGAACATTCTCATGGCTTCTAACTAAGCTAAAAGGGAAAATGTCTCTTCAAAGTCAATACCCTCGACTTGTGCATACCCATTGCAAACAACCAAGCTTTATACCCATTGCAAACAACCAAGCCTTATTCCTAGCAATGTTTCCATCTTCATTGAATTTATTCTTAAATTCCCACTTAGTACCAAATCACATTCTTATCTATAGATCTTGGACCTAATTCCCATGTTTTATTTTTCTCTATAAGACATAATTCCTCTTTTATTGTTTTGATCCAATTTTCATCTTTACTAGCTTCATTATATGATTTAGGTTCAATTTCAAATAGAAACAAAAGTTACACCTCTTAATTATGTTGTTTTGCGACTCTTCTTTGTGTTTGAAATCCATCATTAGCGTGATCTATGATTTGCTCTTCCAAATGATTCTTTTTCACAAATTTTGGAAGCATATTTTCATCATCTTTTTCAAAAACCATTTCACCACCATTAACAGAGCTTGTTTCAACAATATCATGTTCAAGCACATCAATTTCAGAATCTTTAACAACATTTTCAGATTCCTTTTCAACAATAGAATCTTCATAGTCATCAATCCTACATAACTTCATCAACTTTAGCATTAACACTTTCAATAACCCTCTTCAATCTATTAGTACTTGTAAGCCTTGCTATGAGTAGAGTAACCAAGAAAAAAACCTTTATCACACCTAGGATCAGATCTGCCCAAACTATATTCATGCCTTTTAGAAAAACATCTGGTACCAAAAAGTTAAAAGTATTTAGAAGAAGCAAGTTTGTCATTTTGAAAGTTTTCTTATTGTGGTAATGCTATCATTCTCATGGGAGACAGGTTTTGTGAACCACTACTCATGAAACATGGGTCAATGAGCTTGACTCAAAAAACTACACAGTTGAATCTTGATAGCAATATCACAATTTGACTTGTGGAAAATATCTCCTACTTATCAATTAATGAACTTAAGGGGCTTTCTAATGAATGGTCCATAAGGCACAACACTTTGTGAAGGTTTTTGAAATGGAGTTGCAAGTAGAGTGGGTTAACCATGGAGGAAACTCCATTGTTAAGCACCTTCGAGCTGGAGTAGTACTAGGATAGGTTCCATTCATTCTCATGTTAAGTGTTCCATTCATTCTCATGAGAGATGGGTTCTGTGAAGATGGGTTAACTCTCGGGCTGGGTTAACCACAGAGGAAACTCCATTGTTAAGCGCCTTCCAATAAGTTTTAAGTGTTCCATTCATTCTCATGACAAACGGGTTCTGTGAACCACTACTCATGATACATAGGTCAATGAGTTTGACTCAAAAAACTACATAGTTGAATCCTGAGAGCAATATCACAATTTGACTTGTTGTGGAAAATATCTCCTACTTATCAATTTTCTTATTGTTGGGCCTCAATTATCACACTCTGTTAAGAATACATACTGCCATGTGAAATATTTCAACCCAAAACTTTCCAAATATTTAGGCTTCATTTAGTAGGCTTCTTGCCACTCATTTGATCGTTCGACTTCTTCTTTCAGCTATACACTTTTCCTGTGGTGTTCTTGCCACAAAAAAATGTATTTTGATACCATATTTCTCACAATATTCATCAAATTCATTAGAAATATATTCACCATCTTTGTTTGATCTAAGACATTTAAGTTGAAAACCACTTTCTTTTTCAACCACAGCCCTAAAAATTTGGAACATTTCCAATGCCCCAGATTTTTCCTTTCAAAAACTTACCTATGTCATTTTAGAGGAAACATCAACAAATAGCATAAAGAATTTTTCATTTTTCAAAGCCTTAGATCTAGAGGGACCACAAAAACAATACGAGCTAGCTCTAAGGGTTGTGAACTTGAGTATTCTTTTAATTTGAAACTCACTCTTGTTTGTTTTCTTTGTTGGCATTCTTTACAGATGATATTTGTGGACTTTATGATATTAGCCACGTATATTATTGAATTCAAAGGACTAGTTTTGACAAGATTATCGAAATTCACGTCCTAATCTTTTATTCCAAAGCCAAGTTTCATCATATGAAAGATCCCTAATGGATCTCTTCCACTGATCTGCTGTAATTTTATATTTTAAAATTTATTTTCCCTATTTATTAAAATTTTCTTGCAAAGCTAGACAGAAGCTGCAGAAGGGTTTGACTATTTTATATTTTTGATGATTTTTCAATAAGTAATAACAGAAGTACAATAACATGAACCAGTTCTGAAAATGTATTCCAAATACATTTAAAGCAAATTCGCTTTAAGAAGATTTTTTGAATATATGCCTAATATGTAACCATATGAAGATTTACAATAATATCCAAATGATTACAACCAAAAATAAAGCCAACCTAAAGGCATGAAGGTGAAATATGAGCTCAAAAGGAAGCTACGGCCAGAATCCAACTCTCAAATGTTGTATGTGGAAAAGTAGATGGCTGTCAGGCGTGGTTGTACAGCTGCAAAGTGCCCACATGTGGGTAAAATACTCAAACCCCAGCTAAAACTCTGACTCAGTACTGCGTTCCCCAAAAGAAACAATGCACAATCTCCACGATGCTTCTGACTGCAAGAATCCATACCACTATTTTGAGGGCTACGTCCTAAACAGGCAAAGCAAGTGGGTTTGGCGTCCCAAATGCTGAAAGCCCAATCAAAGCCCAAAACACAAATCCAAGAGGTAATATGTCAATAATGCCTTTGAACTTTGTCTTTACCTCCTTATAACCCACCAAACTTAGCCCGAACCCTAAAAGTGTCTCCATGTGGCGTTGGGTTATAAAATAATATATTTCTCATTTTTAAAGTGGTCAAGTATCCAAAAAATGACCTTTTTCCCAATAGAAAGAAATCCATTCACCGAAATGCTCTGAGTCAAAAGAGAGATATTTAGAAAAGTTCAACACCTTTCCAACGAGCTATTACACCAAGGGATATTCACCCAAATGAGGCCAAAAAACCCCTTATTACTCCAAAATGGCTATAACTTAGCCTTATTTAAATTATTAAAATGCTAACTTAGGAGAATATTTAAATATATTAAAATATTTCCCTAATAGCGAACTGATAGCCAAAACACCTCTACAAGGTGAAACTGATCTCGTCACCTCCTGTGACTGATGCCGGATAATTTGAAATAACTGACAGTCTCATCCCTCAAAAATAGGGATACTCCTAAAAAAAATAGCAATATCTCCGAATCTCCCAAAACTGAAACCATAGAATGATCTCGTAGAGACTGAAGAATGTAACCCATCTCCACCTCCTAAAATGTAGGAAACTCCTCCTACAATTAAGGAACTGCTCTCAACTGCTCTCCTATTGTCTGAAAGTCCAAATCTGAACACTGTGTACCCTGACTGAGTCCTTAAACACCACTGCCAGCCTACGAGACTAATGATAGGCCAACTCTATCGTCTTTAATGTCCACTCTAGAAAGGGGACATGACATCATATTGACCCAACAAACATTTTTGACCTTTAACGTATATGAGATCATAGACATCATTTTCTATTCCTAACCACTAATTTTCCTAACTTATCCTTTTTAACCTCACACCCCTGAGCATTAAAATTTACAAAGTGCCCATTATCACACATTTGACAGTGTGACTAACACTTTAACAAGTTATACTTCAATCCCTCAACATGCCAAACATTGTGTTTTTAGAGTACCATTAATGCTTAAGGGCCCTTACCGCAAATTTGCATTAATGACCTATCCACAAACTTTACTGCAACACCATTCCAACTAGTAAAGGTAGTAAACTTACTCTTACCACCTGTCATGTGATTTGAGCTGCCACTGACTATTCTTCAAAGATTTTGCTTCTGTGCTTGCAACGCAATCTGAACAATCATGGATTTCTCATCCTTCTTTATCCATATTTTTTTTGCCTCTTTATTCAAGAACCTAGTCTCGGTCCTTTTCATTTCTGCAGAATTCATGTAACAATTCCTTGCAATGTGACCAACATTTTGACATTTAAAGTAGATCATACTGAAACTTTCAAGGAATCAAAAGGATTTTGACTAATAAAACTGGTTTTCCTTCACGACACAACTCTACAATCAACTGCTTTATGACCAAAGTAATAACAAAAATGAAAATAATCATAAAAAGGATAAAACATATTTGTTGTCATTCTTCTTGTAGGAGGATACCACTGTGGATATTTTTTCTCCCTTTAAACCTTAACAATTCCATCATTATTGTCCTTTTCACTGAAAGAATTACTAGAACTTTAACCTTTATCAAAACCCAAACCAGATTTACCATTGCTAACATCTCATCTAGCAAATCAGAACTCTTCTCAATCTTAACTTTTTCGATCGGAAACCACCTTCAATTGTCTAAATTCATTCCTCAAAGATACTACTGCACTTTCTAACTTTAAACAATTTTCAGATTTTAAACAAAAGTTCAGAATTTCAATTGATTGCCTCTTGTTGTCTTTTATCTCCTTCAATTTCAACCTTTAGATTGATAATCTTTTGGTTCCCTTCATCAAGTTTCTTCTTTTAGGCTTCACTTTCTTCCAAAGCTGAAATGGAAACCACTCCAAATCATAATGCTATTAGCATCTTGATATTATCAACAAAGTGGACAAGGTTAGGTATTGTTTATTATGTGGAAATGGTACCTAGAACCTACCAAACCCTAAAGCACAATATTAGAATACTATGAAATGGAATTTTCCAAAATCCAAAGGTTAGAAGAAGTTATGTGATTCAACCAAAGAAGGGTCAAAAAAGCTATCTTACAAACAGTTGTATTTTGTTACTCTGAATTAGAAGAGGATGAGGATATCATGAGATTGACTTATGATGAAACTTCAAACTTTCAATGGCTACGTTAGTTCCAGAGAAAGATGAACAAGCAGTTGCAGTGGCTAGTATTAAAAAACACTTAATTTGCAAAGTAGGCATTGGAAATTGTAATGAGGTTATGAAATTGTTGTAGATACGGGATATATAGAGAAGATTAAAAGAAACCGGCCAGGAAGGTCATGTGAAAGCCAAACATACAGAATAATGGCATCTCTCTGTTAGATAGAAGTTCATAGGTAGCAAAATAGTGCTGGACCTTTAAAATGCAGAAAAAATATGGGTTGACGGGATCAACAAAGGCCATCCTATTCCAAAACAGAGGCAATAAAAGGAAAAGACTTATGTAATGAAGAATAATCTAGAGGACCATTTTTTGGTTGATAATAGCTCTTTACTAGTGAACTTTTGTCTTAGATATCACAACCAAGGTGTATCTCTATGGTGAAATGCAGCCTAGACTTGCATCCGACCTCATCTGTTGAGATATGCAACACCATTACTTGAACTTGACAGTTTAGCCAATTTCCACACTTGCCCATTGGGATGTGCCATATCGAGTGAGTTCACCATGTTAATTAGTCCAATTTTGACAACTGTTCATTGGGATATGCCCCACCCAATGCATTGGACGTAGAATCTTATCCCGTTTCAACACATAATCATGTTTTTTGGGGGCTTGAACCTTGAGCCCTTCTTTGGGAGGCCAATGCTTTTAATCTTTACCGTTGAGTTTAATGGGCATTTGTTAAGTAGGATATCACAATAAAATAGCAATCTATACACAAATAAGCATGACCTGTAACCTATACACATTGTCATAATAACTTTCAAGATGTATCTATCTAATTTTAGCGATGGGCATCCCAATCAGAGCTGAAAAACATATGTTCAGTGGTCCAGAGTTTAGTAAAAGCCATTCGAATAACATAGAACTGCACTAAATTACCATTATGATAGTCCATGTTAAAGCCTTGCTACTCATGCCCCCATAATTAAAAAGAAGCTGGGCTCCCTACACTTAATAACATAGGCATTTCTTAATGTCCTTCATTACAAGTCTCCTATGCTATGCGGGTGACTATTCTCATACATTATTTGTACACATTTTGGTTAGATCCATTTTTCTTACCTTCAAAGTTGGCGGCCTAAAGCTGGACTTGCCGAAATGACAAGTGACTTCTGTGATACTCTTTTCATGGGCAATTTCGATAACTCTATTTAAGTATTTTACAGAACACTGAATTGGGTTAATCAACTCTTAAACTTTGGCACCCTCAACAGACTCCCTAGGTTGATAAAAAAGAAATGAAGGTACTCATTTTAACATGTGTTTCCTACAGTGAACAGGTAATCTTTTTCATATTCAATTTAGCTTACTCAATTTGATAAGACTCGAAATTTATCTTGAAATTAGCGACCCTAATTTATGTGTGGTAATCCGAGGACCCTGAGGCAAGCCAATTAAAAGACAAAAAGATAACTAGCTAATTTCTATATGTTAAAAGAATCAAAAATCAATTCAATTTGTAAATGTACAATGACAATTTCTTAGCCAAAAGGAGGAGAAAAATACCTTATATGAAGATATACTGGCTGGCAGGGGACTGCGTGATTCGTCAAACCAAAAATAAACCAGAAACCACAAAAACATCGTTGAAGAATATCAGGATACAAAATTAAGGCATAGATAAATCAAGAAAGAAATGGATGGACAAATGCAATGCATACGGGAATTCAATTTCAAGGCGTTTTTCGCCATCGTCGAGACCATGTAGGAGGGCTTTGGCTGCATCAGAAATTAGTTCGTCATAAGATTTAGGTTTGTATAAAGGAATTCCCGCTTTTGGGTCTTTGCCTGACGCTTCCTGTATACTGCTTCCAATCCTTGATGATGTTGATGATAATTTTTGCCTCATTCGCCAACTTCTATTTGAGTTTATCCTTTGAAAGAACCTCTTGGTGGGAGATAATAGACAGAGATGCTGCGAGGTGGGTACATAAGCATTTGGCCTTGTTATAAAGCTTGGTGAAGAAAATGCAAATGCAACGGAGGATGGGAGAGACATTCCTGCTGCTGCTCACACCATACAGAGCTCTGAATGCCCGTGCTCCCTTGAAATGGAATTGCTTTCATAAGGATAATGTATAATATTTGCGTTTTTTCAACTTCTGGCTGTTTTTTTCGGTTAGCCGTTTGATTATATTTTATTAGGCTAATTATATATATATATATATATATATATATATATATATATATATATATATATATATAATAACAATGATTATTTTCCAACTCTAAAGCAATTATTCCATAAGAAAATAGAGAAAGATAGATAGATAAAAATTTAACGTCCACGAGGCTAAAAATAGCCTATGGGACAGCAAGACAACTCAAGCAAACTTAAGTAGCAATGTTCGCTACTTGTGCAAGATGATGATGAGTCCACCCAATTGCTCAATGTACTCTTCGTTGAATAGGTTATGGCAAGAACTGTCACATATAGTGTCCGCAAATTTATCTCTACTACTCTTGTAGGCCTCACATTCTAAAATAAAGTGCTGTTCAGTTTCCACTTTCCCAGAATTGCAGAATTTGCAAATTCTCTCTTCCCAAGCCTCCTTTGGCCTCTTCCAACGTCCGGTCTCACAACGAAGTTGGTGAGAGTTGGTTCTCAGCTGAGCAATAAGATTTTTAGCCCTCCAAGAAATGTTGGCTCCTATGTATGCTTTTTGGAGTTGATCACAAGTGAGGTTGAACTCATTTATATAATATAATTTCTTCCTGCCGATCTCGCTTCCCCAATTTCTCTTATAGAATTTCTCCATGACAAAGACCTTTATTTCTTTATTATTTGTGGGGCACATATTGAATTGAATATTTCATTTACTCATCCATTTGATGTTTTGTTGCATCCATGTCCTTTTTCGCTTACATAATGTGTCACTAAAGACAACTTTAGGCCATCTATCCTCTTCCATTTTTTCGATTCTTTTTAAATAGCTTAGAAGGTGAACCATAGCAAGTGCCTCAATAGGAGTAGCCCCCATTTCACTTAGCATGATATCATATGGAATAGTGCTTTTGATTTTAAACTTGCTTGTGATCAAGCGCTTTTGGATTCCTTCGATTTGTTTCTATTGTACTATAGTAGTGTTGTTGGCCCATAATTCACACCCGTAAAGAACAACTGGCAGCACAAGAAAACCGAACAAGGTTTGAATAGTTTTTCAATCCCACAACTCTGCTTCACGGCACCTATTCTGAAGAGCATAAAAAACCTTCCACCGACCTAATATCCTTTTATACCTGCAGCTAGACCAGCTTAGTTTTTTGTTGAAATCAATGCCAAGGTATTTATACTCCGCAACTTCTTCAAGAACACTTCCATTGTAATAAAATTCATGTTGGTGTTATTTTTTATTATTAGAGAAAATCATAGCCTTAGTTTTGCTGATATTGACCTGCATCCCCACCATTCCGCAAAAGCGCTCAAAAGAAGATAGATGATCTTGCAAACCACAGGCAGATTTGGCAATTAAAATGAGATCGTCCGCATATAGGAGTAGCTTTATAACAAATCCACCTAGCTGAATGCCTTCACCCTTTTGCATGTTTAACCACTCTTCCAATTTGTCAATATATAAACCAAACAAAATAGGAGATAAAGGGGCAGCCCTATTTGACCCCGATATCGCTCCTAAAACATTCTGAAATGCCACCTGAAGTTCTGATTTTGACTTTCACCTCTTCGTACATCCTATAAACAACAGCTTTGAGATGCATAGGAATCCCTAATTCTTCCATCCTAAACCAAAGCTTGTCTCTCGGGACGGTGTCAAAAGCCTTTTTAAAGTCGACAAAGCAACAAAATACCTCTTCCTTTTTCTCCCACTCTTGTTCAATAATGTGTCTCAAAGTGACACAGTGATCCATTGTCCAGTGCTTTGGCCTAAAATCAGCTTGCCCTTTAGCACGTTTATGGTTTTCTTCTGCCCATTTGCTGATCCTAGTTTCTATCATGCTGCACAGAGACGCGGATTGCAAAGAGCTGCTAAAGACAAAAATCTCATCAGTACTTTAAACAAGTTTAGAAACTACCGCTTGCATCGAGAACCGTTGATAGTTGCGTCAAACATTTTATAGTAGTGTATTCTTAATGGTGACAAGAAAGTAGAACATTAGCTAGGTTTATTTTAAAATGATTCATCTAACATTTGTCGAAAGAAGTCTCACATTTTTTTTATAAGAATTTGACTTGGGAAAATATACAAATATGTAAACTTTACAAACCATTCATCTTCTAATTAATTTCTCCATCAATTATGAAGATTGATAAGTAGGAGATAATTTCTATAGCAAGTCAAATTGTGATATTGCTATCACGATTTAACTGTATGATTTTTGAGTCAAACTCATTGACCCATGTTTCATGAGTAGTGATTCAACATGAATCCATCTCTTATGAGAATAAATGGAACACTTAGCACTCATTGGATCTAGCTCATTGATCCATGTTTCATGAGTAGTGATTCAACATGAATCCATCTCTCATGAGAATGAACGAACACTTAGCACTCATTGGATCTAGGTGATGCTCACAAGGGTGAAGCATCAGGACTTCCTGGGAGGTCACCCATCCCAGTACTACTCCTACCTAAGCGCGCTTAGCTACGGAGCTTCCTCCATGGTTAATCCAAAGCTTGCAACCCCATTTGAAAAACCTTCACCAAGTGTTATGCCTTATGAACCATTCATTAGAAAGCCCCTTAAGCTCATCAACTGATAAGTAGGAGATAATTTCTACAGCAAGTCAAACTGTGATATTGCTATCAGGATTTAACTGTGTGATTTTTGAATCAAACTAATTGACCCATGTTTCATGAGTAGTGATTCAACATGAATCCATCTCTCATGAGAATAAATGGAACAATTAGCACTCATTGGATCTAGGTGATGCTCATAGGGGTGAAGAACCGGGACTTCCGAGAGTAGACACATCCTAGTACTACTCAAGCCTGAGCACGCTTAACTACAGAGTTTCCTCCATGGTTATTTGAAAGTTTGTTTATTTGCAGGTCAAAATTATGAAGATGTGAAAGTATCTTTACTTGCAGGTCAAAATTATGAAGATGTGAAATTATCTTTATTTGCAGGTCAAAATTATGAAGATGTGAAAGTATGTTTATTTGCAGGTCAAAATTTAGAGGCAAGATGTGTTCTATAGAAAATTATCCTACCCATGATCACAATCTCAACCCTAACCCTAATCATGTGCCCAAACTTCAAACCTAATTGAAACCTCAACCCTAACATCTAACCTTAAACCAATTTCTTACCATAATATAGATTAGTCATATGTAGACTGTAGCTCTAATCCTAATATTAACTTCAACCCTATCAATGATCTAAGATCAAATATATTCATTTAATCTCTTGTCTTTAGTTTTTATATAAAATCTAATTTTATTTTAATAAATTTATTATAGTATATAAACTATTTTAATTAATAAAAATATTATATAGCTAAATTAAAATATAAAACTATAAACTAACACACTTACATTCAAAAAAATATTAAACATTAATGAATCACATTCAACTACTTGTCATTCTAGTTTAGGAATTGTTTATAATATAATTTTAATTTTTTTAATCTAAAATTTTAAATAAAATAACATGTTAAAATAGTAATCTAGAATTAGTGTAAAATTGGTGTAATACTAAAGTATAGTACTAACATAAATTAGAGTATTCTTAAATAACTAGATTATTATTTGAGTTATTTGAAAGAATTAACTACCTGATTAACTCAATATATTAAATTATTAACATGGTTTCGTAGAAATTTCTAAAGTTTAAATTGTCAAATTACCAGTCGAAAAAACTACACTAAGGAGAACCTTCCAAAAAAAGGACTCCTATGACACACAAACAATTCAACCAATCATATAATTTGAAAAACATACAAATTTCAAAAAGAAATAACCAAACTTTATACATATTTTCATAACTCAAAAATAGTTACTTGTGATTGGTAGAAATTCATTCATGTAATACAATAGTATTTGCCTACAGCAAGTACAACAACTCTTAAAAATCTTGCATCTATGCTATCCTATTAGTTTGATAAGAAAATTTAAAAATTATTAATTTAAATCGTAACTAATAAATTTAATCACTAATTAAAGCATAAAATTGTATACTTAGCCTACCCAGAATTACATGAAGTCTAAATGAAGTATTCATTGTAAATAATATTGTCCTTATTCTAAGATTTACCTCACAATTATTCGACAATATTTTTAACAAAAATATGTGAAAATATATGAGTGTTCAATTTTTTTTATTTTTTCAGTGGAAGAAATTCAAGAACATTTTTTTGTACAAACTTGATAGTCATCATTATAGATATAATTAGAACAAAATTTAATATATGTATGTTAACACTAAATATAAGATTAAACGAAATATATGTTTGATTTGTAGTATGTTCTATAATAAAAATATAAGACATTTATGTATTTAAAAGTCCCTTCTAAACTACTCCCTCGAAAGCTTTTATCCACATTAAATAAGGATTTGCATATTAATTTTATCACTATAAAATGAGTTATGGAAATAAGTGTTAGCATAAGACAATTACTAACTATCTTTATGATTTAGGAGTTTGAGATTACTATTTGAAGGTAATTATAGTTTAGGGACAACTTTCTTTATTAAATATTAATAATTATAAAATATGCACTTTTACTCTTTTGTGATTAAAATGGTAATTCTTTTAGTTAACTTTTTCACAAATTATGCTTGATGAAATAGTTTAAATATCTAAATAAATATCATAATTATTTAAACCAATATTTTGTAATAAGTTGTAAATGTAGTTTATTAAATATACAAATATAATTTTTCTAATAAATTGTATTCTTAATTTTTTGAAACAATGAGTTTAAACTTCTTTATAAAATAAATTAAATTAAATTTTGAGAAGAAGACTTTAAGAGATTAATTGAAAAAGAAGAAATACATGGTATTGGCCCTATAATTTGGTTGATTATCATTATCAATTATTGGGAAGTCTTGATGTCACATTTGTAAAAACACAGAGCACTGACACTTGGAAGCTTTGCAAGACAGAACCCTTACAAATAGAAAAGAGGAAACCACCAAATGTTCTATTAGTTCATTGAAAGCCCATCACAAAAGTCATTCCTAACTCAATGAAGCCAAGGTTTGATAGCCTCCCAGGCCTACCATATACTTTTGGTGACAAAAGTGCCCTAGATCTTAACAGGTTACCTCATAACCAGAAGGGTTTGAAAATAAATTCCCTTCCAAGTTAGTCTATGAACAGGAAAACTAGAAGTAAATGCAATGACGAAGAAGAATTTTCTAGAATCCATTGCCAGAAAGAGCCCAGATCACCCATTTGGCACACAAAGCCAAACCTTGTTTTTGGGTAGATAAGAGGTTAAGGCTTTTAGATTCCTTAGGTAAACAACAAAAATCCCATGCCACTTTGTGAAACCCATGCCTGCCACCAAAGGCCCAGAGAAATTCTCTGAGAAGATGCTCAAGCTTCAAGTAGGAGGCTTTCAAAGGATCCTAGCAAGATGAATAATAAACATGAGTAGCAACAAGAACTTTAGAGAAAATTTGGAACATATGAGCCAGCGAAAGTGTCTTAGTGATTCAATACTCAAGTTTCTTCTCTATTTGAGCAAGCACAACATTCCAAAGATCCACGGGACTGACTTAAAAGGCAAAGGGAATGCCCAGAAATCGAAAGATTTTTCCATGATAAATATGCTTCCATTCAAACTAGGGAAGCTAGGGAGGCTCAAGAAGAGAAGATTGATGATAACAAAGGGTCTTATGTCACTATATTATAGACCCAAAAGCAAGACAAAAAGTGTCAAGACACTAAATGGTAGCTTTCACATTCTCCCCACCTTCCACAAGAGTACTTGGAAGAAATCATCTACAAAGTGCCTATTCACAAGCTGGGCAAGTGACTCAAGTAGGGAAATACATTTGATATAATCAAGCAAGATGACATTAGTAAGTAAGTACACAAAATCTTCCATGAAAATGACATAGAGCAAAGGAGCCAAGGGACATCCCTAGGAAATAGAATTGAATAACCCAAAAGCTTGAGAATGTCTATAACACATGGTTGTGCAAGCAAAAGTATCACCAAAAAGCATCTAAATAGACTGAATAAAAGTAGGGCCAAAGTCGAGAGCTTTGAGCATAGCAAGAATGAAAGGTCATTCAATGTGGTCATAATCTTTAGAAAAGTCAATCTTGACAAAAAGAGCTCGTTGCTTGGACTTTCTAGCCCATTCCATACCCTCCTAGACAATAACAATGTTGTCGAGGATATAGTGGGACTTGATAAAACTAGTCTACTCAGGCTAGATCAAAGATGGTAGGATATGATGAATCTTGAGGGCTAAGGCATTAGCAATGATCTTGCAAGAGGCATTGAGCAAGGTAATAGGTCTCCAATTACAGATATAAAGCATATATTTTTAATGTCAAAATATAAAATAGTTTTCCTCGTTGTATCTAATTCTTGTCAATCAACAAAATCTATAACATATTGTTTAGTTAAACAACATTGTGGCAATAATATTTTATGCTTCCAACAACAAAAAAACATGTAGGGTAATTGTGTTGCAAAAAAAAAAAGTATTTAAATTTTTAATTAAAGTTTCATGTACGTTAATGTTTAGTCAATACATTAAAACTATTTAATATCTATTATAATAATTACACAATTATAATAACTATATAAACATGATTGTTAGCTAATGAAATATAAAATTATTATTATTATATAACTAATATCACGTCTAATTATACATGTAATGATGCATATATAATAACTTGTTATTTAATATGAATTCTTTATTAACATCTACTATTGTTGAAATGAAATTCTAGTTGCATTACTCAAAATTTTCACTCTCCATGAAACTCTAAGATTCATATTGTTTAGTTAAACAACATTGTGGCAATAATGATTTATGCATCTAACAAAAAAAATGTAGAGTAATGGTTTTGCACCAAAGTATTTAAAATTTTAATTGAAGTTTCGTGTACAATAATGTTTAATCACTAAATTGAAAATAATTAATATCTATATCGCCTTCAACCAAATGGTAGAAAGTGCACTACACATAGAGGATGTCATTATCATAAAGGGTGAGATCACTCCTATCAAGGACAAGGAAAATAACAACAACATCAACAAAAACTATAGAAACAAGAACAATAGTAAAATTCGGAACAAAAACAAGAACGTGGTCTCTAATGGTGTAGTGGACACCTCCATAGTGAAATTGAAAGAACCTATCTTTAACTTGTGCAGCAACATCCAGGCTAAACAACAAGAAGTCCCAAGCAAACAATATGGATGGACAACAAGGGCAAGTTGACCTGGGTCTCAAAACCAAAATGAAACTTCAATCCTCTAGGAGAGTCACTTGAGGTTTTTCTAAACACGCTACTACTAGAATGATGACCACTACTGCAACTACAACTCAAAACCTTATAAGCCTAAAGTGAAACCAAAATGGTGGAATGGTGACCACTACTACAACTACAATAGAAACAAGGGTCACATAACAAATAACTATATGAAACTAAAACATGTCATCCAAGACTTGATTCATAATGACAAAGTTGAGGAAGATGGCCATAAAAGTAATTATGGTCACAAGGTCTACAAAGAACCTCTCCCTTGGTATGAATAAGGGGAGGGATCAAAAAAGAAAGGAGAGGATGCTAAGGTAAACTATACATATACCAAAATAGATAGTGTCATTCACATGCCAAAACTCATCTATGACTCAGTAAACATGATTACAATCAAGGGAAAGAAAGAGGCCACCTCTAATTTATCTTATCAAACTCTAAAGAAGATGGTTTTCAAGGGTACAAATGCCTTTACTACTAATTCAGAGTCTCACAAATCCAAAATTGAAAGCACAAAAATGCAGATCCATCATGAGTTTGTACTCAAAGGAGTTGGTCCATCCACACAAACAACATATAAGAACTTAAATGCAGTGACCTACAGTCATGATAAGATCACAGCTAAGGTAGTTGTCATTTATAGACAATCAACAACTAAAAAATTGAGAGTCTCATCTTCCAAAAACTCATTCGCTTATGGTATTGTGTGTGTGTGTGTGTGTGTGTGTGTAGAAAGCTATAGCCTTGGGGATCAATTGTAAAGAACTCCAACACAAATTTCTACATTCAAATTTCTAGAACTATCCCCGTACATTAGGAGATCCTACAAAAGACCCTTCATGCAGAAAATGCTCCTTAAGACCTTAACACTAACCAATTTTAGATTATGGTGAGTCATCTCACTTCACCTTATTTCCTATCTTTCTCCAAGGAAGATGACAAATCGCTCAATTATCCACACAATCTTCCCCTTCACATTAAAGTCATGATTCATAAAAGTTGTGTCATCTATGTAGTGATAGATGGAGGTGCAAGTTTGAACATTTGTACATACCACTTACTAAAACAATTGATAATCTCTTAGCATACCATTGATCATAGACAAAAAACAACAATAAAAGCATACAATGAAGAGGAGAGATCATCTAAAGGTCTTGTTGCTCTTCTAGTCAGAGTAGTCTCTATTGAAAAAGATGTGGCTTTTTAACTCTAGATTTGCCCCTAGCATACAATATTTTTCTAGGAAGACCATGGACTCATGACATACAAGCAATTCCCTCTACATACCATCAATACATAATTTTTTTATACAATGGAACTTAGGTCTCAATCCCAGGTGACAACACTATATCCTACAATTCTCTTTAGAAAGTAGAAAACACATTTATTCCACACAATAACAAGGATTTGCAATGTTATTCGATATCTAAGGAATCCAGAACCACACTAGCAAAGTGTGAGAAAAAGATGAAATTATTGAGTACCGTCAAGGGAGAACTGACTTGATTCTATCGAGTCTCTCCCCATCTCACCTCAATCTTATGGAAATCCTTTTGAGGTCATGAGATTCTCATCATCTATAAGGACCATTCAATATGGGTCATTTATCCAATCCTTTGTCCCTATGGAAGAAGATAATGAGGAAAAAGTTATTCATGAGTGGATTTACCAAGGAGAAGATACTAAACAACCCACCACTATTGCTAAGATCACTTCGGAGAATTATGGAAAAGGCTATGAATTCCTACAAAAGATGGGTTACCCTTGACAAGGACCCATAAGTGATAGTAAGGATTATTTTTTTGAACAATTAAGCACCACTGGAGGACATTAAATAAGGGATAAAAGTGGTGTGGGATTCTCCACTGATACAGACATTGGTCTAATTTTTGATGTAGATCCCAATGAATCAAAATTAGGAGAGGAAATTGAACCAATTAAGATAGCTAATGAATAATGGCTCCAAATGCACACAGTCAATCCAGACTACCAAGGGGAATGTAATGACTCTTCTCAACAACTAGCTTTATAGAGCATGTTGACTTCATTCCTTCAATATCCCTTCTCTAGGAAGAGGATGAAGAACTAACTAATAATCAGGTGGAGGTGTCCTTGTCTCAAACACCCTCTCACTCTCAAAATGATGATGCTAGGGTAGCCCATATCAACATAGTCATCTCGCAATTGCTAGAAAGAAAATGAAAGCATGGACTCATAAGAATGGGAACGAGAATATACTTTGGTTGCATCTACAAGATTGGGAATTAATCTAGTATATAGATATGTTGACCAACTTGAGGTAGTCCATGAGTCTTGTGCTAGGTCAAATGAGTCAGTTTTCTATGTTTCTTTTGTGAACCAAATCAACCACACTCTAATGCCTATCAAAAAAGGTTTCTAAAAAGAGGACCTTATAGACCTCAATTTATGTGTTTCCATATTTGATGAACACCCTATCAATTCACTAGAACCTTCCACTTCCCTATTGCTCGTGCATCCTCAGCTTATAAAATAGTCATAACAATATCAAGCAATTGAGATTTCTTTTTTCCAAAATGACTATGAAATAGCTTGCTATCTAAATGTTCTTGAACCTGTGGTGACTTCTAGTAGTGAACCAACTAAAAAATGACTAAATCTGATATCAAGTATCATAGTCAATAAATTAATTAATTAATTAATTAAAAAGAATAAGCATTGTGATGGAGAAAAACACATAGTGGCAGTGTCAAAGCCCAAAAATGTAAAAAGAAAAGATGTATATGATGTTGAAAACCTCTTTGAGGTGCTTGAGGATGAGATACTTGGTATTTTGTCCAATCACTTCCAAGATAGATCATCTATGATAATGCAGCCAACACAAGCAAACAACATCAAGACAACCAAAGTGCCTCAAATCATGCACTCAATTGAGTCTCTGTCTGAACAAAAAAAGAAAAAACTCACTAAGTTATTCATTGAAAATAAAATCAACTTTCCTTGGATCTATTATTTTATGTTAGTTTTAGACACCAATATAATAATGCATTAGTTATCCATAGTACCATGTATCAAATTGTGAAACGAACCCTCAAAAATATGCATCCACACATGGCTCTAATTGTCAAAGCTAAACTGGAAAAACTCCTACATGCAAGATTTATTAGAGCTATAAACTATGCTAAATGGATCTAAAACATCATTCTAGTATCCAAACATGAAAAGTCCATCCAAGTCTACACAAATTTTAGACACTTGAACAAAACATTCCCAAAGGATAATTTTTCGCTTCCAAATATTGACATGATAGTGCACATGACTGCAGGTTATGAAATGTATTCTCTCATGGATGGCTTCTTAGGCTACAATTAGATCAAAATTGTCTCGAAAGAACAAGAAAATATTGCTTTCACTTGCACCATGGGGATATTTTGTTGGAACATCATGCCATTCAGCTTAAATAATTCTAGTGCCAATTATTAAAGAGAAATGAATACCATTTTTCATGATATGACACACAAGACCATGGAAGACTATGTGGATGATACATTGGCTAAGGCTAGAAATAGAGAAAATCATCTTGCCAACCTTGGATTGATCTTGGATCACATGGAACAATTTAAGATGAGACAAATCCTAAGAAGTGCATGTTTAAGGTCACTTCGGGCAAGTTTCTTGGATATATCATATCAACAAAATAAATCAAGGTGGATCTTGAAATGGTCTAGGAAATAATGGAAATGTCACCCCCAACAAATGTTAGTCAGGTGAGGATTCTCAAAGGATGGCTCTAGTCTATTCAAAGATTCATATCCTAGCTAGCTCAATAGAGCTCATCCATTTACCAAGACACTCCACAAGAAAGCTAAATGCACATGGAATGTTGATTGTGATAAGAGCTTGAAATAGATCAAAAAATATCTAGCTAGTCCTCCAATATTAATGCCACCTAATCCTGACAAGCCACTCATACTATACATAGCATCTACTACCACTTTCTTGGGGGCATTACTATCTTATCAGGATGAAGAGAAGAAAGAACACACTATTTACTACATAATAAGAACAATGGTTTCCTATGAAGTCAACTACAATAACATTGAAAAGGCTTGCCTCATAGTAGTATTTGCTTCTCAAAAGCTTTGGCATTACATGTTGGTAGATAAGACTTGGTAGCTAAAAGTGATCCAATAGAGTATCTATTGAACACGATAAATCTGACTAGTCGAATGGCTAAATGGATGATGATTCTTTCATAATTTGAGACCCAGTACATTGACCAAAAGGCTAGAAAAGGACAAGTTATTGTTGATCAACTAGTTGATTTTCCTCTTCAAGATGACACACCAATGCAAGTTTAATTCTTGAATTCTTCTATCATGTATATAATAGAGTGTACTTGGAAGCTCTTCTTCAACGGATCCTACACATGACACAATTTAGGTGTTGGAGTTTTGTTTGTCACACCTCAGGGGTACACTATTATAAAAGCATACATGTTGGTGTTCCCCTATACAAATAACATTGTTGAGTACTATACCATCTTAAATTGGAAGCACTTCAATTTAATGATGATTTAACATCCATTTAGTGGTATTTAATGCTAGATTTATTTAATATGCATTCTCCCATTTCTTCTCATCTCCTTTTATTCCTCCTAAATGTAATTGGGATAAAGTAAGATTATTGCATTGATTGAGAAATCCTACTATTGTAAGGTGAATTTTTTCATTTACTTTACATTTCCATCATTACAATTATTTTGATTCATGGGTTAGTTCCTAAAATAGGGTTTAACCAAGGCAAACCCCCCATAATAAAAACTAAACCATTTTTCTTGCATGTCACAAATCTCAAAAGGAAAATAGAGAACATATTCAGATACCCTCTTTGTAGAACTTCAAAGATTCGATTTTTTTTTTTACAATCAGACATAGAAGGTCATGGCCACACTGTGTACATGACCTTCCAGTTAGGCCATGACCTAGATTGATACTGCCCCTCTAGGTCGACCCTAACCTAGAGCCAAATAATTTCTGATTTTTTTCAGATCTCATAGTTTCAGGTATAGAGTATGAGTTTAAGCAATTTTGGAGACCATCTCATTTGTAGGTTTTTATTTTGCAAGGTGAGCTTTCTTCCCCTCTTTATTTCAATAGGTATTTATATTCCTCTACATTTAGATTTTACATTGCCTAAAACCCTCGCTTTGTGGAGGTGACATAAGGGTTAAGATAAGAATAAATAGGAGAATGCACATTAAATGCATCACCACGCATCCATTAATCATATGAACAAGTACTCAAGCATTCAAGCATTCAACCCATCTTCAAGTACATTCAAGGAGATCCCTTTTGCAAACCATTGGAGAGGATATCTTGCATTCAAGTTGCTTTCAAGGAGATTCAAAGGGGTTCATTTGGGGGCTTCATCATCTATTCCATGCTCATTACACCACCTTTCAAGATTTGGCTTCCTCATTTGGTGATAGTGGAGCTTGTCATCAAGAAAGGGCTTCTACATTCATCCTTCTTCTACATTCACATCCTCTTGATCCAATTAATTTGTAAAGTGGGATTATTACATTTGATTGAGAAATCCTACTATTGTAAGGTTATTTTGTTCATTTACTTTACATTTCCATCATTGCAATTATTTTAATTTCAAGGTTAATTCCTAAATTAGGGTTTGATCAAGGTGAACCCCCCATCAACAAAACAAAACCATTGTTCTTGCAAGTTATAGATGTCACAAGGAAAAATAGAGCACGTACATGGATACCCTCTTTAAAGAACTTTGTAGATCCAAAATCTATTTCATGATTGGACATAGAATGTTAGGGCCACACTACACCCCCAAACCTCTAGGTGGGCTCTGATCTAGATTAAAACTGCTCCTCTAGGTCAGCCCTAACCTAGAGCCAAATGATTTCTAGGTTTTACAAATCTCGTAGTGTCAAGTCTAGAGTTTGAGTTTTAGCCATTTCAAACATCATCTGACAGTTTGTTTACTAGTTTGTATTGTGCAAGGTGAGTTTTCCTCCCCTCTTTATTTCAATACATATTTCTATTCCTCCACATTCAGATTTTACATTGCATAAAACCATCTCTTTGTGGAGATGAAGGAGAAGTAATTCCCAACAATTACCCTTTTGAATTAGGTTATGACTAATACTTTAACTTGTTTTAATTGGGCTTACATTAGGAGGTGTATCTTGGTTTTCACCCTTCATCTTTGTGTAGGATAAAAGATTCATTTTCCCCCATATACATTTTGGGTTATACATTCTTCTCACTTTTTGCACACACATACTTAATTTCAATAGCTTATACATACACTTGGGAATCTCTTTATGGATTATGCATAATCCTAAAGATTAGATTTTCCATACACACCTTTAATTCCTTGAGGTAGTGAGTATCCTTAGGATTGGGTCTCTCTTTCTTTTGCACTTTCAATATGCTAAATTTCGTACATGGGTAACAGGTTTCTAAGTTCATCTAGAAAAAAGTGGGTTGAGGCTATCCCTTTAACCTACACTACTAGAAAACAAGTTTCTAATTTCATCTTGAACTACATCATCTATTGTTTCGACATCCCCCAAGACATCATGACTAATAATGGGACTCTTTTAAAAAATTAGGAGGCCACCACATTATGTAGGAAATTTGGAATCACCCAATGTTTCTCCATCAAATACTTCCCCCAAGGCAATGGTAAAGCTGAAGCCACTAATAAAACCATTTCGAAAATCCTAAAGAAAATTGTTGATGCAGTTGGCCATGACTGGCACCTCCAAATTGCTCCCGCCCTTTGGGCCTATTGCACCTCCATCCATACTCCCACAAGAGCCACTCTATTTTCCCTTGTTTATTGCTCTAAGGTTGTATTACCCATTGAAATGGAGTTCCCTTCCCTCAGAATCTCTCTCAAGAATCAAATCCGATGTCCAAAGAGGAATATCGAGTTGCTCGCTTGCAAGAGTTACAAATCCTCGATGAGAGATGCCTCACTTCCTTAAACCACCTTTATGTGTATCAACATCACCTTCAACTCTAGTTGCACAAAAAGGTTAAACCTCAAGAATTTGAGGTTGGTGACCTAGTGTTGTGCACAACATAAAATGAGGAATCTCCAGAACCAAGAAAAGAAAGGAGAGTTTGAAGCCAATTGGCTTGGCCTATTTATCGTCACATCCAAGTATGGTTCTAGGGCATATCAGATTTCCACTTCAGAGAGAGATTCACTTCCTAATCTAGGAAATATTCAACACCTCAAGTGGTTCTATGGTTGAGTTCAACAGTTCCTATATACTATTGTTAAAGTTCTATAAAAATCCAAAAACATTTGCAAAAAGTCCCTGAAAAAAAACAAACAAAATTCTCGTGTAAAATAAATAAGGTCCATTATCTATAAGATTCATCCCACTTCACCATGTTTCCCCCGTTTCATCCCATTTATGTGCAAGAGTCCCATCTAGCTTGCACTTTTTATACATCTAATAATATACCTCTTGCCTGTGAGGCTTCCATCTATCTTCATTTTTTCACAAGACCTCTAGTCCACGAGACAATTTCTTGTTGAATGTTCACTCTACTCCCATTATCCTGAGATCTTTCCCACAACAGTGACTATGATAGAACCCAAACAAAATCACTGTTGAGACTTAATGATGATGATGATGAAGAGCTATAATTTTTAATGGAACCCTTTTCTAAGAGTCCATTTTTTATGTTCTTTCCTTTTTTTCACTAATGTTGCAAAGTCTTCAAGACTAGCCATCTTCATTTGGAAAGACATCTCTAGAATCAAATTTTTGATGAATATATCTACAAGGTGTGAGTCTTCAATTTTGTAGGGCATGTGATTTGCAAGGTTTCACCATCTTTGTAGAAAATGAGCAAATGTTTCACCATTTCTTTGTTTTGTGTTGCACAAATCACTCAAGGAAGCATGATGTTCAATATTGTATGAATATTGTGCTACAAATTTTCCTATCAAGTCATTGAAGGAGGTGATGGATCCCCTGGGTAAGTTCATTAGCCATTCAAGTGCAGGGCCTCCAAGACTTTGTGTGAAAAGCCTCTTAAGGTAATTCTCACTGTAGGCAAGTTCTTGACATAGGACAAAAAACTCTTTGAGATGTGTGATGGGACATGTTTCTCCTATGTATTTGTCAAATTTGAGAATCTCAAAGTTTGGCAAAAATGGTATCATTTTGATAGATCTGTCAAATGGAAAAGGGCAAATTTCCTCAAAAGAGAAATATTTCACCCTCTTGTTGCTCATATTGTGGACAAAACTACGAAGTTCATGTAATTGTTGGGCTAGATCCTAGTTTGGTTGTATCTGTGATGGTTGTGGATTGATGTTGAATCCTCCTCCAAAGTTATATAAGTTGCCAAATGGATTGTAGGGTAGTGGAGGATTCTAAGGTGGTGAAGGTGAGGGTGCACCCCTATGACCAATCTATTGATATGTGGCTATTGGGATTGGCACAAATGTTTTCAACATACTTGTTGGCATGTGTAAATAAGAGGAATACATTAGTTGTGTTAGGACTGCCACTTGTTGGATAGGTATATGTCCAATGTTTAAGCATCCTAATATTGGACCTGTCAAGGTTGACTATGACATACTAG
Source organism: Cupressus sempervirens (assembly GCA_028749045.1). Taxonomy (NCBI): domain Eukaryota; kingdom Viridiplantae; phylum Streptophyta; class Pinopsida; order Cupressales; family Cupressaceae; genus Cupressus; species Cupressus sempervirens. The sequence continues at coordinate 102,201,041 of CM053787.1, forward strand.
CATGTGTAGTTGGGTTGGGCATAGTGCTAATGATTTTTTGGATGTTCTATGCACTTAATTGGAATGTGGGTCGCTCTGGAGTTGACATAGGCATAGAATTAGTTTCTACTGTAGGTTCCTTTCCTTTACTAGACGTTTGTGCTGTGGTGGGATTTGGCAACACTGGAGGACCATCTATGGTGATTTGTCTAAACAAAGTACTCTCATCAAAATTTGGAGGGACATTAACACCATCCTTGATAAGGTTCAGGAAGATCTTAGTTTTGTTTTCTCTAATAAATTTCTCCAACATTTTCAAGTTGTATGGGTCTGCAAGAAATGTTTGAACATTATTAGGAATGTTATCATTCTGAATAGGGTCTTCATCTTGGAAGGCTTCTTCCTGATTATGTGTGTTATTGCCTATAGTGGTGCTTTGAAAGGGATTCTCAGGTTCCTGCATGGATGTTGAGCTAGGGATATCAAAGTTTGTACTAGGGGTAAGTGTGTTCCCCAATGAGGTTGATCGAGGAGGGAAAGGATTTTCCATCTCTTATTGTCTTAGTGATTCCAATAAATGAGACATGGGATTAAATGTGAACTTATTGGATCATGTGTGTACCATATAATTGTGACCAAAATGATGGGTGAAAGCTTGTGGAAGGAGAAAATGTGAGAGATCAAGTGAACCTTATATGACAAAAGGATAAATACCTCAAGGGTTGTGTGATCTATTGTGGTGTTGATGATGAGTAGAGCATAAGACAACCTAAGTGTGAACAAGAGACCTTACTGATTCTACAAACCAAGTGTGATATAGGATAAAAGTATATTTTTCCTACCAAAGATGGACAAATAATCTTTAGGAAAGATAGGACACCAAATAAATGACTCAATATTTGGAGATGGACTTGTGATCCCAAATGAGTGAGTGCAACTATGGTAAATGTTTGCTTGTGGATAAAGGTCTAGTGTTGTAACCTTGGAAGTCTTGCTACCGAGGATTGAATTTGAAAAATTGTCAGATCTTGATGTTTGATTTTGAATAGAGGGTCGTCAATAAGATGTTCACGAACTTAAGGATTAAGGTTCAAAAGATAATGCTCTCTAGAGGAAAGTTTACAAATGGAAGACTAGAAGCTTTGAAAAAAGATGGGATGGGGATAGATTTTTTTGGAGAATGAGGGTTATGTGGTCACTATGTGGGTAGCTAATTTTCTCTCTCTAGAAATATAAATCTTGGGTTTACTCTTGGGAAAGTGGACCATTCTCAAAGTTTGACATTGTACAAAATTATGTCATAATGATCCTGTTTATCCTCTTCCTTTTTGATGTCTTTGATGGTGTATCAAAATTATTTATCACTATGTGCTAGGCTTTTTTTTCCTTGTAGGAAAATGGTTTGGATAAGTTTACCTTCTTAAGTTTGACTTTGTTGGACACGGTAGGAACGAAATAACTTTAATTATAAGACCAAGCACACAAATTTTATGAAAATGTTGTGAAGAAAAGACCCAATGAATCTCAAATTTTGGACCAAGTACAAGGACTTATGCAAATAACTATAGGTCAAGATGACCTACTTACAACCATTTTGCTCGTTGAATATTTAGCTCACCATTTCACTCATTTATACATGTTTGATGTTTGTATTGGTTTTGGATTTTAAACACTCAAGCATGTCAAACACATCAAAAATCCTATTAAGGCTTCAACTAGGATGTACAAAGATCAACTAGAGGTTGTCCTTGATATACACAAGGTATGTGAGGCCCAAATCTATAGATGAAAGAAAATAATGCCACACAACCAAGAGGAGACGGTAACCCAAATCTCCACCTTCACTTCCCAAAGGTATAAAGTTCTTGAGTGGCAAGATTTTACTTCCAAGAGAGGTGTCTTTGGATTTACCTCCTTCTATTTATACTCTGCCAGAACACAAGAGTTGAGGTCATCCCAAGGGGTGATGAAACCCCCTAGTAAGCCTCCTAAAAATTAAAAAAAAGACCACTTATTTCTTGTGCACTCAAGATCACCCAAAGAAGCGAGAGGTGAGAATACATAAGTGGCCTCGGGGTTTAAAAGACACTTGTTCTTTTCCAATTGAATCTTTGAATTTTCTATCTACTCTTGAAGACACTTGTGTTTAAGCATGCAAATTTCTTGACAATGTCATCAACATAATAAATCAAGGGTTCGTCAGCAAAAATAAATCGATCGGTGTCAACATAAGAAAATCGATTGGGATATAGAAAGTTCCTTTAAGTCATTCAACATCGAGTTTATTCATTTGAAGAAACCAATTCCAAATGTTTCATAGCAATCTTCTTTGCCTCTTAGGCATTCAAGTGTGTGTTTTTTTATATAAGCATTCATTCTAATGAAAAGCTTGTCAATTCCTTTAAGACATTCAAGATTGCATTTTGTTATTCTACATATCCATTTCAATGAAAAACTTGTCAATCCCTTTAAGGCAATCAAGATTGTGTTTAAACATTCATTCCAATGAAAGGTGTGTAAATTCTCTTAATGCATTCCAGATTGTGTGAGTAATGTTATTGTTGAATGTATTTGTAAGAATTTGGCTTAGGCCAGAATTCACCCAAGAACTAAAGAACTCAGTTCACAAGCACGCAGTAGACCAAAATAGATAGAGTATGATTAGAATGACAATATTCATTCAATAACTGGTTAAGAGTACACTAGGAGTTCCTAAATATAAAGGACTCAAGAGAGCTTCTAGAATGCATAGAAGTCAGCATCATGATATGTCATACAACCAAGCACATGTCCACCAGATATGGGTTATCCTCCATTGAGCACGAGATTAAGTGTGATGATGTGAGGATAAGCCTAAAATGGTGTAGCATGAAAATCAGTGGTGTAGACAACATATATTAAATGAGGAGTGCAGATAACTATGTTGTCAACATGACAACTCAGTGAATGATGCATACTCTTGTGTTGTAGACACCATGTGCATAATTAGAGTTGCGTAACTCAATGAGAGTTCACAAACTCCTAAGTGTCTCACCTAAAATAATACTAAAATAATGTAAAATAATTAAATAATGCATTAACCTAAGTAAACTTAAGTAAGTGTAATAAGTAAATACTTATTTACACCAACACCCCCCCTTAAGTGCAACTTAGGGGAATGCCCTTAAGCTTACGAAATCTAGGATGAAATGCAGGATGTGTCTCGGCTACTAGGCCATTTTAGGTACCCATGTACATAATGATAGGCAATCTCCCATAAAGCGGGGAAAGAGGGAAAACCTCATGGGAAAAACCCTCCCCCAAAAGAGAGATAAGTAGGGATGCATGGATGGATGGAGTAATCAAGACCCCCCCATTACGACATCCATCTAGTAAATACATAAGAGAATAATGAGAAGAGGAAGAGAGACAGGATGGGCTCCCCCCCCCAAAGAAGAATGTCGAACAATGACTGCTCTGATGAAGAAGTTGATCCAAGACTGCAAAATGGTGGTCCTCCCCTTAGGAAGAAACAATGCCAAGGGTACAAATGAGACACTTCCACTGTGTGTGGAAAGAATCCCATGGATGAGTGATGTCTCTAAAACTTGCTCAACTAGCTGAAGAACCTCTCCCAAAGAACTGTCTGTCTCTGCAATTGATGAAGAACCCTGCTGCAACTGTTGATCATAAGTATCCACAATCACTTCAACCTGTGAGGATTGATCATGTAGAGAGTGAACAAGAGAGTCAGATTCAACCCTTGCGACAACTGAAGAAGGTAATTTTGCATTAAGAAGAAGAGGCAGATCATGAATACTATCTCCCAAATCTATCACTGAACCTGTATCTGGAAGACTGGATGTACCCTTTGTTCTAGACCTATCACTGTGGTGATGTATGCATGCAGACTGAACTGATAAATTGACCTCTCACTGCAATTGTCGATAGAACCCCATGTGTCTAGATCTGTTGAAGCACTATCACTGAAATCACTATCAGTTTCCACACTATATGATGTGTAGAGAGGAGTAGAGGACAAGCTGGGTGAACTTTCCTCAAAGTATACATCCTTCTCCACAAAAATCTGATGTGTCTCAAAATCTAGAAGTCTGTATGCCTTCACACTGTCTTCATAACCAATGAAAGTACAAGGCTGAGATGACTATGCCTTGCATCCCCTAGAAGATCTTTTTGCCCATGCAGGACAATCGAAGACTCTATAGTGTGTCACAATAGGTTTTCTGCCGCAGCATGCCTCAAAAGGAGTTTTTCCATCTAAGGTTGGATGAGGAGAAAGATTAAGAATGTGAGTGGCACTTGAGATTGCTTCGACTTCTAATGATGGATCGAGAGACTTGGCATGAATCATGAAACTTGCCATAGACTTAAGAGTGTGAATCCTCAAAGCTGCAACATCTATCTTATGTGGACTGAATGCTCGTGGAGTCTGAAGATCAATTACCTCATGTCTGCAAAAGTCCATAAGTCTTCTGTTCACATCCATGTTTTCATTGTCCATTTGGAGTTCTTTGATGGCCTTTCTGAATTTCCATTCTACATGAGTCTTGAAGTCTAGAAACTTGTCCAACACTTCATCCTTGTTATGTAGAAAGTAGACCCAAGTGAACTTTGAAAAGTCATCAACTAAGGTAAGTATGTAGCGACCCTGGCTAAATGCAAAAGGACCTGCTAATACCATGTGAACTATCTGTAGAACACTTGATGCTCTTGAAGACTTCCCTCTTTGTAACTTTCCCTCTGAATGCATATCCACTAAATTTGTTGAACATTCACCTTTGGAAAAGTTGATTTGAGGTAGACCTTTCACCATTCGGTATGTGGAAAGTTTCTGAAGATAGCAGTAGTCAAGATGACCATACTGCTCATGCCATAATTGCATGTTTGAATTGGATTGAGATAACAAGGCCTTTGAAGGAGACTTGGGTACAAAATGAGAGAAAGAGTACAACCTCTTGTGATCATTCACTTTCCCCACTGCAACAAGGAATCATCTCTGAGACTGTGCACCTGAATCGAGTCTAGAAGGAACTCAACTCTATGTCCATATTTAAGGTGAGTGATTTGGTAGATTGAGAGGAGATTCGAACTTAGGTTTGGAACATAGAGAACTTCTTGAAACTCTCCATTTTCCATCTCCATATTTCCTTTTCCTTCAACTTCCATTTTGCTATCATTCCCCATGAAGATGTGTGGTACCTTTAAGTGATTCATTGAAGAAAAATCCTCCTTTGAAGAACCCATATGATATGAGGCACCTGAGTCAAATATCCATTCCTTTGAAGAGTTTGAATTAGCCATGAGTGCTTGCCCTTTACCCTTTGAGTTTGTAGATGATCCTTTATCCTTATAAGCATTAGGTAATGGAACATTATGTTTCTTTATGATGTTGGTCAACTCATCAATCTTCTTGAGATAACACTCATGCTCTTCATGACCCATTTTCTTGCAATAAGCACACTTCTTCTTCTCCTTATTGTTGTCCCCTTTCTTGTTGGAATTCGAGGACTTGCCTTGTTGATTGGATTGTGGTGTCACCTTTTCTGCATCCTTAGATTTATCCTTCTTCCATTTCTTCTTACCCTTTCCTTTGTTTGAAGACTGTCCAACTGAATTTTGAGAACCCTCATTGTTGGCCACCAATGCTTTGGACTAAGGTGATTTGAGAATATCCATTGATTTCAACTTCTTTTCTTCATCATCCAACAGTTTAGCATATTCATCAAAAGTGACTTTCTTGTAGGCAGACCCTAAGGTAGTATTTGAGATGTTAAAAGAAGATACAAATGTGGAATACTCTGATGGTAGCTTGTTATGGATGAGATAGATCAATCTATCATCTTTGATAGAACTTCCACAATCAATAAGCTTTGTATTTCATTCATTCACCTTGATGATGAAGTCCTGTATTGAGTCATATGACTTAGGATCTAAGGAAATAAGCTCATCTTCAATTTTGAACACATCCTCTTTAGACACTTTACCATAAAGGCTTTTGAGGGTATCCCAAGCTTCCATGGATGTAGTATATTTCTTGATATGATACATGATCTTATCATCTACCCCCAAACATATATAACCTAGGGCTTTCCTATCCATTGCTACCTAATCAGAAATTTCACTTGCTGATACATTATCACCTGCTAGTTTAGAAAGAGTACCATCTACATATTGTGAAACTCCATTATGCATTAAGTGATACAACATTTTAATTGACCATGAAGCATAGTTATGAGGAGTTAATTTAGGAAACTTAAAGTTGCCCATAATGCAAAAAATGAAAGAAATGTGCAGAAAAGAGAGAACACAAAACCAAGAACACCCCCCCTTTTCACTAAATCAAGAAACCTCCCCAAAATAGATGCTTTGGGCACTTTATCAGTAATGCGATTACAATGGGCCACTTGCCAATTTTAGCCTTTGTGGACTTTTGATTTTGCTTGTTACAACTTCTTAATAGAGTACAAATCTAAAACTTTACAATGTGCTACAATTTTGAAGCATTACAAAGCAAAGAAAGGCTCTATTGCTGAAAGTGACACTTTTGTCCACAAAATCCTATAATCTGATACCAAATCTAGAAAGTAGACAAAAAAATATGCATTTTCAAAAAAAAGAAACCTATTTTTTACTCCAAATGTGCCCGTATGGAGCTTTTGAAGTTGCAAAATGCAAGATTATCCAAGTACAGTCACCAAAAAATGCAATTTTTGAACAATCCATGCACCAAAACCAGAAAATAGATACACCACTAAAATTTTTGAAAAATTCTACCCAATTTCAAAAAAAATCCCACCTGATTTGGAGTCCGGATGTGCGAGTTATGGCCTCTTGAAGTCGGACTGCAAAAATGAAAATGAATCTAAAGAGGGGTTGCATCAACAATTGATGGGGTTAAATTTGACGGTCATATGACCGTCGCAACAGTGCAAATTTGGCCTAAAATGACATCTAGATGGGAGTCAAATTTAAACTCATTAACAGATGATGTCAGCGTCCCTTTCGCCTTCGATGAAGTCAGCGTGATGTCATGATGATGTCATCATGTACAAAATTGTACAGACCCAATGACATGGTAGGTTGACGTGGGAAAACTTGGCTTGTGTCGTGGCTTGTTGTGTCAGTTGTCGATGTGGCAGACTGACTGTGTCAATAGGTATGCTGACTATAAGTGGGAGCTTATTAAAATTCGCCGTGTGTACAGGGTCTTGAACTACCCACGTAGATTTGTATTTGCAATCACCAGAGTTCAAGACAGCAGTGGCCTGAATCTTTTCCCATCAGAATTGTGATGCCGAATTATTTACTATCGTTAGAGGGTTTGAAACCGTGGATGGGTGCCAAAATTTGTTCCTGTTGCCAGATTTATTTTAAAAGTCATCGTTGAATTAACAACAAGCACCAGATTCCTTTGGAAATATCCCACATGTGTGGGACGTAGGGTTTACAAATTGTGTAAAACCCATAGCGCACAAAGCGCTAAGTGAAGTAGCCCACGGGTGAAGGAAATACTCAGCGGTAAGGGCTTTGACTTCACCAAAAAGTGGTGTCCACTAGAAATATTTGCGTGTGGATTTGTGGATGAAACAAACAACCCTCACTCAATAAAGTAAATTGAGCGTGTCGGGCTTTGGATTGCCGTCGGTATATGAGCTATTCTCGCTAGATTTAAGTGTGACGATCGAAATTAATGTGCGATCTGTGCTAGAACAATGCTATGCACTATGATCGATATGCCCACCAATTATAATATAATATCTTGCAAAATTATTAAAATAATCTGCAGCTTGGGATGTGACGATCTAGTGTTGTACAAAATTTTTCTTCGACCAGGCAAGTAATCTGAAAAATAATTCTAAAAAATATCCAGGAATCACAAAGAAGAAATTTTATTCAGATCTAAAAATCCAATGAAATAGATCCGAAAATGACCATACCTAGTTTGCAAATCAGTGCCTTCGGGTGCTGGTTTGCAAATTTTTTTGCCTCACGATCAACTTTCACCAAATATAGGCAAACTTATAGTCGATCTTCACCGAATCGACGCTTCAAACGCAACAGTGAGGTCAGATTTGGCTCTAGACACTCCCAATATTTGTGAATCTTTCATATTCATGTCGAGGTGCTGAAGCATGAACGGTCTTGAACAGCTACGTGTAGAGAATCTCCCTCAGCTTTGATACCATGTAAGAATTTGGCTTAGGCCAGAATTCACCCAAGAACTAAAGAACTCAGCACAAACACACAGTAGACCAAAATAGATAGAGTATGATTAGAATGATGATATTCATTCAATAACTGGTTGAGAGTACACTAGGAGTGCCTGTATATAAAGGCCTCAGGAGAGCTTCTAGAATGCATAGAAGTCAACATCATGATATGTCATAAAACCAGGCACATGTCCACCAGATATGGGTTATCCTCCATTGAGCACGGGATTAAG